>CAJQZJ010032727.1:4848957-4865852 GCA_907164525.1 Lophiomys imhausi
AAGAAGAAGAAGAAGAAGAAGAAGAAGAAGAAGAAGAAGAAGAAGAAGAAAGCTTAGACTACACCTAGACCCCCCCCCCTACACAAATATAGATGA
Source organism: Lophiomys imhausi (assembly GCA_907164525.1). Classification (NCBI taxonomy): domain Eukaryota; kingdom Metazoa; phylum Chordata; class Mammalia; order Rodentia; family Muridae; genus Lophiomys; species Lophiomys imhausi. The sequence continues at coordinate 4,849,054 of CAJQZJ010032727.1, forward strand.
TAGGTAACTTTGTCGTCTTACAAATCCCTTAGTAAGGGGGGATGATGGGGTGATGTTATGCATTCTAAATGTTAATTAACCTGCTCCAAGAAGCATGTTTGCTGTGCACCAAGTGAAGCTATGTTACCTTTCTTGTGAACCATTGTCTTTGATTGGTTAAATAAGTGCTGAGGCCTGAGATTGGGCAAAGTGAAAGGTACTTCATGGACTTCTGGGGCAGAGAGCATCTTGGGAGAAGAAGTAGAAGAAGCCTACAGAAGAAGGAGAAGAAGCCAAGAGCAGGAAGGAGGACACATGCCATGGGTTTGAGAAAAGAACTTCATTCCACATGGCCTGGAACATTGACCTAGCATGGAGAATAACAGCCCAGGGGACATATGTATATTATACAGGACTTTATTCGGGGATAGAATCATGAGCTAGCTTAGATGGGCTAAGACTGTACAATCCAGCCCTAAGCTTGATAAAATCCATCAGGTGTCTGTGTGCTCATTTATAATGGTGGGTTAAGGATTAATACCTGCCATCCAATTAACAATGATGTAAATACTAAGAAATAATTTAATTAATTCATTCTACAGGGGGGGGCAGTCTCAGTCATGGACTTTATTACCTGCTAGTAAGATACTTCACCTTTATTGAACTGCCATGTTGGGCCCCGGAACAAGAGGAAGCTCTTAGCCCTCATGTGACTGATGAACTGAGGGTGGCTGATATGTGGGTGGCCCCCACACTGGAGGAGAAGGATATATGGGAGAGGGAGTAGAGGGTGGGAGTGTGGGACTGGGAGGGGAGGAGGGAGGAGGCTGAGACTGAGATGTAACTTGACTTAATAAGTAAATGTTAGAATAAATAAAAAAGCAAATAAAGAAAAAAGAAAATGGCACACAGGCTTGCCCACAGGTCAATTTTATGGAGGCATTCTCTGAACTGAGGTTCCCTTCTCTCAGCTGACAAAAATCCCAGCATCTACAGGTGGTTTTCCAGGTAGCTATGGAGCAAAAAGTAGCAATGCCTGTTGACAGAATAGAAATAGAAAAAAAGGTGGAAAGTGGGATGCTTTTCCATGTGAGAAGTGTCCCTCACAGTATCAGACAAGTTTACTCTGAGGAGGAGCACACCACCCAATGTCAGTTAGTGCTGAAGACTCAAGTGGAATCTACCTTCTGTCATGAAATTAAGATGGAGACAATCTTAATATCCTCATTCCTTTTAGCTGGGGAAGTCCGATTTGACCTGGAGACTGAGCCTTGTCCACAAGAGCCTGACAGCAACAGGGGAGATTTCTCTAGGGGACACCCATGTCAAACTGTCATGGTTATGGTCCTCCCATGCTACATCTAGATAGATGGATAGACAGACAGACAGACAGACAGACAGACAGATAGATAGACAGATAGATAGATATGTATCAATCACATGGAGCTCATGATGCTGGGTATAGAGGACATCATGAGCCCTTATGATAATCTTGAGAATTAAGATTATAACTCAGTTACTAAATGGCCGATTTATGTGTGCCTCACTGTGTCCTAAAGACATGAGCTACAACTAAAATGAACTTTTCGGTATCTTTTTAGACATACCTACAGATCAAGCATATCAATAAAAGTACCTATATTGCAAAAACAGCTGCTTTACCCTCTGAAAATGGGACTCAGTTTCTGGCAAATAGCTTTTCTGTTCGCAGTAGCACATAGATACTTTCTATGGAAAAGCTATGTGGTGTAGCTCTCCACTGCTTCCCAAACAGGCAACCCCATGTTGCAGGAAGAAGAAAAAGAAGGAGAAAGCTTATGGGTGGTGTGGGATTTAAAAACCTTGTGTAATTATTACATTAAGCATCATAATACACCATGAAAAGCGGTGCTTTGTCCCCAGGTCCCAGTTAAAATTGATGTTTTAGATGTAGGCACCACATTTATCTTTGTCTTTCTGAGCCCCTAGTCCAGGAAAACTATCTGTGCCCACTCTCCCAGCATCCTTGCTACAGAAGCACTGACCAGAAGTGAGCAGCAGGCTCTTGGGTATATGGCCATTCACTGGCAGTGAATGGTAGGTGGTAGGTCCACCACACTGGCAGTGAATGGCCATATACCCAAGAGTATATGAGCAGCGCAAATTAGATTTGGTGGGTTTAATACCAACAAAGACAGAATTCAAGTGATTGACACACACACACACACACACACACAGAGAGAGAGAGAAATGGAGAGAGAGAGAGAGAGAGAGAGAGAGAGAACACACATTGTATGTAGTGTGTGTAAGGATGGATCTGGGAAGAGTGTGGGAGGATGATTAAAATATGTTGTATAAAATTCTCAAAGAACTAATAAAAAATGAGGAAGAGGATTTTTATTTTCAGAATAGGATGTCCACCCTTTATGATTACAAAGCTTGCTGCATCTGGGTAGTGTTTAAGGCAAGCTACTTAATATTAAGGAATTTCCAACAGATACAGAGCCTATGCTCTAGTAGACTCACCATTTACTAAGGAGGGGAACTAGCACACCGAAACCCAAGACAGAAGCCATAACCAGGAACCAAGAGGGCAAGAGAAGACAGGTTCTTTCACTTCACTAACTTTCCCTTTCCCCTTTTTCTTGCTGCCTGTCTGCATTCCCTCCCTAAGTCTGCCAGGTCACATGACTAACTACCAGGTCACATGACTAGCTATGCCGGCCCAGTGAAGCCATCCTCAGCACTTCTGGGCCCATTCTCTGACCCAGCATAGTCTACAATGGTCTCACTGCCCCACATCCACAACTTGCGCTTTGCTTGGGAAGAGAGGGCTCAGAGAGGCAAAGTAGGTTGATTATATGGCTTCTCCCACCCCTGGAAAGAACAAGGGGCTGTAGGGCAAGCCTGTTGCTATGGACCCCCACCCTCATTAGCACATGTGTATCTGTGGTGATTTGAATAAAAATGGCCCCCATAGACTCATAAGAAGTGGCATTACTGGAGGTGTGTCCTTGTTGGAGTACTTGGACACGTTGAAAGAAGCTTGTTCCTGGGAGTTGGGGAGGTTTCAGAAGCTCAAGCCAGCCCCAGTGTCTCCTTTTCCTGCTGCCTTCAGATTCAGATGTAGAACAGCTCCTCTCCAGCGCCATGCCTGCCTTCATGTTCCCATTCTTTCTGCCAAGCTGATAGTAGACTAAACCTCTGAATTGTAAACCAGCCCCAGTTAAATGCTTTTCCTTTAAGAGTTGTCGTGGTCATGGTGTCTATTCACAACAATAAACCCCCGAGGAAGACAGTATCTTTTCGTTTCTCAGAACTTAGAGTCTCCTAAGACTTTCTCCTTTGATTTGTGCCACTGCTTCTAATATTCATTGCAGACTGGGAGGCTTTCCATACACCTTGTTTTGTTTTTCCTGATTATCTCACCCCAATATTCCACCACGAATATGACCGTATCTCTACTGAGGTCATCATTTGACCTCTAATACAATCTGAGCTGACTTTGAGGAAGAAAGTTCCCCTTTCTGCATTTGATGGGAAGGAAGGGAGGCATCGTGCTGGAGTCCTTTCAGATCAGTCAGCAGCTTTCCTTGTGCTCTTCCCTCCCTGTCCTCAGTACTTCCAGTTCCTCTGATTACTTTCCTTCAGCTTCCCTCCCAAGGTCTCCATGCTCTGCTGTCATACATTGCTTCTGCTGGATCTTCTATTTAGATCGCTGGCATTTTAGGATGCTATATTTGCTTGTTAAAGTCTACTTGAATCCATTTACAAAAATAACTTTTATGAAACATATAAAGGTCTTTCAGCACAAGTAGCTCATCTCTGAACGTACTCAGGGATATAGTTCTTTTCAGCCCTAAATTTGTCTTTGGAGACAGAGACAAGAACACTCTCAGAATATCAGGGTTGACAGATGCAACAAACCACAGCAAATTACCAAAAAACTCTGGGTCAAAGCGCTGGTGATCCTCAATTTAAATGGAAAACATGAGGCTATTGAGTAATCTTCCTTTTTCATTGGAGATCTGTTCCCTGTTTACCCAAAGATTAAACTCACACACACACACAGATACACACACACACACACACACACACACACACACACACACACACACACATCCTTTAGATTCCTGTTTCTTCTTTATACCCTTAAAAACTCCCATTGGGACTAAACCTCAAATGGAAACCCTTGAAGCCATTGCTAAGTCCATGTTTTCTCTCATCTATATTTAAGCCTTCATTGTGTTGTTTCCACACTTGCTGCAAAGGATCTCATCAATGTACAACTGACCTGAGAAAGCATCAAACACCAGCAGCAAGTCCAACACAGCACTGTGTTCTTTCACTTATACTTCTGCAGCAGTCCGCCAATTGATGTGCCTGTTTATTAATTCTTTCTTTGTAGTACAAGGGATTAAACCTGGGGGCCTTACAAATGAATGCTGGGCAAATGTTCTACCACTGTGCTAAATTCTAGGGCCCCTGCCCGACTTTTGCTTTCTGTGATGTACATACCACACTACAGGAAAGCACTCTTAGAAATTTGAGCCAGAGCTTGTCCTCATCTCTTGACGGATCTTCACCAACTTACAATGTGCTTGTAATAAAATCTAAACATGTTGTAGGACTCCCAAATTCCTGCCAGGTGCAGGCACAGGTCACCTCTGTCTCTGTCACCTCCCACACTCTCATTGCTCACCAAGCTTCAGCTTCAGCCACAGTGGTTCCCTTTCCCTTCCTTCTTTATTACACTTAGAATTGGCTAAAAATGCTCCTCATGCATGGTTTTTCCTCTGTTCACCTCTGGAGCAGGCTCAGGGGGTCAGGCTGTTCAATAATAGTTTTTGCTGCTGTAGATTTGCCAGTCAAGTTGATGCCGATGGTATTACAGTGATTATTGGAGTGGTTGGGTGGGTGCACTTTTTATTTTCCAGTGGGCTGGTCTCATGACTGAAAAAATTCTCTGGAAGGTGCTAGTATTAGTGATATTTCTGTTGTGACAGAACACCCTGGTAAAAAGTAAATTAAGGAAGAAAGGGTTGGTTTGGTTTGGGTTGCGTTGGGTTGGGGTGGTGTGCTTTGGTTTGGGTTGCGTTGGGTTGAGTTGGTTTGGTTTGGTTTGGGTTGGGTTGGTTTACAGTTCCAAGTTTGAGTGGTTTAGCACCAGCGTGGCAGGGACAAAATGGCAAGGCAGCAGGAGCAGGAAGCTGGCTACCACATCTTTTTCTACACACAGGAAGCATAGAAAGGAGCAAGAAGTGGATGAGGCCATGAACCCTCAAAGTCTAACACTAGTGATATACTCTTAACAGGACTAAGCATCCTAAACTGTCCTTAACCTCCCTGAACAATGCCTCCAACTGGGAACCAAGTGTTAATACCTGATCCCACAGGGACATTGCTCATGCAAACCACAATATTACTCTGCTACTGCAATCTTTATCTTTTTATTCTACTCTTTGGACATCATCAGAGACTGTGCCCAAGTCACCTGCTGCAGTCTTTCATCAACCCCCAGATCCCAATGCCTCTTAACATACAAAGGCAGGTATAGAAACCAATAAGATCTGACAGTGGGCTCAAGCCAGGAGTCATACTATCAGATACTTTGACCCACAAGACAATCTTTAGATTTTTATTTTAATTATTTAGTTTATGGATGTTTTGCCTTCGTGTATATTTCTGTGTAGCACATGTGTGCCCTGTACCTTCAAATGTCAGAAGAGGGCATCATATGCCCTGGATCTGAAATTATGAACTGCCATGTTCGATCCTGGGAATCGAACCCAAGTCTTCTGGAATAACAGCTAGCTCTCTTGACTGCTGAGTCAACTCTGCAGCTTCATTTAATTTTTTCCCCAAAACAATCTTATAAAAGAGTACTTTATATCCAGGGACACAGAGCACAAACACGTAAGTTGGATCTGTATGATGAAAACGATCAGAACATCCTGAGATGGGCCCAGTTGCAGAGTTTATCACTTAACATTCCTACGTTCTTGTCTGCATTATCCATGGAAAGGCCCTGTTTGTTGAGCTCCTTGCAATCCCATGCCTCAGCACTGCCTGACATACAGCAGAGCCTCAATAAATTTGTGTTGAATGAATTTGGTATATTAATTAGGCAGACAGTTTTCAAAATACCCGAGATAAAGAACTTATTTGGAAAGGATGTCCATTGTGGCTTCCAGGTCAAGGGTAGGGCTGTTGTTTTGGGCCAGTGTGGCCAATGCCTAGTGAGGGGAGGTGTTGTGTGGCAGAGGAAGCCTGTATTCCTTGGGCAGTCATGAAATAAAGACTGAAGGAGAAAAGGGTCGGGCTCCCACTATACCCTCAGAGCTAATACCTTTAATGACCCAACTTTTCCCCACCAGGCTTCACCACCCAAGGCTCCTCCATTTCCTAACAGTGCCACTGGCTAAGGGCAAGGGTTGGAAACATTTTGACAGTCTAATCTTAGCAACAAGTGGTGAAGCTAGCCATACGATGTGGCTAAACGATTTCTTATGATATGACTGGTCTGTCTACACATGATGCTTCTAAGTTAAAAAAAAAAAAAAAGGAAACAAGCAAACAAAAGACTTCTTGTGACCTAGGAAGAATAGGACCAAGAGGAAAGTGAAGAGGTGAGAAAGAAGAAAGCAAAAGAAACTGTGGCGGAGACCAGATATCCAGGAAGCAGGGGCTTCTGGGTGGGGCACAGACAACTGCCTTTCAGTGCCTTTCTTCTCCTCACCACTCCTCTCCCAATACAATGATGGCTACTTCCTCTGCACTAGTCCTAGGAAGTCCCCATGTCCCTCTCGGTGTCCAGGAAGGTTCAGAATCCAGCTCGTCTCTGTTCTTCAGTGCAGCCTGGGGGGAGCTGGCAGCCTTACTAACCTTCAGATGTAACAGCCAAACGCCAGGCTGCTAGAGTGACTGACCTCCAAGGAAGACTGTACCATGGCCAGCCAAACCATCCTCTTAGATATCAGCCCACTTGAGCTCCTCTCCTCCTGGCCTGGCCTGATCTTAAGAGTGTCCTGTGAAGATAGTCCAGCCCTGCATCAGAAACCACTTCCTGGACTGCTGTGGCAGGAAGGTCAGATCTTCTGTGACCCTGATGTCCAGTGCCCCAGAAGAACAATTTGCTGATGGCACCTTTTTTTGGCTATGCAAAGGTCACCCACAGAGGTGTGAGGATATCAACAGCCATAACCAAGCAGATCCGTTTGCGGACTCTCCTTAGTGCACCTTGCAAAAAACTGCCAGGAAATATCACCAGACGAGGGGGAAGTCCAGGCTGGGGTGTTAGGAGGAGAAGCTTTGAGTCTGATATGAGAATGAACTTTGAAGTTGGAGTTAATTGCTTTCATGACTGAAGGTAAGCTGAGTATCTGGGAGTTGCTCTGCCTGGGGCTGTCATTAGAAGACGGTTTGACTGATTCTTACAAAACTAAACACATTCCCACCATATGACCCAGCAATTTCACTTCTTGGTATTTACCCAAAAGTAACTGAAAACTTTTGTGTTTGCCATCCCAGGTGTCTGGCATCTTTACTCTTAATTGCTTAAACCTGGAGGGAGCAAAAATGCCCCTCAGTAGATGAATGAACACATTACACATACACCATTGTACATCTAACAGTGAAATACTATTTATGGAAACACATTAATGAGATTTAGTTGCTTGTTACTAAGTGAAAGCCTATCTGAAAGTGGTGACAACTGTGTGACATTATGGGAAGATCTATAAACAGTATCAAGACTTCAAATTCTGATTGGTTTTGGCAGAGGCTATAGGGAGTGAGGGCTGAGAGGTGGAGCAGAGATAAATCTAAGCAAGGAACTTATTCTGTCTGGTGTACTGTTCTAGACACACTGTTATTCATCTGTCAGACCGAATACTAGTACATCCCTGAGAGCAAACACTATGAATTATGGGTAAAAAGGACAAACCAATGCAGGTTCATTAACTATAACAAACGTTCCATTCTGGTTTGAATTATTGATTGAGTGATAAGGGAGTTGGGCATAGCTGGGACAGAGTTAAGTAAATAAGAATACTACCTTTTGCTCAGTTTTACTGTGAACCTAAAGCTGGTATGATTTTTAAAGTGTCTCTTTGAGGCTTTGTAAGCTTTACAGTGACTGAAGCACTGCTCTTAGGGCTTTTCTCTTAAGAGGCTGTAGGAGCTTCTCAGTGGTTACAGTGCTGATTTCTCCTGAAGAGAAACTGAGTTCAATTCCTGCACCCACATGACTCAAAGCGACCTGTTACTCCGATCCCAGGGAATCTGGCCTTTGAAGGCACTACATGTATGTGGTACATAGACATACACACATGAAATAATAAATAAAATGAAATCTTTAAAAAGGCAAGGCAATTTCCATCCGTGTCATTTTAAAAGTTCAGAAGAGGAGACATCCGTCCATCAGTGCATTTTGGACATTGCTCACTGAACTGTTGAAGTAAGGAATGGCCTACACCTTCCTCAGAGCAAATCAGTGTACCAGGAAACCCACTGTCAACAAGAAACTGTCCCTCGGGAAATGGGGCTGCAACAAGGGTTTTATAAAAGCAAACTTGACCTGCCTGGCAATGGGCAAAGGGACACCTTGTTGGTGGTGACGTTCTTATACCAGCAAGGGGCAGAGCAGATGGCAGACCTTTCTTCATCCTAGCTTGATGCCTGGCTGGGTGGCCAAAGCTGTCTTAGGCCTAGGGCTCATAAAATCAAATCAAATCCAGGCAGTGCAGCACTGGAGGAGAAAGACTGCCATGCTACCCACAGATCTGCCCTCCAGCCTGGGGCATAGTCAGGCCATAGACACCTGCTTGCCACCACACTATGCAGCACAGATGGAGATGTCACCTAGCAGCCCACCAGCCATGTGACCAGCTTGCAGCAGGAGCCACCATAATGTGTGAGTATGTGGTGGTCAGATGGGAGAGAAAGAAAAGTAGAGCAGTTGAGCATCATGAGGAGAGATGGAACTGGAGACTCAGGGTGGAGAGGAGCAGACTGGGTTGTGAGTGGCCAGCCCCACCACCTGGGGCCATGGTGAGGCTCCAGCCTGAGCTGCTGCTGAGGAGCATGTCTGAGCCCATGGCTAAGCATCAACAGGGGTTGAGGTCAGTGTCTGTGGCTCAAATTACCAGTAGAGTACTTGGGAATGTCCCTGGTTGGGGCAGCTGCTGGGAACTGCTTGGATGTCCGGGGCTATGCATAATTACCCCCACCCCTCACTGGATGTGGCTTTTTGGAGAGCTGGCCCCATCTTGCACCACTGGCAGCACTTGGAAGAGCAGTCCCTAAACCTCATCTAGGCAGCACCGTGGAACTGGTCCTGGTGGCAGGAGTGTGGGAGAGCTGACTGCTGTCCACCTGGCAGTTGGGAAAGCTACCCACATGGTCATGAGTGTGGGAGAGCTGCTGGCCCTGCAACTCATCTACCATGAAGTGGCATGGGTGCAGGAGCCATGTCTTTCACCTCTTACCGTTTACCTTTTACATCAGCTGGGAGAGCTGGCTCTGGGCTCATGAGATCTGGAGAGCTGGCCCTGCCCCACACCAGGTGCAGCACTAAGGAGAGAGGCCCTGCACCTTGCCTGGGCAACACAGTGGAGCTGGCCCTGATGGTGAAGGCAAAGGTGAGTCAGCCCCAAGGGTGTGAGAGCAGGAGAGCTGGCCCAGCTCCTCACAGGCTGCAGCACTCCGGTGAGTGGGCCCTGCTCCTTGACTAGGCAGCACGGTGGAGCTGGCCCTGAAGATTTGGGTGTGGGTGAACTGGTCCCGAGGCCATGAGAGTAGGACAGCTGACCCTGCCTCCTGCCAATGGTGCTACTGGGTGGCCTAGCCAGAACACTGATGGAGAACTTACCCTGGTGGTGTGGATAAGGGAGAGCCAGCAGGCTAACCAGTTCAGTTACCACCCAGGCCCACCCCAAAATCTATATCTTCTGTGAATGGTTGGGATAAGTAAAAGGGCCAGTCCTGCTATTCCAAAGCTTCACGGTCCCCATGACATAGAGCAACAACAGGATAAGTAGGAGAAGTCCCTATGAGGATCCAATATTGATGGTGTCAAAGAAGCCAGAGATCTCAACCCAAACCTAAGACTCATAAAGACTCATTACAATGAACATTAGCAAGTGAAGCTATGTGGACAGAGGGATATACTGTGGGATGGATACACTGGGACATACTACAGCTTCCATGATGAGATGTTTTCTATGCATTTGTTTGTTTGTTTGTATGTTTTTTATTTGGGGGGCGTGTTGCAAGGGCAAAGGGTGGATTTGAGGTAACGAGATGAGAGGGACTGGGGTGAATGATGTGAAATCTACAAAAATCAATAAAAGGTTAAAAGAAAGATCTGGGAGGGCATGAAAAAGAAGAAGAAAGGGCACCTGAGGCTTCATGGTGTAAGCTCACACTGTTCTCCATCTGACTCTCTTACAGAATACCAAGGGCATCTCTCACCTCATCTCTCAGACTTTGGGGCTAACATTGCCAAGAAGGATTATAAGAACTGTGGTGTATCAGTGTGAAAAAGGTACTAAGCTAGAGTACATAAAATAAGAAAGAGTTGGTTATTAGTGATATTACATATCTTTAATTGTGAAGATATTTGTCTTATTGGTCCAATAGTGTGGCAATATCATACCTAAACCCTGTAGAGTATGATCTTAAAGGTTACAAGTATATTAGACCCTATTAACAACATTTATCTGTTTGTATGTGTATGTGTTTTCCTGCATGTATGTATGTGCACCATGTACATGCAGTGTTCATTGAGGCCAGATAAAAACAGGATCCTCTAAAACTGGAGTTAGATATGGTTGTGAGCTACTGTGTGGGGCCTGGGAATTGAACCCATGTCCTCTGCAAGAGCAGAAAGTGCTCCTAACCTCTGACCCATCTCTCCAGACCCAAATGTTTACTCTTAAAAGGAAATATAGGATGGGAGGGGCTTTTTAACTGTTGGAAGGTTCACAGCTGACACTGAGTCTTACTTTGAGTGGTTGTAAAACAGAAAACTTCAGTTCTGAGTTATCCAAATCCTGTTCCACTGAAGAAAAGTGAAACACGGTTGTTCTGGGTTTATCTGATTGCTCCTAGCAAGTAAGGGATGGGGTTGTTCTGTGAGCTAAGGAGAGAGGCTCCTGGAGGCACTTCAGAAAGATTAAGTGAACTATAAGGGAATATGGGAAAAAATCCATAACTCAGAGGGAAGGAGACTGCAGTGATTCCAGAGACATTCACAGCCTCTGCTGAGGACAGAGACAAACACTGGCATTTTAATAAGACAATAGCATGTGGCTCTGAACTGGAAAGCCATAGCAAAGTGACACGGTAGAACATACCTAAAAGTCCTTCCAGCAACAAGTACCTTCCCTTGGTGGATACATCTTGTATAAAATTCCAAGATCTGAGAGTGGTGACTGAGCTCAGTTGCTCCAGGAACTGCAAGGCTTAGCTGTCTAGGTTACCCAGGGAGTACACGCCCACAAGAGTGAGGATGAGGAGACAGGCATTGCTTTAGAGATTAACAAAAAGGTTGTGAGAACAGAAGAGATAGAGAGATGGGGAGAGAAACAAGCTGCAGTCAGTGTTTGTTACACATCACTACAGTGATCCACAGTCAGACATGACTGAACTCTCTGGGGCTTCTGCTGAGGGACTCTCTTCTTCCTGTGGATGTTTCAAGGATGGTGAGCCCAACACACATGAAGAGTCACATGGGGTCTGTTCATGCTCAGCATGGCAGTAGGACAAATGAGTCAACCTGCCTATGGAGATTTGTGGAAAGGCACTGAACGGTCCAACATTATCACCCACTGACTGATGCTGTAGGGGTCACAGACAGGACACTGCAGTCACAGAGGCTAGGTGTAAAGTTTGAAGTCCCTTTTAGCTGGGGTCTGTGGTTGTCTGTCTGATATAGACGGTGCTGAGGGGTTGGAGAAGAGGTGAAGTGGGTTTAAAGCTAACTCCAGTCCAGGCTAAGGCGTCCAGAAGTTAAATACTGTCTTAAAGTGGGTGGGCGGTTAAGATGAAACTCTGCCAAGAGGAGTAGAGAATCATGGCACTGAATCATGTTTAACTCATATCTGGGTATCACAGGACTCGGGCGGGCTAGTGACAGTGCAATGGAATCCCTGGACTGCAAGAGGGGTTCTCAGGGGACATTACAGAGCTGTGAGTGTCCAACTATGAACTGGGGTTCTCCACACATACCAGCCACTCCTAGAGCAGGTGAGCTGGAGTGAAGCCAGGCATAAAGTGGAACAGGGTGGTCAGCATGGAGCCTGCCCTCAGCTTGGCTCAGAGGTTGGTACTCTGTGAACCATCTGGTATCCATGTGGTTCACTGCTTGCTCACAGCCCTCCTCTAGGAAGAAATGGGAGATATTGATCCAAGGAGAGTCTGCTTGTTGGGGACAATGAGTGATAACATGTGCAGGTTCATCTGCCCTACTGCTCAATGATTCCACTGGTTGAAGATGAGGTCACTGAATTTCTAAGTCAGACCTATGTGGGCTTCAGCTGAGTTTGAAGACATTTAAAAGCCCAGGGGAGGATCCAGACCATACAGTGAGAGGTATGAAGTATGAGTGAGTAGCTGTGCATGCATATGGGGGACCTCAGAGAACTGGCTCATGCAGCAGGGCTAGAGGAGACCAAGATGCTGAACAGTATCAGAGAGGTTCTGAAGTGGTGAATAGGGGGTGTCAGCTAAATGGAGGGGCTTAGGTGTGAGGTCCCATGTTCTCACAAGCCTGAACCTCCTGTTCCTATCCACATTTTCTAACCCATTGTTACTTAATCACCCCCGTGTTTAGCCCATACCTTTCCCTAATCAATTCTACTGCACAGAGTACCAGCCTCTGAGCCAAGCTGAGGGCAGGCTCCATGCTGACCACCCTGTTCCACTTTATGCCTGGCTTCACTCCAGCTCACCTGCTCTAGGAGTGGCTGGTATGTGTGGAGAACCCCAGTTCATAGTTGGACACTCACAGCTCTGTAATGTCCCCTGAGAACCCCTCTTGCAGTCCAGGGATTCCATTGCACTGTCACTAGCCCGCCCGAGTCCTGTGATACCCAGATATGAGTTAAACATGATTCAGTGCCATGATTCTCTACTCCTCTTGGCAGAGTTTCATCTTAACCGCCCACCCACTTTAAGACAGTATTTAACTTCTGGACACCTTAGCCTGGACTGGAGTTAGCTTTAAACCCACTTCACCTCTTCTCCAACCCCTCAGCACCGTCTATATCAGACAGACAACCACAGACCCCAGCTTAAAGGGCCAGCACTTCGAACTTTACACCTCAGTGTCCTGTCTGTGACCTCTACAGCATCAGTCAGTGGGTGATAATGTTGTACCCTTCAGTACCTTTCCACAAATCTCCATAGGCAGGTTGACTCATTTGTCCTACTGCCATGCTGAACATGAACAGACCCCATGTGACTCTTCATGTGTGTTGGGCTCACCATCCTTGAAACATCCACAGGAAGAAGAGAGTCCCTCAGCAGAAGCCCCAGAGAGTTCAGTCATGTCTGACTGTGGATCACTGTAGTGATGTGTAACAAACACTGACTGCAGCTTGTTTCTCTCCCTACCTCCTTCTCTTCTGTTCTCACACTGGTCTCAAGATTTTTGTTTAATCTTTATGTAATGTCATGGTATGGTTATACCCTTAAAGGGCTCTGGCTCTCCGGCTCCACCTTGCACAATGGGCTCCCGGCACCAGCCAGTCCATCTCCTCAGACTCAGACAGCATGAGTAGACTCTGAGCTTCAGCCCATGGTAAGTTCTCTTCAGTCATGTGCTGTCAGGAGACAGGTACAGCAGGGAGCCTCTCTACTTTCAATGCAAAAGCCTAAAAACGACATGACTTCTATACCTGTGCCCTGGACACTGGACCCTATCTGGAGCTCACTGTTCCATGGGAAAAAAATCAAGTCTTGCTTTCCTGCATCCCTCTCCTAACAGGCCTCCAGTCTTGCTTTATAAAAGATTTGCTTTTGTTTTATGTGTGTGAGTGTTCTGCTTGCATGTCTGTGCACTACACATGTGCAGTACCTGTGGGGGCCAGAAGAGGGCATCAGATCTCCAGCGGATGGAGTTACTAAGGACTGTAACCTGCCTTGTGGGTGCTGGGAACTGAACCCCTCTCCTCTGTAAGAGCAGCTGGTGCTCTTAACTGCTGAGCCACCTTCCTAGCTAAAGCCTGGAGAACATGTGTTTGGCTGAGTGGTAGACAGTGATGGAGGTCCTGCACAGCCCCTCTGGGCGACACCACCTCTCCACTCTGTGCAAGCGCATGTCAGAGAGCGTTATTGCTGCTGGCAGTAAAGGGAAGAGACTTACAGCTTTAGGAGTGCAGTTTCCTGAGTTAATATTTCATGGTAAATCTCTTCCCTCTTTTGACATCTTTATGACCTGTGTACATCGGTCTCATATGTTCGTAATAATGTTCAAACTGAAAGGGCATGATGATGACTTCACAGTTAAAAACAGAGCTCTCTGTTAAGTCAATTTACGCATCTTGTTACATTTGGGGCTGTGGCCAATCAGATACATATTCCTCTTAAAGGACTCCTTTTTACTTCTCCAGGATTGTTCCACTTGGAAAGACTAGAAAGAATCTGTTGGGTTTATCTGAGGATCTCAAGGGTTGTTTCCATATGTTTCTTGTCCTCTGTTAAAGACTGATTACCTTCGGACAAGTGGATGTGAGATATTGAGTTAAAAACCTTGAGTCTGGAATTATTATCGTCAATTTTGGCCTGGCTTGAAGTTTCTGTTATCTAGACGAAGGAAGTATGTCTGAGAGCTTGAAACATGGCCAGCCCATATTCCAGGCCATACCCTGGCTTCTTATGGACATTTGTGTTAGTTCTTATGGCAAGCCAGCAAGCTAAACACAGTGATGACCACTAGTCAGATTAAGAAAATGGAACTTGGAGGTGCTGAGAGACAGGAGGAGGAGGGAGGGAAGCCTTCCTCCTCTCCCTTGTCCCTCACCCCCAAGGCAGGCGAGAGAGTTGGCCCCAAGGACATTAGAGTGGGAGAACTGGCCATGTCCCTCTTTGGATGTAACACTACAGGAAGCAGGCCCCGCACCTCACCCGGGTAGCAGGGAAGGGCTGGCCCTGTTGCAGGTGCTGCTGGTAAGCTATTCCTGAGGGCATGAGAGCTGGAGAGCTGGCAGGATGACCAGCTCAGATATCTCTCAAGCCCAGATCCAGTGCCTTGAGTTGGCCCACCCCAACATCGACCCTATCGATAAATTGCTGAAGTGCATGGAGGGGCCGGTCCTACAGGTCCAAAATTACAGAATCTCCATGATACAGTGGAACAACACAATATCCAAGAAGGACTCCTAGTGAGGTTCCAGGATTGATAGAATAGCAGAAGCCAGAGGCCTTGTACCAGACCAAGGAGTCATTGCAATGAACATTTGAAAGCAAAGAAGTGTGGACAAAAGGGTACACTGTGGGACATACTGTGTATGACAACTATAGCTTCCACAATGATATTTGTTTTCCTCTGTTGGGGGGAGGTTGCCAGGGTGGAGGGAGATGAGTGGGATTGCAGTGTGTGATGTGAAATTCACAAAGAACAAAAAAAAAGAAACAGAAAGGAAGGAAGGAAGGAAGGAAGGAAGGAAGAAAGAAAGAAAGAAAGAAAGAAAGAAAGAAAGAAAGAAAGAAAGAAAGAAACTGGGACTTGGACAGGATCTGTGCCTTGACTCACAGGGGACAGAACCAGCTGAGCAATCTCTGAGCTTCCAGGTTAGAATTCACCCTAATTTACAAGAATTGTCATGATGCTTTGGATTCCATTTAGAGTGTACCAAAGCCATGTTCTGGTCGGTTGGGTAGGGTCAGATCACGCACAGTGAGTTTTGTATTCTGCTCATCAGGAAAATAAACCAAGGAATAGAGAGAACTCTCTGGTGCATTTTACCAACACCCTTGGTGTTTGGAGGTATGTCTCTAATAACCTCTCTTGGGATGCAGTTCTGAACAAGCAGTGCCTTCTGAAGGACTCCTCGACAGGAGACCCCTGCAATCTTGCAGGATTTAAATGCAAGAAGGGGTATATAGAATTATATTGTTTTTCAGAAGCTTTTCTGTTTCTAATGACTCACATGGAGTGTTTGGTTCACTCTACTGTTTTAAAATGGCCTTAGCCAGGACTACCTCACATCTCTGACACAATGCTGTACCATCTCTGTCTCTCAGAGACCTACACGGTGCAGCATGCTGTGTGCATTGCAAAAGGGCATCTGCAGACCCATCCTGGCTGCACATTATTGGCTCGTCTGTGTCTAGTTTAGACCCCAGCACACACTGGGTAGAGGCTCTTTCATTCCACATTCTTCTCAGCATTCAGCAGATTTTGTTCACTCAACAAATGTTAAATGCCAGTAGCCAATAATAACTAGCACCTCTCTCTAAATAAAACACTGTTTTGGGACAGCATATACATGGTCATTCTGATTTCATCTTTTATTTAGGGAGCAGGGAGGGGAAGCCATACCCCAACAGAGATTCTGTCAGCAGTAGGTGAGTTTCAAAGCCTGAAACTGGGTCACGGTAACAGGATGCAAAAACAGAATGCTAAAGAGCTCCATGCAGCAATTGCCATGGTAAGAAAGGTAACCATCCGAGGCCCTGGGAAACACAGAACAGGGATGCGAAGACCACTGGGTCCACCTGTGCCACTCAGGCTGAGAGATGGGCTTGGTAGCCACCCCTAGTCCCCACTCTCTGAAGGTGGTACTTTCTTTCTGTGGGACTCTGGGTCCAATCAGATGGTGACTGAGCAGGGCTTG
>CAJQZJ010032727.1:4865862-4877596 GCA_907164525.1 Lophiomys imhausi
ATCAGATGGTGACTGAGCAGGGCTTGGTAGCCACCCCTAGTCCCCACCCTCTGAAGGTGGTACTTTCCTTATGTGGGACTCTGGGTCCAATCAGTTCAGTCAGTTCTTGTTGGATACAGGGGCACAATGGTGAACATGCCCCTCACCCTCTTAGAACTCTGAGTGGGGAGATAACTATTTTAAAGGTTATATTTGCAATGCACACAGGATGCTGCAGCGTATCTTATGAAATCATGAGAGTACCACTGCCTAGGAGAGACACCCATAAATACAGGCAAGATGGGCTGGTGAGAAGGGTGAGTACAAGTGTGAGGAGCTGAGTCCACTCTCCAGACCCCAAGGCAGAAGGAGAAAATCAAGCCCTGAAAGTTTCCTGTCATAGCAGGTACACTCCTGTACTCACATGAGCCTCATATGCACTCTAACAATAGATGAGATGAAAATTAAAAGACAGAAGCAATGTTCAGAATACTGAACAGGCTGATCAAAACATGGATAGGGTTAGTCCCTGGAGGTGCAAGTCATTGTGGAGATAACACTTCAGTGGCTGAAGGGGATCCAGAAGGTTAATAATTATCAATGTGTGGGAAAATATTTTAATTTTTACAGACAATATTTTAGATATAGTGGATTGATGTGTTCTAGGCTAGAAGATTGGTTAAAAAAATAGAGGCTGGGGGTGATATTCCAATAACAACAACAAATAGGTATTAACTAAGTGAAAAAGAGGAAACAAATCATTCCAGGCAGACTGCAGCATATACAAAGGTCCTGCAGTAGGTGAGGGGTGGCAATGTGCATGAGATGTTCAAGCAGACAGCATTATCTGTGTGCATTAGCAACATTTGGGAGTGGTGCTGAAGAGAGAGCCAAGGCTTGGTGACCAGTGCATGCAGACTTTTTCAGGCCACTTGATTTTTCCTTTCTTCAAGTGCTGTGGGAACTCATAAGATTCTAAGCTAAAAACAAAAACAAAAAAAGCAAGTACAGCGACATTTTTGAAAGATCATTTTGGTCACTGTGCAGAGTGGAGACCGAAATGGGATTAGCTGAAAGCTGCTGCAACCATCTAGAGACTCAGAGAAGAAACTGGTGGGGAGTGGGGAGAGGATTTCCCACTTATTGATCTGGGAGGTGAGGCCATTCACTGGGTTAGGAAACACTCAACAAGCCTCGGACGCAGCATTATTGGTGGAAGCCAAGAGGAAGGCTTCCGAAGGGACTGATCTGGGGGCGGGGTCTTTGCCTTATCTCTGATGAGAGCAGGGCATCTAGGAGCAGCCTGGACCAAAGGTGAGCATCTCTGTGTCATCTCTGTAGCAGTGGCCACTAGACCATGGACTGTGAGTGTTACAGCCCCAAGGGGAGCAATTGCACTGGGTGGGGCCTTAAGAGACTGCCAGCCCAAGGGACTGTTATGTAGGGACACTCCACCCCAGAGGAACAAGAGGGAAGAGTTAGGGGGTAGAGGATGGGAGGGTGGGGCTGGGAAGCCGGGAAAGAGGACAATATAATAGAGATGTAACCTGAAGCAACAAACAAATAAATTTATTAATTAAAAAAGCAGGTAACAATTTTAAAACACTGTAAATAAAATAAAGGTTACAGCCGTTCAACCTGGTTTTATAAACCTCCAAGAGTCGAAAAAACTTAGAACTAAGGTAAAATACACGAAAAATGTGGTGTTAGCCCATGTCTTTAACTTCAGCAGAGACGGGAGGAGCACTATAGAGTTAGTGGTCTTATAAATTCTAGAGTTACACGGAACAGGGTGGTGAGGGTGCACACCCTTAATCCCATCATTCAAGAAGAGTACACCCTTAATCCCAACACACTAGAGACAGAAACAGGCAGATCTCAGAGCTCAAGGTCAGCCTGATACAAAACAAACTCTAAATAGAGAAAAACTTTGATCCAGGAGTGGTGGAACACATCTTTAATCCCTTCAGATGGGAACCACAGGTCTTTGATCCCAATAATTATAATGCAGAGACAGACACATAGGATTTGGAAGGACCTAAGTTTAAAAGCTACTTACAAAAGGCCTACTCAATACAAACAAATTGTCCTTTGAGATCTCAAAATATATACACTAAGGCTTGTTTAGCTCCAAAATAACAAAATAATTTCTTCTTTAATCCAGATTGAAAGATAATACTTTATATATTGTCAAAAAAACAAATTTGCTTCAGGAGAAATATTACCTGACCCCCCCCACACACACACACACAAAAGGGTAATTGTCCCAGAGTTAGGATTAGGGCAGGGCTCTGTTCTTATCTTTCCAGGAGAGTCAAAGCATCTGTTCAAGGAACCCAGAGACAACTGGACAACGGAAACCTCAACAGAAAACAGAATCAGACACCAAAGAAGACGAGTGACCCAGATGATTCAGCCTTGCAGACTCCCTCAATAGCTGTTTCCATCAAAAGTCTACAACCACAACAACTCAAAATCGCTAAGATCGTTCAGCTCTACACACTGCCCCAGCCAGAACTTCAGTAAAGCCTGGAAGATCAGCTTCTGCCTACAAACGCCTTAAGACATCTAAATAGCTGAGCACAAAAGGATGAACATAAAAGGAGTGTACTAACATTTTTAACCATTTTTCCATTCTGGTTCGGGCCCCAAACAGGTTTACTATGACCCAAATCATCAGGAAGTCATTTTAAGAGAGTGACGTCCCATGCCCAGAGGGTGGGGAGGGTGTTTCCCCGCCCCCTTTTGGTTATTTGAAGGATAACAGAAAACTTTGTTATTTAGGGGAAGAGACTACAAGCTGTTAAATGGTCTTGTTAAATGGGTTTTGGAGGTTAGCCCCAGGGACTTCCTTCTTTTCCTTTTCTGTATCCTTCTTTCTCTCCTATGTAGGAGTGCACGTACTTGAGAAAAATGGGACATAGACATAGTATGGGAAGGACCAACAAGAAGGGACAGATTATTGAATATGCCCTTATACCTTTGTATATTGATACAAAATTAGTATTATATTTGGCTAAAGTGGTATTGACCATTGTTTGTTGTGCAAAAATAAGATTGTATTGGACTACATCAATATTGATCTTTGTATATTGATACAAAATTAAGATTATAGTTGCCCACAATGGTATTGACCCTTGTATATTGACATAATATTAAGATTGCATTGGGCTACATAGGCATTGATCTTTGTATATTGATACAAAATTAAGAGTATACTTGGCCACATTGGAATAGATCTTTGTATATTGTTACAAAATTAAAGGTAAGGCTTCCTAATGGTATTGTACCTAGAGATACTTAAAAATGAAATGTGAAGCTCTGGCCTCTTGATACCAACCATCTTAAACTGTTTAGGATAGTTAAGAAAAACAAACTCCTAGTCATGCAAGCATGTCACTTTGTTAGCTACTATGACAGTCTATCACAGATATTCTCTAAGCTACTCAGAAATCAAGATGTTAAGCGACAAGCAACATTTGCTTATCTAAATACAAGAGATAGATAGGGCATCTTCAAAAACCCCAAGAGATCTGAAGAATATGGCATTCAAAGATGTTGTCTTAAATTAAGATTTTTTTTATATCGAGACATATCAACTCCTGACAGCACCTCCTATTCTACTCCAAGTAGAAGATAAGCATCGAAGAATCTCCAGTGTGAGATGGTTGAATTAGTGGCAAGCCTATCTCTTGGCATGAAAAAAACCCTTGCTTCAACTGCAGACAGACTGCTGTCCAAAAAGGACAAAACTTGGTAGCAGGGAAGTCGACAGCCTAACTCTGCCAAGACAGGGTAGGTAAGTCCTTCATAATCCCTGCTCTACAGTCAATGTCTGTCAGAGAAACAGGACCAAAAGGCTGAAGATTGATGCTGTAATGTATGGAGAGAAAACAGGAACTGTCCAGGCAGCCATTGATATGTCATTTCTTAGTTTTGGATGATGCAGCCCCTGCACTTCCTACATAATCAGATATATTTATCCCTGTCAGGTCTCTGAGGTGGTTGAAGAATAGATAGCTAGAGTCTCATAGTTAAATTTTGAGTTGTTTAGGAATCAAGAGGGTGTTCTGAATCTAAGAAGATGTTTTTTAATAGTGATGCAAGTTAGTATGAAAGCTGAGTCAGATACAGAACTTTAAACTCATGGAGATGATTAGATCGTAGAATGTTAAAGTCAGGGGCCAAATATGTATGAACTGGACATTGGGAATGTATGCTGGGCCATTTAACTCTCATAAATGTGGTGTATTTATTTCTGTTGTTTGTAGAGTATTTACTGTTATAAGAGAAGGAACCATTTGTTGGACTGAAAGGGGAAACTGTTGGGGGGAAGAGAGTGGAAGGGTGGGACAGGAAGGGGGAGTAGGGAAGGGATTGTGACTGAGATGTAACTTGAAGAAATAAAAAAATAAAGTATAAAAAAAAGAGACTGCCAGCCCACTCTCCAGACCTTTTTCATGGAGGAAAATAAGGTTGTGACTAGGTCTAATGAGGATAGGCAAGGTACTGTGCTACCAAGCAAGCCAAGAGAAGAAAGTGTCAAAGGAGAGTGGATTGAAAATGCCCACTGGCCCAACCTCCAGAGAGTCTCACTGAGAGCTAGGTGGGAACTGCTGTGTGATTTTTCTTCAACTTTTACTTTAAACAGATTATAGATGCACAGGCGATTACAGTAGGATCCAGAGAGGTCCCATGTCCCCACCACCCAGATTCTTCAACTTAGAGGCATCCTACAAGGTGGCATCATGCTAACCTACGCAGATCCATTGTAGGCTTTGCTCCAGTGACTAAGTGACCATCACTCTGGCAGAGATACTAGGGCCTGAAGTCAAGTCAGTGCAGCTCTGGCACGGGGTGGCAAGAGACAAGAGAGGGGCTATGGATACAGCAAACGTTTGCTGTGCTTTGGTCGCCTCCACAAGAGAGAGAGAATCAGAATAAATAAGTGGAAATCTGGAAATAGATACCAGCATCAAAGAGGCCACAGGAGCCTGGGGACAGGGGACTCTAGAGGCACAGTCATCACTCCCATCCATTTGCCCCCAGGAGTAGGGAAGACACAGTCATACAGTAGTAGCACATAGAGGGTCCCCCTTCAGGGCAGATTTTGGAGGTGCTTGTCACCCCAAAGCTTTCTGGATTTTCATCTACTGCACCGGGACACAAAGTGGATGACAGTTTCAATTCCATTCGCAAGAATTCCATTTGCCACTGAACTTTAAAAGCTCTCATCGCATTCCGGTGAGAGGTTTCTGGTGAGATAGTCCAAGCAAGCCCATTTCACAGACGGAGCTGTTGACTCCAGGGTCTCTGAGCTCAGCGTTTTAGCTTGCTGACATTCCTACTGCCTCAGATGACGCCCTGCTTCCTGAACTGCCCTGGGTCTCAGGAAACAGACTTTACTTGGCTCATTAAAAACAACCTCAATGATGCCTGTGAATTTTGGTCAGTTTTTTTTCTTTCCAGGTACCCAATACTACACCAGGACATACTGTATTTCTGTCCTTTGTTGCAGCTGGTAGATGGCAGACAACCATAAAAATAATTAACTATAAGAGACCCTGATGGATGGATCTCACTGCTGCTTCATGTCCTAACTCCTCAATACTAGGCTAACTTCATGAGGCTCAGTTTTGAAGATGGTGACCATCAAAGGACAGGAGCTTGACGGGGTGGGGGGTGGGGGTGGGCACTTATGAGATGTGGCAGCAGGAGCTAGAGCCTGGCTGTGCTGGGCTGTGGTAGGCCTCCTGCGGAGAGAGCATCCAGGCAGGTGCATTGCGCAGAGAGCCCTGCCCTGGGCTCCAGGGGGTCTCATTGGTTGGGACTTGAGGAGCTCAGCTGCTCTCCAGCCAGGGAAGCTATAAGAGACTCTGGTGCTGCATGCTAATTGGCAGACTTTAATGAATTTTCATCTCCCCCCAACAATCCCCTCATTCTGGATCTGGGCAAAGGAGGCTTGCTACCATGGCAACCATGCCTTCCAAAGCCAGGAAAACTCACCATAGAGATGTGGGGAGGAAAATTTCACTGTTGAATGTCCAAAGGGACTGAAAAGGGAGGGAAAGAAAGAGCCAGTCTTGGAAGTGACACAAGTGAAAACGAGGCTTTTGTGGCTGAAGACCCAGATGTACAATGAAATGTGCAAGGACTCAGAAGTCTATGCAGACGGGATGTGGCAAGAGGCCTGGGCAGTTCATCCACATGTGTCCAGGTCCACAGCACCAGCAATGTGCCCAGAGGGACCCAGCACAAAACACTGAGCATGTCTGCAATGCTCCCCTCTTGCTAAGATTTGACCTGTGTACTCAGGACAATGACAGAGACAGGAGCCTTGAGAAAACTGTTAACCTGGTCACCAAGGCCATTGGATTACTGTGGCTGCACTGCTCAAATAGTCACATCTGAAGCGCCACAGTGCCGCCTTTGAAGGGGTGGGGTGGGTGAATCCAGAACACACAATGTGTGCCCCACCCGGTCGCACTGCTTGGTGGACAGGCCTGCCCAGGGGTGCTTGTTGGCCAGTCTGATGAAGTCAACCTGCCGCAGTGCCACTGGGGACTTTTTGGTGCTGCTGTGGAGAAAGATGCCAGGCACCAGCCCTCAGGGTACCTTCTGTAACAGGACGTGTCTGTAATACATGGCGAAGGTCTGGTGATCCCCTCTAATTCCAGGGGGTCCCACACTATTCTCCTCTGACACACTTCAGCTCATTTCTCTGTTCCTCAGGCCTCTCGTTCAGCTCCCGTCTCACCCTGTTTCTAAAGGAGTCTGAGCTTTTGCACCATGAGCTCATGGAGTCTTTCCTGAACTGCCCTGGTGTTAAGTAGCCGGTGCTCAGAATGTCAAAGGGGTGTTTAGTTCTTAAAACCAAAGCACAAGGGCACACACAAATGGTCTCTTTGGGACCAATGAGGGAGTTTCTAAAGGCAGACCACAATGCCCCTGACCGTCCTCTTCACTGAAAGCCACAGACACAGACTGCAGGCTTTCATCTCCCCTTGACAACTCACAAAAACATGCTGGGGCTTGCAGCTCACTTACAACCCAATTCAGAGAGGCCTGAGAGTGAGAGTGTGTTTGGGCCTGGAGGAGGGATCCAGCACACAAAACAGAAGCAATTGGTTTTCAAAGGATGCAGTCTGTGCAGAGAAAAGCCTCATTTGTTCCTATTGAGTAAGATACAAAATAATGTCACATTCACCTTTTTCTCACTGATGTCATTTTTCACACAAAGGGTTGGTGACATGTTTGACTCCCAAGGCCTGGCTGGCCATGTGACATCTGACAAGGCTTCCATTTGCTCCTTTTCAACAGTATCCATTGAAGAGGCCAGACTAGAGGCAATACACAGCGAGTGAGTACTTGCTTTGACTTTGCTTAGGGCCGTTGGAGACAATACCAATTCCTTACATTTGCAGATGACTTCCTGTTTCCAGTGCACTTTACATCTGGCAGCATCTCAACCCATCTCAGGACCA
The DNA here is from genome assembly GCA_907164525.1 of Lophiomys imhausi. NCBI lineage: Eukaryota > Metazoa > Chordata > Mammalia > Rodentia > Muridae > Lophiomys > Lophiomys imhausi. Next base: position 4,873,326 of record CAJQZJ010032727.1, read on the forward strand.
GCTTAGCAGCATGTTGATAAGGCTGTATGCCCTAAGCAAGGAGGAGATGACGGGAACACAATCCACACCACTGAACTGAGGTTACCATTAACAACCAACTTCATAACTACCATATTCTCGGGGTGCAAGGGCACAGGGTGGCCTGGGTTTGGGGAACTTCTTAGGGAATTAAAGACAGTACCCTTCAAAGAAAGTTTTATGATCACATGTGAAATCTAGATTTTTTTTTTAAAGTACATAAATGTAGAAGGAGGACAGTGAGGAATAAGGCCAGAGAAGAGGAAGAACAATGAGGGTGGCTACATCTGAACAGTGCAATTTATGAACATGTACCAAAATGTAACAATGAAACCAATTATTTTGTACAATTAATATATACTAATTTAAAGAATTAGAGCCAAAGAATAAGAGCAACAAATAAATGAACATATATAATGACAAAGAAGAAAAAACTGAAAGTTGAGGCAACTTATAGAAATGGAAAAAAAGTATTTATTTTCAAAGAAGACTATGAAGAAGAAAACATTTTCAAAAACAATGTCCTAAAGAGGCAGAAATAGACATGAAACAAAAAATTAAGAAGCTTATTCCCCATGCTGCTCTATAGCTTTTGAATAAGACAGTTAGGGGAGATGAGGTCTACCATAGTTGGAAGGCCCAAAACTCACACACTGGGAATTTACTCCTCAACACAAGGGGATAAGAGTCAGAATGTGTAAGGGGCGATTGCATCATGAGGGGTCTTCACTCATAAGCCTATCTATGCTGCTGTTGTTGTGTGGGGGGGTTACGGTGGTAATGAGAGTGAGTTTTATTGACAGTCTCTTCCTTTTCTCACTTGCTCATCTGGACTCACACTAACACCTTTGACCATGAGTTGATTCAGCAAGAAAAGCCCTGGTCAGGTGTAGACAGTTTGGCATCGGCCCTCCCGACAGAGTCCTGAGACCCAGGCTTCTTCTCTTTGTACATAATGAAGCAGTTGCTGTTGTGATTGTACCACAAAACAGCTGATTCATGACTGATCAAGGAGATATGATGTGGTACGTGCCAACCAGCCAGTCTTCTAAAAAGGTTAACCAACCACAGCTTTAGCTATTTTACTACTGACTATTATTTATATAACTCATCTCTTTGAGAAGACCGATTGCCTAGGTCACATTTTTCCATGTAAAATTATTTTGAGGTATCCTTTCATGTGTATTATGGGAATACTGAAGATGGAAAATATTACAGTTGATCCAACTACAACGTTCTATAAGCACTTAAAATACATTTACAAAGATAAGGAAGAATGAATGAAGAACAAATGACAAGGATTTTGAGATTGTAACAAGCTGGGGAATACAAATAAAATTTTGAGAAATATGATTAAGTTTTTAGTCTCACAACCCAGAACAAGAATTGTGGCTGTGGAGGGGGGTTGAGTAAGTGGGCAGCTCTCACTGTGCAGAGGGGTTGAGTGGGGAGGTCTGGCTGAGGAGAGGGGCTAAGAGGCTGCAGTCCACTGTGGAAATTTCAGTTTCAGTATACTGGTTTTGCCGTGATTTTCCTAAGGTTAGTTTAGTGATTTATGGCTGATTTGGTGATTTGTAGTCATGGAGCCTTGGTTGAGTCACCTGTGAGCTGATACTACATATTTGCATTTAGAACATGAAGTCACTCCTATTCTGGCTCCCATAACACCACGATTCTCTGCAGAATAATCATTTTTAAACCCACTGTCCCAGTTTGTATCAGTTATTTCTCATTTTATTTCAGTCAATGCAGTCAGTTGCTCCCAACTGCCTCAGCCCTGCAGGATTTGGGGCTGTATCACTGAAGATACCTCCAAACCCAACTGCCTCCAGTGCCTTGCGCATGCTCCAAAACCAGCCCTACCTGCTGTGCCTTGCATCTGTGGTTAAAGTCCCCTCAGACCCCTGCACAAGGAATGGTGTTGTGTAACAATTTCCTCGGAAATTGAAACATTGTATCTTTCAGGGAAGCTCTTTAAGCCTCCTTAAACAATTCAAAATAGATTCAGGAAGTCCCTGAAACTGATCAGAATTCCTAGGCACCTCCCTACCAAAGTAAGCTTTAAAAGCTGAGAGTCTCCTTCAGACAGAAGGAAGCTAAGCTGCAAAGACTCTCAGACCACACCAACTGTCTGGAAGAAGCAGAAACCAGCAGAGCTGTGTGGAAGAGGTTTAAACCAGAGTCACCTGGGAAAGGACACTCTCCAACCCTGTGAGCTGCCTTTAGGCTGTTCACCGTGCTTCAGTTTCCAAGCTTTTGTGAGCTGTCAGCCATGCTGGGGTGGGCCTTGATGATACAGCTGTCTGTGAATCACTTCTGTTCCTGTAAGTAACCCCTCACCCATCTTCCTGTAAGTAACCCCAATAAAACTCATTGGTGCACCGTAACTTGGTGGTATCCCTACTTTGGTCTGTTATGGGATCCCTAACTGGGGTAAGTGTGGGTGTGTGTGTGTGTGTGTGTGTGTGTGTGTGTGTGTGTGTGTGTGTTGGATCTCCCTAGGAAACACTTACACTTACACAGTAGGTGGCCTGGCATCACCCTCAGGATAGCTCATGCTTTGTATCCAAGGAGCCCACATTCCTTCAGGACTTTAGGTGACCTTTAGGCATGCACATAGTTGCAGAGCTGATTTCTGTAAATTTACCTTCAATGCATCAAAACACTGTTACAAATTTTTCCCTGATTTTCCTTGTGGGGGGACTTTCCAAACTCAATGAAAATTGATCCAGTCTTTAGGAGAGAGTCTGTGGTGGGGAGGGGGAGCATATCAAGCTTATTGATTAAGAGCCACACTGAACCTGATTTGTACCTGGACCCTCCTTCCTTTAATAGCCCAGGCTTTACATGGTGCTACCTTAATTAGACAAACATTTATGACTTCACACCTTCTAGACTTCTGTGAATGAACCGTGTGGATCTGCCCACACGGATTTGGCTTCTGCATCCCACCCACTGCTCTGCCTCTGCAAGCTCCTCTTGCCAGTTCCCAGGACCATGGAAGATACACCAAGCTGTTGTGTCACACTGCACAAAAACTCCCAACTTTTGAGGTCATGGGACAGCCACATTGCCACTAGTTTAGTGTCCCTGGTACTCCCTAGAGGATGAATACGCTTTCATGGTTGACAGATGAAAAATGAAGCCATAAACACTTTAAGGAAGTGATTGTAGCACTTCAGGGTTTGAATTATAAATTCACAACCTTGAAGTATATGATGCACATGTAAACAGCCAACAACATTAATATTATCGAACAACACTAATTATATGCAGACCAGCATTTTAAAGAATATACCATAAAAGTTCAAGAATTTCACTGTTACTATTCTTTTTGTAAAAATAAAATTGAATTTTGTATCTTGTGTCTTGTCAGTATAGAAACTGTTTATGGCAGATGCTGGAAGCATGTAGTTCCCTTCATGTATATTGTTAATTGAGTAAAAGCATCAGTTAATTGATGCTTTTACTCAAAAAAAAAAAAAAACCTCAAGAGATCTGCAGAATATGGCATTCAAAGATGTTTTCTTTTTTTTCTTTTTTTTTAAAGATTTATTTATTATGTATACAGTGTTCTGTCTGCAGGTATATCTGCAGGCCAGAAGAGGGCACCAGATTTCATTATGGATGGCTGTGAGCCATCATGTGGTTGCTGGGAATTGAACTCATGACCTCTGGAAGAGCAGCCAGTGCTCTTAACCGCTGAGCCATCTCTCCAGCCCAAAGATGTTTTCTTAACTTAAGATTTTTTGATATCGAGACATGTCAGCTCCTGACAGCACCCCCTATTCTTCTCCAAGTAGAAGATGAGCATCGAAGAATCTCCAGTGGAAGATGATTGAATTGGTGGCAAGCCTATCTCTTGGTAGGAAAAACCCCTTGCTTCAACTGTAGACAGAATGCTGTCCAAAAAGGACAAAACTTGGAAGCAGGTAAGTCGACAGCCTAGCTCTGCCAAGACAGGGTAGGCAAGTCCTTCATAATTCCTGCTCTACAATCAATGTCTGTCAAAGAAACGGGGCCAAACGGCTGAAGATCGATGCTGTAATGTATGGAGAGAAAATGGGAACTGTCCAGGCAGCCACTGGTATGTCATATCTTAGTTTTGGAAGCTGCAGGCCCTGCACTTCCTATATAATCAGATATATTTATCCCTCTCAGGTCTCTGAGGTGGTTGAAGAATAGATAGCTAGAGTCTCATAGTTGAATTTTGAGTTGTTTAGGAATCAAGAGGGTGTTCTGGATCTAAGAAG
>CAJQZJ010032727.1:4877696-4893048 GCA_907164525.1 Lophiomys imhausi
TGCCAAATACATATGGACTGGACATTGGGAATGTATGCTAAGCCATAAAACTCTCATAATTGTGGCTTATTTATTTCTGTTGTTTTGTATTGTATTTATAGTTATAAGAGAAAGAACCATTTGTTGGACTGAAAGGGAGAGCTGTTGGGGGGAAAAGAAATACCTTAGACTGAAAAAAAGGGAAGAGGATGGGGGGTTGAGGGTGAGGAGGGTGGAAGGGTGGGACTGGAGGGGGGAGTAGGGAGGGGATTGTGATTGAGATGTAACTTGAAGAAATAAAAAATAAATCATTAAAAAAAAACAAAACAAAAAACAAGAAGTATATATGAGATGCCAATAACAATGAGGCATTTGATGGATTCAAAAATAGATAATAAATGGTATGTTACTTGTCCTCTGGAAAAAAAAAATCCCCATTAAGCCATTTCACTTAGAGTGGCTGGATCTTCATCTTAACGTTTCACTGCCCCTTGATTCCTCCAATGCAGACCACTTAGATTTGCAATGTTCTGTGTGAAGTTAGGAGGGAATCCAAGAGGGGCAGAAAGGAGTTTCAAGTGACAGAAACAAACATTGCTTCCTTGCTTTCTTTGAGTCTGGCAACACCCTTTCTGCACTGACTAAATAAAAAATTTGCATTTTCCTTGTTTGAAAAGATAAGTGGGGTTACTTCCATCTGTATTTATGATGCTATATTGGAAGCCCTCTATATGGTCATGTGTATGTAGCAAGATCATTTCTCCATCCATTCAAAGAAATTGTTGACCAGACATTAATGAGCATCTAGAGGACTTAAGCCCAGTGCTCAACATAAAACTGCAGTAATGCCCTTTAAGTGTGTGTGGGGGGGGGGGGACAAAAAACATTATGATGGTCCATTTAAGTCTTAGTCACTCACTTTTTCAGATACAGAGATATCAAATAAACAATTACAATTTACAGCATAGTGTGTGATTCTCCTCCCCGAACCTCATGAGAAACAGATCACGATAGGTTAGTGGGGTTCTAGCTAATGTACAAAATGGCCCCTTTGGTTGATAGTCTGCTTTGATATAAAACATATTTTTGCCTGTTTACTGGATATTGTACAGGGTCCCCAAGTGGATACAAGGCCACTCTCCTGTCTCTCCTTTCTCTCTGTGGAATACCTTTGCCAATAACATATCAAATGATGGCTCAAGATCCAAGTGAGCTCCATCTGCCAATGAAGGAGATGCCTGGGATGTTTTGAGATTATATAAAAACATGAAGTTTCAGCCATTGGTGAAGCAATTTCTCTAAAAATTTCCTGTGGGGCAGAGAAATGAGAACTTTGGAATTTCACAGTTTGCATCAGTGTGGAAGATGTCTCTCAAAGGATTGTCACTCCTGGCTTTTGAATGCTTGACAGATAGTGACTATGGTGTAACCTGCTCAGAATTCCAAGAGTGTATCATTTTCACCTCTTAGAACATTCTAGAGAACATAGAGGACACGCCTATGCACTCAGAGCTCCAGCTTCGAGGGCCTGCTCCTTAGAGACCCAGAAACCTGGGGCCTAGCACCTGTAAGTCTTTTTTGCTCTAAACTACACCCTCTCCAAGCTTCCTTCTCTGTCCTGTCCCTTCTGGCTTTATAATTGGTCCCTGAAATTGCAGAAGAAAACCATATGAAACTCTTGCCACAACTGCTTGGTAGTTAAATGTACTACTTGTCAATGTGTCTAATTGCTCTTACATCAAACATTAGTGTCTACCGAATTAATGGAAATTCTCTTTCCCAATATGGGTGCTGGCAACAGCAGTGCTGCCATGTAGATCAATCTCAAATCTGGTTTGGCTAATTCAAGGAAGGTAGAGTTTAGTCTTCAGAAAGACACCATAACGAAGCTTTTTATGTCAACATAAGACACAAAGGTGAGTCACAAGGTGGGAATCTCCTTTAGTAACCCTTTGGCTGGTAGCCATTAGCCTTTTGGCAAAAGGACAGTCAAGATTTCAGGCGGTACCACGAATTTGATGCTTTGAACATTTAGTGATGAACACACATGGTTCTTTCCCTCTTCAGTGGAGCCCATGGCTGGAGTCCTGGGCTAGACTTCAAAAGTTGTGCTTGTTGTAAAGAGCTCCGAGGGGTTTTTGTTCTCTGTAAAAGCTTAATAAATGTTGTGTCAATCACATTAGCCACTGATCATACCTTCCTCAAGCAGGGAGGTAAATTACAGGACCTCAGAAAGGGCAATTTTAGTCAGTTTCCATTATGGAAAAGGGACACTTAAATAATGTCAAAAGATTGGTTAATGTCTGGATGCTGCTCCAGTTCTGACTTCCCTAAATAAACATAATGCATTAACAAGGGAATTAATCACTTCTGCAAATGCCCTTCAAAGGACAGGACTAATTCATTCTTTCTCTGTCTCTTTCTGTGTCTCTGACTCTGTCTGTGTATGTGTGTGTGTCTGTCTTTCTTTCTGTCTTTCCCTTTCTCTCTTCCTCTCTCCCACTCTCAAGAAAATACAGTCTTGTCTTGTTAACTTAGTCAAAGACACTTCAGTAATGAGAAGGCAACATTGTCCTCAGAATTGGTAGTAATTGCAATGACTTGATTCTACTGTTTGATGTGTTAGTGCTGTTTGGAATTTTGTAACATTCTTTGGTCTTATCTCATGCTGAAGATACAGAAGAAATTAGAACAACAAAAACAAATGTAATGAAGAAGTTAAGGAGTTTTCTTTTGATAATGTGAAAAATTCATGCCGAAGATCAGACAGGAGTTAACTCCTATTAGCAATTCGTTCTAGTTTATAGTATGTACTTCCTCAGGAACTATGAGTAATTTCCCAAATATAAGAAATTTCTGTACATATATTGGCCATGTGCAGGAGTGGGTCCCAGGGTACAATCCCAAGATCAGGAACACTGGCTTTAAGGTCACTGGAATTATCTTGCCTTCTGTAACTCCAAGGATTCTGACATGCCTATTAAATCAGAAAGTGTTGAGGTGGAGGTGTTTTAGGGAAGCTGTCAAGCAACTCTGTTCATAAAATTTGACAACCTCTGGCCAGGACACACAAGGCCACTTGATTCCCTCACTCCGTCCTTACAACAATCCACAACAGCTGATGGTGCTGTTAATGTGTGTGTGTGTGTGTGTGTGTGTGTGTGTGTGTGTGGTGTTGGGGGATACCCAGGGCTTCTTACATACTAGGCAAGGGGCTCATCTACTCAGCTCTATGATTTCAGAGGTGATGAAACCAAAGCCCTGAAATAAGGGTCAACATTTCTAAGATCATGTGATCAGTTTAAGAAACTGAAACCCAACCCTACATTTGCCTGCTGCTAGAGACCCAATTTCCAAGCCTCTCAACAAATGTGAGTATCAGAAATAGTTTCTCCTAAAAAGGGATGACTTAGGGTTTCTACCCTCAGTAAAACTCTTCTTTTTCTGCACAATGAACCTTTCTATGGAAAACAATAGCTACCATGCCCTGACCCTCCCATCCTATGCTTTGCAGGGTGCTAACAAGCCAGGGTTTGTACGTTAGAGTGGAAATCCGAGCTTGTGCAGAGAGTCCATCTAAACAGCTAGTTTCCGTGGGACTCAGGCCTTGCAGTTTAGGCACTTTTTACTCCAACTGAGTGACAGTTCTTCTGTAAGGGATCCTGGTGTAGCTGACCTCAATTTCCAGAATTAGAGGGATTCAAAGAGAGCTGTTTATAGTGGAAGAAACAAGAGTTAAGTAATTGTGAAGGTCTGGTGCCAGAGAAGCTCAGGACTGAAATGCTGGCAGCTGTCCTTCCAGCAGCTCTCCAGGCTGGTGGATGGTCTTGGGATCAGCAGCAGCCTCAGTGTAAATTGTAGCTATTCACTGTAGGTTGTCCCCCTTACCAGTCTTACCTTGGGATTATTGAACTTTCAGGTTACCATGGGAACAGGGTAGAGTACGAATTTACAGAGCAATTTGGTGTAAGATGTCTTTAAAGGACACTTAGATACAAATGTTGAAAACTGGAAGAGGAGACATTTAACAGGGTTTTCCCTCATTCTCTCAGCTCATGTGTCTACAAGATGAGCTCAGTCCTAAGACTTAATACCTAAGGGCCAGAACATAAAACATCTTTCCTCATTCCCCTGTCCTCGCTTCATGCAACAGAAACAGTATGGAGGAAGAATGGGAGCAGAAACAAATAAACACCTAAGCTAGAGGCAGATCTTTGAATCTGTTGAACTTCAAGCCAGCCATCCCCTTTGACACGACTACAGCTATTTACACATTTCTTCTGGAATGAAGATTAACCTAGGTTATAGCACATCAGTGAAGTAATGTTTAATCACAAACAGTAACTGGTTCTTTTAAAAGAGATGCTCCCACAAAGTTGATACTAGCTGTCCTATGCTCTAGGAGTGACTATTATTGATGTGTGCCCCAGGTTTGATGCTCTCACACCACACTGGTTTAGAGGTAATAAAGGAGAGAGGGTCAGCAGACCTGAATGAAGGTGTTGCTGCAGAGAGAATAAAGTAGACCCCAGACAAGTCTATACCCTTGGAGTAACTGATTTACAAAAGGAAGAGAGTGTCACTGGGTTTCCATGAGGATTTAGATCAGTCAAATCAGATACCTCTTTAGCATTGCAGAGGCCACAGGAAATCTAGGGGAAGCTCTGGGCCAGGGAGTCCGGAGATGTGGGTGATGCCACAGCTCCTGAGTAGTCATGCACATACATCTTACATCATCTTACTTAAGGCTAAGGTCTGCTGAAAAGGAAGTCTGTTCAGACCTGCTTTGCTAATCCAGAATCACTAAGACACATCCAAACAGCAGGAACTGAATCCTCGGAGATGTAGCAATACATAGGTTCCACAACATCCATCTTGAGGAAAGGCCACCAACTCAGTTCTCCTTTTGAGTCTCTCATGCTAGTGTACAGTCTTGAACCATTCTTCCAGTAGGTGTACAACATACAATGCCATCCAACAAAATGGAGAATGATAGGCCATAGAAACATTAAGAAGCTATAAACAATTCACTTTTTCATTAGTCAGAATGCACTCCACTTAAAACCAGCCAATCAACTACACTGATAATTTGCTTTTCAACAAAATTAACCAATTTCTTGGGTAAGCTATTTTAGTTATTTTCTGCATAGACTTAACTTTAGAATAATCAATAAACACTCAGAAACTATCATTATAACTAATTCAAAGCATAGTCATTTCGAACAATTTCTCTCTCTCAAACTCCTTGTATCTTGTAGATATAGTGGCCACAGTAAAATATTATTTATTACAATAGCAATTTTTTCTACTTAAAGGGGAAAGGACATGAAATTATCATTTTTTCAATTATTTTAAGAGATGAAAAAGTCATCAGGTACCAATTATTATAAAATTTGAACTATAGATTATATAAACTTTATTTTGTTCTGAAAATAAAATGGGAGATGATAGATCAGGAAAATCATTTCCCTGATTACATGTACATATAGTCATATGAACAAATATCTACCCTATATTAATCTATCTCTATATAGTCCAAGCATTATTCACTTACAAAAAAAATTCTAAAGTCAATTTTGAGGTAGGTGCATCCCTATAATCTCAGCCCTTAGGAATCTGAGGCAGGAGGATCATGAGGTCAAGGCCAGTCTGGGATAAATACTTACTGCATCTTTGCCTCAAAAGAATAAAAGGGAAAAAATCGATAGTCAAAACATATAAGCAGAAAGTGTGACTAAAAAGGCAAAGTTGAGGTGCCAAGACTCAGAAGCAGTGTTTTTACCATTTGTTCCTATTCAGCCCTTTTAGATGGACCTGCACTGAAGATGTCTTGGACACTGATGAGAGTATCGCATGGGTGACGAGGTGATTGTTCTGGACTGAGTGTTGTCTTGAGCCCTTGAGTCCTGCTCTCATCTCTCAGCTGCTTCTATTTCTTACTTTGAGGCTCCTCATTTGAACCTGAATGCCCTATTCTGAACTCACTAGCTAAACCCCACCTGGGAGACCCCAAGCAGAGACCTCTGCCCTAGGCTGGAATGATGGTGGAGTCCCACTCACAGGAACTAAGCCCATGGTAGGAAGTTGAACAAAGAACAAGAGCTCTCTGCATAGACTCATGCCCCCTGCTGCCAACTAAAGTAGTAAGAAATAGAAACATCTGGAAATCTAATGACACAGAATATTTAGACTAATAACGAGCTACTTAACTGGGTGGGATGAAGTTATTGGGTCACTAAAAACATAAAGGTGATTCATTGTACTGAGGGAGAAATTTATCAAACAATCCAAGAACAAGACCTGAATGATGGTTGTAAGTGTGAAGACAAGGTCTGAGCATGTGTGCATAGTGTGAAGACAAGGTCTGAGCATGTGTGCATGGGGTGAAGACAAGGTCTGAGCATGTGTGCATGGGGTGAAGACAAAGTCTGAGATGTGTGCATGGGGTGAAGACAAGGTCAGAGCATGTGTGCATGGTGTGAAGACAAGGTCTGAGCATGTGTGCATGGGATGAAGACAAAGTCTGAGCATGTGTGCATGGGGTGAAGACAAGGTCAGAGCATGTGTGCATGGGATGAAGACAAGGTCTGAGCATGTGTGCATGGGGTGAAGACAAGGTCTGAGATGTCTGAGATGTGTGCATGGGGTGAAGACAAGGTCAGAGCATGTGTGCATGGGGTGAAGACAAGATCTGAGCATGTGTGCATGGGGTGAAGACAAGGTCTGAGATGTGTGCATGGGGTGAAGACAAGGTCAGAGCATGTGTGCATGGGGTGAAGACAAGGTCTGAGCATGTGTGCATGGGGTGAAGACAAGGTCTGAGCATGTGTGCATGGGGTGAAGACAAGGTCAGAGCATGTGTGCATGGGATGAAGACAAGGTCTGAGCATGTGTGCATGGGGTGAAGACAAGATCTGAGCATGTGTGCATGGTGTGAAGACAAAGTTTGAGCATATGTACATGGTGTGAAGACAAGGTCTGAGCATGTGTGCATGGTGTGAAGACAAGGTCTGAGCATGTGTGCATGGTGTGAAGACAAGGTCAGAGCATATGTGCATGGGATGAAGACAAGGTCAGAGCATGTGTGCATGGTATGAAGACAAGGTCTGAGCATGTGTGCATGGTATGAAGACAAGGTCTGAGCATGTGTGCATGGTGTGAAGACAAGGTCAGAGCATGTGTGCATGGTGTGAAGACAAGGTCAGAGCATGTGTGCATGGGGTGAAGACAAGGTCTGAGCATGTGTGCATGGGGTGAAGACAAGGTCTGAGCATGTGTGCATGGTGTGAAGACAAGGTCAGAGCATATTGCACGGCATGCATCAGAGTCAAAGCAGTAAGCCTTCAATACTCACTAACTGTGCATTTGAAGATTTGTCTATCTCATAAAATTGGCTTGTAACCTCCAAATCAAAGGTCACCATGCTTCTTCAGGCATTCCTAGTCATGCACAGGGCAATTAAAACTTGAACAGCCTGGCATGTGTATTCTAGTGAAGTTCAGAGTCACCAAGTCTTTTTTCCAGCTTTCCACTGTAAGTACCATTTATTCTGCATGATTTGAGATTCCATTAGTGACTTTGCTGTTTAATGTGGTCTCCGTGGAGAAGTGCTACCTCTAGTTCCTAAGGCCAAGAAGGTCTTACGGAGAAAATATGTGCATTAGCTCTACTTTGTTCTGAGGTGATCTGTGTTCAGCCTATTGTCCCTGAGCTCAGTGTTAACGGACCTGCAACACACAGGTGTTCCTTGTCTTACATCTCAGCAAACTGATCGTTACCTGGAAATACAACAGTATACTCAATGTCTCCAACCTTCAGAACACCCTAGTACAGTCATGTAGGGCATTTCCTCTAATGAACACATGGCCAATGGGGAAACTGCAGCTCATTGCCATTGCCCAGCATCCTATGAGGACTGTACTTGGTATCTCTAGCCTGGGAAAAGATCCAATTCAAAATGTGAAATGATATGGTTTCCACTAAGTGAATATTCCTTTCACACCAACCACTATAAAGTTGAAAAATTAAGTTCAGCTATCATAAATCAAGGACAAGCTTATATTAAATAAAAAGCTTTTAAATAGAAGAACCTATATGTTTGTTCAACGAGGAGATCAGTTGACAAAAACATGGGAATCAAGGTTGAGAGCTTAACCTGCATTTAACCAAGATGGAATTTCAGATTTGCTACCTCTGTTTTCTTCAACTTTGTTGAAGTCAAGTGTTGTAAATAACAAGAGCCTTTTGTATATGCACATGCATGTGCCAGGGACATGTGTGTGCCAGCATTCATTTGTCCCTATAACTACATTGATAGTTACACACAAACTTATAAGAAAATAACATGTGCAAATACATAGATATGCAATAATGTGGGCTTAGGGATGATTTAATTTCCCTCTTTGAGTCTCAGAGTGTTTTTATAACATTACTTTTACCGTGAAAACATTTAAGGTGGACAGAAGCCAAGGAAACCCTGTGGTTGATAACAGTCCTCTGGACATGTGTACAGTGTTTTGGAAACCACTGGCTTTCATTTTTCTTTCTGGAAAAGTTGGCCAGCATGTGTCCTTCATGGGAATTCCCTAGACAAGTCAACTGACCTCTCAATGTTTTAGTTGGATGTGAGAAGAAGTTAGGATAACATCAGGCCTTGAATGAATGTGTAAATAAAAATTCTGCAATCAGTTTTCCAGGGAGATATTCTATTCTCTTAGGTTCCTACAACTGTGTCTTTCAGAGTATTGACTTTGACCTGAGTTATATTCAGATCAAATTCATATCTGAAGTTGTAAATCCCTGTGTGACCCCATGGCAGACAGCCCATCTGAAGAGGTGACTACAGATGAATGAGGTCATAGGGTGGAGCCCCGATTCAATAGAATCTTTTCCAAAAGAGAGTCCTCAACTGTATTGATGACACCCTGACCTTGACCCTCCAGACTGTGACAAAGGACATGCCTTCAGTTTAAGCCACCCAGCCCGTGGTATTTGGTTACAGGAATCTGAGCTAATAGGGTTGGTCCAGTCCATTTATCTCCTGGCTTCCCACTGGTTGCCACTGCCTGTCTGTGTACCATCACGAAGGTCCGTCTGTCTTTCCTTAAACCCTGCTCACTTTAGTCAGCAGTGCTTTTTCCAAATCTGTTTCCATCACACAACTTCAGGGCACTACCTGTTCCATACTAAGACACTGACAGGATACAGCAAAAAGGAGCCTTATTAAAAATGACCATTTAAAAAGCCTGGCAATCCAAGACCTTGTTGTACTGACAGAAACACAGATTTTCCAGGACTCCAAATAGACCGGTGATGATGTCACACTCACAGGGTCACCATCCTAACAGGTGGGATTAGAATGGCTGTCACTTTGCTGGCTTAATTTGGCTCTGTTGACACCAAGGATCACATTAGTAAAGAGAGATCCCTTTTGGTCTGCTCATAACAAGCCTTTCAATATTATATTTTCTTTCCTTACTCCAAGATCCAGGCCTCTGTAATGTCCCATTCTACTTTATTTTTGTCATGTCTTTCCCCACATCTTGGTTCCATTTGCTGAAAAGTCTACACTGTTCCAGGGATCAGGAAAAATGGGCAGGGGGAGTACTTGTTTAGAAGTAATTGCCTAGCAACCCATCTTCCTTATTCCAAAGACAAGAGGCAATTTGCATTTTGGGAAAGAAGGAGGAGAGAAGAAAAGCTCCATGTCTTCTGAGCGCTGGACTGGGAGCATTTGGTTGACCACTCCTCAATGGGACCAGCTTTCCTCTGAGAACTCCCCCTGGGTGGCCATCCTTTGCCAGCAGCCCCATGAGTGCTAAATGGAGTGAGGTGCCCTTTTCCAAGGTGCACCCCAAGTGCCTGAAGCAGTGTATGGCTCCTGGCACTGCCAAGATGTAGCCCCAGGCAGCCTAAGGACAGAGCTCAGGACATCGTGGTCTCATTCAAGGGAGTGTTTCTTTCCCACACTGTTCTCTCCCTCTGTAGTGTTCTTTTCTGGATATGTGCCACACCCAGGTCATGTCTTCTGCCACATGCCTACTAGCTTGGGCTTCCCCAAAGTAGGCTTAAGAACCCACTAGCAGCGTGGGGGTTAAGGGAAGCTGGCTTGGACATGACCTGCACATTGGTATTCTTAGCTGGTCTATAAGAGATGGAGGTCAGGAAGAGAGGTTGCTTCCTAAATCCAGTGGGAAACTCAAAGGGGTTGGTGTCTGGGAAAATTACCACCCCAAAGCATAGTACTCTGCCCTCAAACATCTCCCCTTTTACTCCCTCAGTTTCCATGCAGGTAGACTAGAGGGTACTAACTTTTAATAACAGAGTTGTGGAAGGTAGAAAGATTATAGATCTGAATGTCTCTAAGTGGTAAAAAGAAGGATGTGGAAGAAGAAAAGGAGAAGGAGGAGGTGGTGAAGTAGAAAGAGAAGGAGAAGAAAAGGAAGAAGAGGAAAAAGAAGAGAGAGGGGAGGAAGAAGTGAAGGAGGAGACAGTTCTTGAGCTTTAAGTGGACAAGACATTGAATGTGCAGTAATTACAATCTCTAAGACTGAGACATTTGCAAATTATACTAGCATTGTTTACCTTACTTTGAATACTGCCAAGTAACAAGAAGACACACACACCCTGGTCTATTGTTTAGTGAAGCCAGCAGTGCAGTACTGTGACGGAGGCCCTGCTGAGCATGGGTAATTCTGATCTGCATGTGGTAGCAGATATGGCTGTCATTAAAGAGGTATGGCTTAGACAGCTTATCATTCCTTTGTCATTTTATATTCTTCCATGTGAATGGACAACTGAAACAAACCAATCCCTGAATTTCTGGCTCATGACTGAATACATTTCTTTGACTAATACAGGGATATGTTCTGCTAGGAAAAGATGGAAGATAACAGCATCTTACGTGTGTGGCTGGGAGACAAAATGGATCTGGAAGAAAAACTCTGAATCATTCATGGGGCTTGGTCATACATACACAGGAGATAAAGAAATGAATATTTAAAAATTTCAGTAAGCAGGACTTTGCCTTCTGCGGAACACAATTTGCAGCTTCCCCTCCTCTCTCTTCTTCTTTCTCGCTCCCTCCTTCTCTTCCTGTTCCTCTCTTCCCTCTCTACTAGTTTTGTAAATTTTCTAAATTCTCTAAGAATTGATCTCAAGTCTTTTCTTCAAAGAAAAGAGATTTTTTTGGGGGGGGGGGGGGGTTTCCAGTTTCCTTTCTTTTCTTTTTCTTTTTCTGGCATTTAATTAGTGGAACTGAAAATTAGCTTGGAATTGTAGAGCTAAATGTATTGATCCCACAGACCGTCTGCTTTTTTGTCACTAAGGCCTCCAAAATGGAGCCCCAGAGAGGCCTGTGTTTTCCCAGGTCAGCTGGGTGGCACTTAAGGCTTAGAAATCATGATAAACCACATTTGGTGTTCACATTACCACAGGGGTTTGACCTTACTGATGATGGGGAGATGCTGCTTGTTAGCAAGCCCGCTTTGTTTCTTATTTGAAAGCATTTGGGGATGGATGTGTTTGGAAATGAGGAGCCTGGAATGTAATGTCAGGGCTGGTACAGGCCACCTGTGTTAATTTCTTTAGAGTTGCTGAGACAACATGTCTCAATGCTAGGAAGGGTTTATTTTGGTTAACAGTAGTATTTCAAAGGGTCTCGATCCATTTTGGCTAGGAAGGCATAGGACACTGCTTCTGGTGGCAGTTGCTCAAGGGCGTACACCAGTCTGCGAAGGCTGCAGCTGAAACCAGAGGCCTACACCGGGTAACCTACTTTGCCATCAAAAGAGAATCAGAAGCTGGGAACTGAGCATTCAAAACACTCCTGCCTGTAGAGGACATTTCAGAGTCGCAGGTAACAGTGGCACATTCCCATCTAGTTCTTGTGTGTTTCTGAAGGAGAATTTGAGGACATACAGTCTTCCAGCACTGAGTGGGCAACAAGGAAAGACCGCTGAGGTCTAACTCACTGTGGGTGGGGTGTTGCCTCGGTGGTTAAGTTGGTGGGTTTTGCTACAAGCTTGGAGAACAGAGAGGCATCTGGGGAAACCGCAAATCAGGTGTAGCCATGCTCACCACTTTCTGTGTCCCATGACCTTTGTCCTTCATGATTCACAGTCACTCACAATTCAGAGCAGTCAACACTGGGGCATTCTTTACTCCTGGATGCAGAGAAACTCTCGGGCATGGTCCTTGAACTACTTAACCACTCATGCCGTAAGCCAGTGAAATGCTAACACTGTTCAGAGAAGCCCGGGCACAGATCATGGGAGCTGCTGGAGGCTGGGAAGGAGTTTGGCAAGCCTAAGCATGAAGAGCATACAGCCATGGCTCTCTGCAGAGCGAGTTGGAAACACAGAATCTACAAAACTTCCCTGTGCTCAAAAGACCAGTAGCTGGTATCACCATTCCATTTTGGGCTAAAGTAAGTTTATAGAGATGAGAATATGGTAGCTAAATTTAATTATCGGAATAAAACCCACAGAACCATGTGGCTATGAGAGTCTAAAAGTCTAACTCATATACTAAAGAAAATAAAAACACATTGTAACAATGTAAATTTGTTTTAAAACTTCATATTGGTAACAGTTATACATTATAAGATGAGACCATGAAAATGTTCTGAAGTTTTGCTGTATTGGCATTATGTATCACACATCTAGGTCTGAGGGTTTCTGTCATATGGCATGCTTGATATCAGTGGCTGCTTTAATGATTCAAACACACACAAGCAGATGTAATGTGGTTCACCTGTTACAGACGCAATCACTGAGGTCTCTTCACAGTCTTTAGGCTCCTGGGACACATTCCATGGGACAAGGAGCCCTTTCTACACCAGCCCCTGAAGCTCACACTTGCCATTTAAAGATAGGCACCCTCCATCCCTGAGTCAGCCCACAGGCTCTCACTCCCAGGCAGTTCCTTTTTGTATTGTGTGGAATCTGCCAGGGGAGGATGGTGCAGCAGCTGTAGTTCAACCTTCTGGAACTGCCTGCAGCCCTCCTGAGGCAGAAGACAGCCATTGATTGTGTTCACATGCCATGTGAACCCAGCACCCACAGCCCCCTCAGCCCTCCTGCCCCTGTCTGGCTCCAACCTTGCTGGTCACACTCAGAGTGTTTACTTGCTTGTTAAGGACACCTTTGAAACTGCAGATGGCTTAAAAATCTTCTTAAATTCAATGTGTACTCAAGCTGCTGGAGGCTGGGAAGGAGTTTGGCAAGTCTAACTTAAATTCTTAAATTCTTAAATAACTTAAACTTCTTAAATTTAACATATACTCCTGGTCTCCTCCCAGACCAGCAACAAACCAGGCACAGAACGCTGCATCACTACCCCGTTAGATGGTGAGAGCTAATTCATTCTCTCAAAGTCTTCCTCTGTTTGGTCCTTCCCATACTCAGTCCATCTCCCAGGTCCTGTGGCTTTGCCTCCCAACACCTTCTTCTCTGCCCTGTCCCCACTATTGTCACGGCTGTCACGGCTGTTCCTATCAGCACCTCTCCCTTCAGGTCTGCAAGAACTCTTTCACAATCCACTCACACCCTCTGTATTCCCAAAGATTGCTGGAGCCCACATCTTTCTCTAAGCTCTCAGGAGAATCCCAGTGCTCTTCTGATGAGGGAGAACCCTTAGCACACTGGCAGGTGCTGGGACCTAGAACCCCCCCCCTCCTTCCATCTGGACATTGGGCACACACTCTGTGTCAGCACACTTCACTCTCCTTTCCTATTCTTCGTTTCCTCCTGGAGGCAATCTTCCTCATCATCTGACTTAGCCCAACCTGCAATTTGTAAATGGGTTTGAATTTACAGGGAGAGTTCTTCCTGTATGGAGAAAATTATGGGACAGTCTTGGGCAGGAAATATATTGATTCCTACTAGGCTCTTGGCAAGGGCCCTTGTAGTACCATCGAGAGGTGGAGGAGTGCGGGGTGAATTCAGTTACTCAAGCACCAGTGTGTGCTTACCTTGTTTAACACCAGCCTGTCTGGTCAAATCTCTCTTACAATGCTGATTTATGAGATATCTTCTTCCTATGTTCACATATAATTGCAGCAATAAGAGCTGATGTGTTAAATGCCCACAGCGAGACAGGCACTGCATGAGATACACAGATTCTCACATCTCTTAGTGAAAATATTTTTGTAACTAAAATACAAAAGTTGAAGAAGTAAAGTTTTCAGAGCTTCAGGACTTCATTCAATCTCACATGATTGAAAGGAAGATGCAATCTGATCTGAGAAAGTCTGGTTGCAGAGTTGACCCTGTCTTACGACCGTGCTTCCCCACACTCTTGTATCATGTGTTGATGAATCATCCTAGCTGGCAGAAATTCTCAGCCCCTGCATAATGAGCATGGTGTATGATGTTCAAACACAGGGCTATGGACCCTGTAATGCACAGACACTGGTGTGCTCTGTGGATTTAATTCACAGGGATTCTACAGATACGGACTGCACACACTCAATTCATCTCTAAGTTCAGCATTTCTCCCAGCTGTTAAAACAGGCAACAAACATAGTAGTATCAGCAGACTCTCCAGAGATAATATACAAATAATCAGATGTGTTAATACCATATCATCGATGCTGCAGAAATTCCAAAGCATCTTTTATGTCCGTCACTTTATGTTCACCGCCCCCAGATTCCATTAATGATTTAATAATACCATAGATCACAGTTTAAGATGCATAACTCTGCTACTATTTAATGATATTATTTCATAATCTCATCTATTTTATTTTAATATTTTAAATGTCACATGGGAACAGGAGTCTCCAGTCCTTTCCAAAGTGCTAAAGGTCTGAGCCCTGTCCTTTAGTATCTAAATCTAAGATATGCTACGATGTGTGTGTGGCTTATCCTGTGATGGCTTCCTTTTGTGATATGTGTTTCATACTCAGACAAATTGCTATGACTCATGGTGGCTGACAAAAGTAAATAAGTAATGGTAGTTCTAGACCAACCTCAAAGAGTAGGAGGAAGCACATCACATGGAATATTAAAATGTGCCTTCAGTTGAGCTGGTGAGATGGCTCAGCAGTTAAGAGCAGTTGCTGCTCTTGCGGAGGACTGGAGTTCAGTTTCTAGCACACACATGGTTGCTCACAGCAGTTGTTAACTCCAGGTCCAGGCTATCTGATGCCATCTTCTGGCTTCCACAGGCACTACATATATGTGGTGCACACGCAAGCATGCACACAAATACTCATGTACTTAAATAAAAATAAATAAATCTTTAAAATAAGTTTTAAAAAAAAAAACCACTTGCTTCAACTGTAGACAGACTTCTGTCCAAAAAGGACAAAACTTGGAAGCAGGTAAGTCGACAGCCTAGCTCTGCCAAGACAGGGTAGGTAAGTCCTTCA
>CAJQZJ010032727.1:4897805-4931861 GCA_907164525.1 Lophiomys imhausi
GTAAATATAATGGTGGCTAGTGGTCCTTAAGAGGTTAGTGGGCTTGGAAAGTCAAGTGATTGCTCAAGTCTAGTTTATCGGAAGTCCCACACGATGGCTAATCTTGACTGTCAACCTGGTTGAACTGGAGGCTGCCAAGGAGACTGGAAATGCCAAGGAGACCGGAAGAGCGGGACTCTGAGCGTGTCTGTGGGGATTTAGCTGAGAGATTAACTAAGGCCAGAAAGCTGGCTCTGAGTGGACAGTACCCTTCTGCAGGCTGGAGTCCTGAATGAAATAAAAGGGAGGAAAGGAAAAGCCAGGATATAGCTATCTCTCTCTCTCTCTCTCTCTCTCTTATTTGTGTATTTCTTTATCTCCCCTACCCTTTCCTTTCTACTTTTTTCCATCATGATGTGAGCCAGTGCACCACGTGCTCCCCCCAAGATGCACTGAGTTCTCTGAAGCCCCAAGCTGTGCCTGAGAACACAATCCATAATTGGGGGGGGAGAATCACAACAGGACTGGGGGACATGGCACCAGGTGCTCCCACAGTGCAAGGAGGAGTGCTGGCTCCCATGCAGCAGAGTGCAGACTCCACGATTCCCAGGATCTGGGGTAGGTCCTACAGATGCCAACATTCTAGCCTTGCCCTGGACCTCTCCAACATCAACACACAAAATATAAAACTATCCCCATGAAATGTAGCTGCATTCCTGAACAAAAGTTGGAAATATTTATGGAAACACAAGACCACTGAGCATTCAATAAGGAAAAGTCAAACTGTCTGTCTTCCCTTCTAAAACAACCAGACATTCAAGAAAGACAAATATACACCACGGTGAGGAGAAAATGGAATCAACGTTATTTATGCAGAAGTCATGAAGAACTTCAGGAAAATACCTGAAATACTCACTATGACATTGCTTCACATCTTAAAACACCAGAGGCATGGGTGAGACAAGAAAAGATTCTAACTGAGCTTTTGGAAGTGAAAAACAGGAAGGTTGGGGTGACTGGTGGGAACAAAGGACAGTCAGACCCTGCAGGAGCATTTACTGAAATGGAAGATGCAGCAGCAGCAGCAGCAGCCTGTGAATGATCAGAGAAGGGAGAACACAGATAGCATGGGGTGCCCGCTAATCTGTGGGATGGAAGGGGCACAAGAAATGACCGACTAGATAAAGACCTAAAGGGATGAAAGCCACCATGAGGCACAAAATTCAAGAAATCAGTGATGAAGGAACCCAGGAGGCAAATCATTGCCAGACTGTCCAAGACCAGGAAAATGTCAGACATCAGAGGAAAAGTCTCCACACATGAAGGACCAAAGACTCCCAGGACTTATGTCTTAACCTATGACTATCGACCACCTTGATGTATTTCTCTCCAAAACATTTTCAAGACAATAACTCCTGGCAAAGAAGGAAACGGGTTATCTCAGAACATAAGGTCAGTTTGATAGATTTTGCCCTTCCCTCCCCCTCCTCAATTTCAGATCCTAATATTTTCTAGGTTTTTTGCAAGTGACTTCAGGCCTCCATTTTAACTTACCTCCAATCAACAGGGTGTAAAATAAAATTTTTAAAGTGAAGTGTTTGGGGAAAGATTATTTCAGGTTTTCACAGGTTTATGCTTCTTACAAGGCCACCTCCTTCCTCCTCAGACTTCACCTTTGATGTTTGTAGTCACAGTAGTCAATTAAAGGCAGAAGGGCAGGACTAAGGAATGTAATGCCATCTGTAGCTCTGATATTGGAAGGTCTCCGAGCCTATCAGAACTACCTACCTGTTAATTCCTGCTTCATGAGCAGAGCAGTCCCTACCCGCTTAGCCACCATTAGGTGCCTTTGGTCAAATACATTCCTAGCTAGCATGATCACAAGGTTAGAAACCAGAGATGTGAACCTTTGACTTAAGGCTGCAACACTGATGTGCCTTTCTTTACAGCCTTGCTGGCACTGGCTGTCAGCTGAAAGTAGCATGGACTGAGTGATGTCACCCAGATCACCATGTGGAGGATTGAGGTCTGGGTGCTTCACATATGGAATGCAGAAATAGAAAGATGACCGCCCAGGGCTCATCAGAGTCATCTGACCTGTCCAAGAAATGGGGAGAGGCCCACTATACATACCTCTATCTCTCCTACCAAGGAGCATGCTTCATATTTGAACACAGTACATCTGTGTACAAAATGGATAGGCTTCATGAATAAGAGTCCCAGAAGACAAATAGTAGAATGGCACTCTACTCCTGTGGGTGGGAGAGAAAGCCTAGACAGGGCAGCTCCAGGCCAGCTCTTCTGCTCTGGCCTTCTGCAGCTTCCTATGGTTCTTGCTAAAGGTCACCAGACACAATAAGAAATGAAAGGAGGTGAGGAGTTCTTTCCATAATGAAAATGAACTGTGACCACGGGTCTCTCTCACTGAAGCTAACTTTACTGTTACTTCAGGCAGAACAAGTAACTACAGAGGTGGGATGTTGGCCTTTGCCACAAGGCTGTTTTCATACATCCAAGGACATATCAGAATACGCCTCCTCGTGTAGAAACTCTTGTTGGTCTTTTTCAGCTCAAAAGATGAGAAGAAAGCTACAGGTATGACCAACAGGCCCTTATTTGGTAACAGCTCAAATACCGTTGGGTGCATGGGAAAGGAGTCTCCGTTCCTTGGCCACATCCACGAATCCTACCCTGCTAAATCCTACCCTGCTATCTGTCTTTATATTCTATTATACATCTCCCCATCCTTTTCCTGCTTGGGACCTTTTAGACAATAGAAGTGTTTGGGGTTTATACTTAAATCCCAGATTGAATTCTTCTCTATGAACTCCATTCTGATTCTCCAAAGCTTCTTCCCTGGGGTCCGGAGTACACATCTCCAGGGCAGAACTTATCTCCTTAGGGTGGAATGTCCAGGTAGAGCTCACGCCCCTTTTCCCTAGGCTCCTTTTGTATCCAGTATTCTGTATGATATTTGTTTCTTCCGTATGAGTTGAATATGTAAACAAATGAATGCATGGATGGATGAATAAGAGGACTCTTGCCCTTACCCTGCTAAAACTCGAAAATGTAAGCAAAGAGTTCTTAGGAAAGCTTGGATATAAAGTAAACTAACTTAAGAAACTTGAAATAATTTATGCAAATCTCTTTTAACACAAAATTAGCCTGAACTCAATGTTCTGAAATCTCTCTGGCAGACGGTTCCTCTGAACTATGCTCTAAGTGTTGAGAGGAGAACAGAGTGAAGATGGCTTCAAGGAATAGACAATATCTCATTTTTGTGAAGCCACTTTAAGCAAAAGAGCCCCACTAGAAATATCTATAATTGTTCATGCGAAAGTCAAGAGTCATTGTGTGAGTGTTTTATAGTGGCAAAGAAAATAGCGAAATGACACACATAAATGAGAGCTGATAGCACAAAGGACATCTTACTTTCAGGGAGGTATTGAATTTTCCCTTGAAATGAACATCGGTTGTTGTGTCAAGTGTTCTAGACATACATCTACAGAGGAAGCTGTCCTGTGGCAGCATCTTAGTCCTCACATCCTTACTGCCAAGCTGTCATCTGAGACGGGCCATCTCACGTGCCAAGGTCAGCAGTCCCAGTATCTGAGCCACCCAAATTCGAGCCAGTTAAACACAGGCCTGAGTGTCTTGTGAACTCACTGACAGCTGTAAAGCAGCTCAGCCCTCTCAATGGTTGTCTTCATCAACAATGTTCCCGCACCAAGCCAGTCTGTACAGATAACCCAGAGGCAGAGTGCTTGCCCTCTGTCCTTATGTTACCAGAGACAAATATGTAGGAGCTAGCTAATTTTGATGTTCGTTGGATGCTCTGTGTTCTGATACCTATTTGTATGAACCAAGGAGGGATCACAGACTTGTGAGCAACTTCCCTGTTGGTGGAACACAAGACAGGAGGAAAATCTGGAATTATGTCTTGTGCTGCCACTCAGAGAGGGAATAGTGTTGGTACACCACATAACAAGAAACTAAAAACATTTTAAGAATGAGTTTATCTACCCACCTACCCACTTTTCTATCAAGAAATGTTTGCATTAGGTAAAAATATTACTTAAACTCAATTGTTTTGAAGACCAAGGCATGATAGCTAATCTTTGTTTAAAATTTAAAAACATTTAAAGACTTTCATTTATTTTTATTTTATGTGTCCGAGTACTTTTCCTGCATGTATGTATATACACTGCCATGCATGCCTGGTACCTACAGAGGCCAGGAGAAAGCAATGAATCTCCTGGAACTGGAGTTAGGATTGAGAGTTCACACATGTCTAGGAGCCACACTGGGGCCAGCTGCAAGAGCAGCAACTGCTCTGAGCCTTAAGGACTGGCAAACTCTCCAGTCCCCGCTTCAAGATTCTTATCTGCTTGTGTGTTTCTTAAGTCATCTAGTCTCTGTCTCCATGCTGTGTCAGTCTAGTTCATCGGCCTCTTCACTCCATCATGGGCAAACAAGGGGGAAGAGGCCAAGCTGTGAGTTGTCTGGCTACTTGCTGAATCACCTGGGATTTCTAATTTAACACATTGTCTCCTTCTACAAGGCAGTAACTGGCATTGAGCATCCAGGGATGATTTCTTAGTTAATTGTTAGTAACATGTTGATATTTTGGATTCTGAACAAGGCCTTGCTTAGATAATTAACATTCATTTACCGCCTTAAATGTCTACCCCAAATCAACTTACTTATTCTTCCCTTCTTCCCTTACTTTTAAGTAAAGATGAATTAAAGGACAGGATTTCTGATCACTTTTACATAAAGCCAAAGCCTAAAGCAGAACACCCTTAAAAGCTAGGATCTCAGATGTTTGGGACAATAGTCTCCAGCAGATTATGTTAATTTTACACTCAAATTAGACCCAAGCATAGAAAACTACCAACATGCAAATTAAAAAAAGAGAAAGAAAGAATTCAATGAATTCACAGTGGCAGGGTAATGACCAAGCAGAGTAATGCCCCAGTACAGTGTGACACAAATCCTCTTCTGATCATCCCTGAATGTTGGGTTCTGCCAGCGGAGAAAAGGAACAAAAAAACAAAAAAATAAAAAAAATAAATAAATAACAAAATAGAAGGCTGTTTCAGAGAACTGCTAATTAGAACAATCTAGAAAACAAAAATGCTAGAGTAATTTTGGGCCTGCCGTGCCGGGCTGGTTTCAATGTAAACTCAGTGTTCTGATTTCTCTCTTCGCTGGGAGGGTGTAATTAACTCAGCTGCAATGGGCTTGAGGCTCAGGCTTCCTGGTGTTGCCAGCCCCCCTTGTGACCAGGAACAGCTGTCACCAGCTATTCCCACCAGCACAGAGCTGGGGCCACCCAATAAGGCTGTGCATTTCCACCCGAAAACCCTATGCACTGGCTACCACACAAAGCCATGAACTGGTCACCTCACAAGGCTGTGCACAAGTCACTGTGAGCAGAAAGTTCAGGCAGAGTAGGGTTAGATCTTCCTTAAAGATGAGTGGTCACTTCCCAAATTAGTCAGTACATTCCTAATTGCTGTTTTTTCAATGTAAGATAATCTAGGCATGGCGGTCTAAATGAGAAACATCCCCATAGGTTCATGAATTTGAACATCCCTACTTGGTGGTGCTGTTTGGAGATGCTACGGAACTTTTTAAAATGGGAAAAGTTTGGTCATCGTATTTTGTCACAGCAACAGATAAGTAACTAATAGACTAGGCTTACCCAACCTTCTCCCTGGCTATTAGGGATGAAAGGATTTCTGACACTGCTGAGGGCCTCCAATGTGGCATGGGCTGTTGAGGCAGATAGGAAGAAAATGATGAGAGAACACTGGTAGAAGATGCTCACGACCTAGAGATGGTGACAGGGTACACAAGCAGACACTGATGGTGGGATTAGGATGACACTTACAGGTGGGGGCACTCTGTGTAGAGGCAAGGGTGTGTAGTGCTTCATGGGGTACTCTGGAGTTCTCTGAAAAATCCAGCAGTAATTCCTGCTTACCCTGCTTACCCAGACTCAATAGTATGTTATATGCATTACTATTTCAATAAGCAAGAATATTTCCCAAGTCAGTTCTTTGATGATACTTTCATGAAGTCAAATGGGGGAATGAACCATCATTTTGAAACTTTAGGAAAGGCTAAAGAAAACACCTAACTCATT
Source organism: Lophiomys imhausi (assembly GCA_907164525.1). NCBI lineage: Eukaryota > Metazoa > Chordata > Mammalia > Rodentia > Muridae > Lophiomys > Lophiomys imhausi. The sequence continues at coordinate 4,903,936 of CAJQZJ010032727.1, forward strand.
TCCCAAGTTTCCTACCCACTGTACTGTCTTCCATTGCTATTTACCTCTTTCTCCTGACTGCTTCATTTCTGCCTATGACAAAGGCCAGTGTAAAGTTGGTGCCTCTTTCTCATTTTGAGTGAGTAAAACAAAAGACCTACAAAAGTACAAACTTTGCGATTACAGTTGAGTAATGGCCATGAGTAAACAGGACGGATTTAATGATTTTTATAGATTTATTATTATTTTTAAATAGATGTGTATGTGTGTGTGCCTGTGTGAGTTCATATATACCACATGCCTGTAGATGCCCTTGAAAGTGAGAAGACGTAGATCCCCTAGCATTGGAGCTACAGGTGGTTGTGAGCTGCCATATCAAACCTGGGTCTACTGCAAGAGCTGCAAGTGCTCTTAATCACTGGGCCATCTCTATACACTCTAATTTTCTGAAGCATATTCATAACTGGGAAAATGTCAAGAACATAAAGAACTGGCAATTACCACTTCCTGTAATCAACATGGCAGGAATACTTAGCATCTTTTATAGATTCATTATTACTTTTAAGTATATGTGCCTATGTGAGTTCAAGTACATCGCATGCATGTAGGTGTCCTTGAAGGCAGAAGAAGGCTTGGATCCCCTAGCATTGGGTCTGATGTCCCAAGTGGAGGAATTTCCTAACAAATGACAATAAAAGATGGTACTGTTTAAATGTTGCATAAATGTTCAAGATTAATTTATATATGTAATGGCAGCTACTATTCTATTTTCTTTTCAATATTTATTTTATTAAGAGTGCACAAGGCTGTTGGATTTTAAGTCTATTTATAATGTTGTACACTAAACCACTATATAATTCTTAAATCACACATCCTCGCATCTCAAACCCTGCAGCAATCACTCTTGGTGTTCCCTCCCTCAAGCCCTTGGAAAACCAACCAACTTCCTGTCATTAGATTTTCTCATTCTAGACACTTCTTGCAAATGGAGTCACATGATACTGACCTTTTGTGCCTGACTTCCTTCTCTTAATATCATTTTTATTTTTTTAAAATTAGGCTTATTTAGTTTAGTTTATGTGTATGAATGTTTTGTTTGCATGTATGTATGTGCACCATGTGTGGTGCCTGCAGAAGTCAGAAGAGGGCATCAGAGTCCCTGGAACTGGAGTTATAGTTGGGTAGGAGACACCAGGTGGGTGCTGAGAACCAAACCCAGGTCCTCAACAAGAGCAGCAAGTGCTGTTAACCACTGAGCTGTCTTGCCAGCTCCTTAATATGATGTTTTAAAATTGTATCTATGTTGTGCCATGGGCTGGATTTCATTCCTCTGTATTGCTGAATAACATTCCATTGCCTCACCATGTTGTTTTCATCCATTTAACAGTTGATCCATACTGATGTTGCCTGTATTCTTTAGACATCATAAATAACTCTCCTAAAAGCTTTAGGACAAACAGAGTTTCAGTTCTTTTTGGTATATTCACAGGAGTAGAATTGTGAGGTTATATTGTAGCTTTGTGTTGACAATTTTAAGCAGCTGCTACTTTGTATCCCAAAGAACCTGCACAGTTTGCTTTCCTACCGGCAATGGATGAGAATTTTATTTCCCCACATCCTCACCAGCACCCACTATTGTCTGTCCATCTTTATTACAGCATTCCAGTGGTGTGAGGGAATATCTAACTGTCATTTTACTTTGCAGTTCCCTAATGACTGGGATGCTCAGCATCTCTCTGTGTGTTTCTTGGCCCTTCATATCATCTTTTGAACAATGTCTGTTCAAATAGTTTGCTTAGTTTTGAACTGAGTGAAGGATCTTTTCATTATTGAGCTTTTAAACATGTGCTCTCTGAATTATCTTTCTAGAGATGCTGCTGAAAACACTGGGCTTCACCTACTTCAGTCCTGGTCTGGGGATGAAATATGCCCTTGTTGATTTGCATAATAATTAAATCACACTATTTATGGAGTTATTACTTTGTTCTAAGTCTTTCATAACTTTATTTATTTATTTGTTATAAGTCTTTTAAAAGTTGTTGCTTTTTAAACCTGGTTTCTTCTTTACACACTCATGAAGATCAGTAAAACCTTCCCTCAGGAAAGAATCCATTTGCTTCTTCTGAAACAGGGAGACACTCATCCCCACCTTACACCAAGGAAAATAAATTTAATAATGCAGATGTGTCTATAAAATACTACCTGTACTTTAAATGCCTGCAAAAAAACCAGCCACTTACAGACTTGAGACAGGTGCTACTTGTGAGTTCTGTTTGAGACCCTTTAGATTAAGATTTCTCATGTGTCCTGCAAACACCAAGAGAGGCCCCCAACTTGACTTCTGCTCACTCTCCACACACCAGATATGAGCAATTTCAAGACCATGCTAAACCTTCTCTCTGCCATAACTTGTGGGTTTCCAAAACTGTCCCCATTCTTCATATCCAAGGTCCAATACCTCTATTTACAAACCTAACACATTCACAGTGTACCAACCACAAGCAGCCAGTGGTTTTGAAGTACCGAGGGGAAGTCCGCCCTTTTGTGATGGGACTCTTATAGAACACACTGGCAGAACCTCTCTCCCACTGCACCCATATATGTAAATCCCCTGCTACTCTTGCCCAGTGTGGGTCTGTGAAGGAGCTTCTGGAGGTCTTCTGGAATACCATTTATATAAACAAGTACGTACATGTTCAACCCTCAAAGTGTAGAGCTATCATTTCCCAGCATCAAATGAAAGCTCCCTGTCAAATCCTTGATCCTTGTGACCTCACCCCACACGTGGAAAGGCTGATGCATTTTCTCTTGGCAATGTGATACAACACTCTGGAAAGCCGTGGTGAAGAAAGATTTGCCCAACACTTCTATGCTGGACATATACACGCCCTAGAATATGACTGTGTTCCAAGCAGCACTTTAAAGAAGAGATTTGAGGAAAATGGAGCAATCATGAGGACTTTAATCCAATCTGACTGCTGTCTGAATTGGAAGAAGAGATTTAGAAGTGAGGTCTCCCATTAAAGCTCATGTGTGTAAAAAATAAATAAAAATAAAGATTGTGGGGGACATGGAAAGATGACAGCTACCTGTACTCTGATGAGAGAGCCCTGGGAAGAAATCATACCCACTACCTCCATGACTTTGGAGGTCTCCAGTACATGAGGAGTCAGTTTCCATTAATCAGTGATATTTTCATACGCCAGCACAAGGATATGAATACATGGGACTTCCCTCAGTTAAGAGGGTCTTTTTGCTGGGACAGCTACTCACCCGATAGTAGTCGGTGCTGTACACATCCCGGGACATCCCAAAGTCCCCAATTTTCACCAGCAGGTTCTCTCCTACTAGGCAGTTCCGAGTAGCCAGGTCACGGTGCACAAAGTGCTGGGATGCCAGGTAGACCATGCCCGCTGCAATTTGCTGAGCGATGTGCAGCATCTGCGACTGTGTCAGTTCGGTAGGTGGGTTGCCCTCTGCCATCAGCACCGCATCCGGCCCATGTGCCCTGTGGGAGAACACAAGGGGTGGAGCCTCAACTGGAAGGCTAAGGGACCCTTAGTCCCCAGTCAACTGTTGGAGCTGGAGGACATTGCCTGACTTGGGTGAAGAAAAGTCCAAGATGTTCCATTCCACCCACAGTTTTATCTCTACAGTCAAGAGAGCACCCCAGTGGTCTCATTTCTCCTGAGTGGATCCTAGGGCTGTGTTGGCTGGAATGGTGAGCCCCACACCAGCACATCAACAGGCTTATGTTTTAGGGAATTCAGAGCTCTGCTACTATCTCAGAGCTCTGCCACAGCCTCAAACTCTGAGAAGCAGAAGCTGGCTGACATGAAGAAAAAGCACTTCATGGAGGTTGATTCTCCTAGACACGTGGTCCTAGCATCACTAGGGTCCCATCCGTCTTCCAAGCCGTGCTGCAACAGGCCACCCTGTGCCAATGCTGACCACTTCAGATATCCCTGCCAAAGACGGGCAGCTCATGGTCCCCTTCAGCCCACCTGATCTGTGGCCAAGTGTGGCTTTCAAGTCCCCCTTGACTCTCTGCTAGTCAGCCTGGCCATTGGCCCCCACAAGCCTACAGCATAGATGTCAGTGCTCCTTGTGTCCAGAGAGGGCGCTACAGGCAGTAATAAAAAGTATTCGGCTGGATCAGCTTGGCTTGGGCTAAGCTTTGGTTCTGGCCACCCCATGGGAAAGTAAGAAGGGAAGGGGTCTCTGTCTAGAACTTGGAAACACTTGCAACAAATGGAGGGTTTTCAACACATTTTAAAGCGGGTAACTTGGTCTGTGGGTGTCAGAACTGCAAATGAGTGTTGGAAAGTGAGAGAACCGGAATTACCCAACATCTGTAGCTGGGATCCTGCCTTCCATGAACCCTTCCAGCCCAGACAGACCCCAATCTCCCTCAAGCCTGCAGCCTGGAGTGACTCTCCCTTTCTTTGCATTTCTAAAGCTGAGCCTTTCACCTTTGCTTCCTCTGGGATCAAGCACTGGCAGAGGCTGGGATGCGTCTCAGTCCATCACTATCTAGCACCCTAATCGGAGGAAGTCTGAATCTCACCAATTTCCTCATTAGTCAAAGGCAAGAGGGGGATATTCCTGGGTGATCCTTTGGTTCCTCCTCTGTCTCTGAATGTCTAGATTTAACCATTCTCTGGAGAGGGACTTCCTGGTTTCATAACAGGCAAGTCTTCACACATTTCAACTCACCTCCAACCCCAGCCCCCAGTTGCCTTATGTGGTACCCAGGAACAGCCCTGGAGGAACCATCCCTGGAGGTTAGAAGACAAGACACAGTATGGAAGACAAAGCTTGGGCTGTCCAAATGTAATTTGAACTCAGTCCCAACACAAGAGAGTTGTATAACCTGGTGGGTCTGTTTTCTTATTCTATAAACCAGATCCCAGAAACGCCTTCCTAAGAGTATTGACTGAGGAAGAATTGAAACTGCTTCTAAGGTGGGGAGAGGGATTTTTATAGAGCTGGGGAGGAGGGCTTTGCAAAAAACTCGGACTGCAATGGAGCTAAAGAGAAGTGAGGTAAATAGGAACCCTCCTTTTCCTGAGGATGCCAAAGTCTTTCCCACCTCATGGAAGATTACTCACAGAGACCTGAGCTGAGGCAAAGGACCTAGAGAACACACTACCTAATAGGGAATCTAGAAGACCAGGAGAAACATCAGGCATTCAAAGAGTGAACAAAGCAAGTCATTGTCAGTTATAGCCTGTGCCAGCTACTAAAAACTGGACTCCTGTGTCTGCAGGAAGCATCGATTCCAGGGTGAAGGAAATGTCTAAGCCCCTCTTGAAAAACACAGCTGTGCAAACCTCCTGCACCAGCCTTGTACTCCTCTGGAAAGCAGAGGAAAGATGGAGGCTGTGACACCAATGCTCCTCACAGCCCCGTGCACAGAGGGAGGGGAGGCTCTTGTGATTTTGAACAGCCATTTTCCTGCCTACTTCTGAGCATTCAACAAGGTTTCTCCCTAGCAGAAGCCTCTGCACACTGTTCCTTTCTTGGAGTGGATGTCCCTCAATAAAGGGGAGGACAGGTGAGTCTTCTGGAGCCCAGGTCCTCCTGCATCTCAGGAAAGTAAAACCTCATGCTGCTTCTTCCAGGAGGAGCTCTGTAAAGAGTGGTAATGTGCCCCAGTGCTCTGACTTGCAGCCCCTACAGGCGGCCCTGCTAAGCCTTGGTCCGCTGCTCTCCAGCATGACTTGAAGCTGGTATTTTCCCCACTGAACTGGCTCTGTGATTCACACTTCTTCCCTTATTATACATTTAAATGTACAATATGCTGGGCATCAAACTCGGGCTTGTGCAGACAAGGTGAATACCTTACCACCCAGCTACCTTCTAGCCTCCTTCTGAGTTTTTAAAATTATGGTTAGTTTATCTGCTAAATTTACTACAAAAATTGGTGGCACATAATAATTATACATATTTATATTGTGTGTGGTATTTAATGCATGTGCATAATATATAAAGTAAAATTAGACCAAAATAACTGACATACACATCACTTAGATATTTATTTTCCATTGTATTAATAGAATAATCTCTATAGCTATTTTAAAATCCACAATTAATTTGTTGCCAATCATTGTTACACAACTCTGGTCACTAAGACTTATCCATCTCATATAGTGGCTCCCCTGTTCATCCTTAAACCATATCCCTCCGAGGGTGTTAATGGCCACTTTCTCAGGAAGAGAGGAAAGAGGGATCTAAAGGACATGGGTTGGAGCCTCAGTTCTATCACCTGCTGTATGACTTGGCTTTTTAACTGTGCTACAACAGTATAATGATACTTTATTTATCTTTAAATTTTAATTTTTAAAATATTATTTGGTTTTCATAAATTAACACATCTATGTGCCTAGGATTTTTGAATAAATACTCTCTGTTATTACTTGCAAATTACTCATCTATCTTTCTCTACAGTAGAAGGAAACTTTGGAGAGATTCTAGAGGAAAAAATTGTGGGACTCTTGAAATGAAATTTTCCTTCTCACTGTCCACTCCACCTAACGTAAGACCTGGCTACACTGTGCTATGTATAAGCTTTTCTACAAGAATAAAAAGGTTAGCCACATAAGACATCTGCCAAGACGCGTGGGGCTCTGTCATGGCGGCCGCGGGCCAGGTCCCCTCCCGGGAAGAGGACAGCCTGTACTTGCAATGCATCGCTGCACCTGAGTCTGTTCCTTGGCAGCCTCACTGCTCCAGAGTTTAGCAGATTCTGGAATTAAGCTGGCTGGGTTTCTAAGCTCTCCATGCCCTGTGTAGGATGCCAAGGGCTTCAGAAGGCAGTGGGGAAGCTGGGGTGTGGCTGACAGAGTTGGAAAGTCAAAGGAGGAGTGACAACATTCACACTCACATGCACACACACACACACACACACACACACACACACCCATATACATTCACACCCCCACATACTTGAATATACACATATATGCATACACACTTATACTCATGTACTCATGCATACACATATGCACATACACTCATATCCACACAGTCACACCCATGTATACTTACACTCATATACTCATACATACACCCACTCACACCTATAATACACACACACTCATACACACATATACTCATTCACAGAGCACACCTACACACTCATACACATGTATCCAGTCACATCCACCCACACATACACACACACCACAGTCTTAACATCCAGACACATATAACTGCCTCCAGATAATTGCATGTGGGTTTATTTTGTTATAGTATTTAAGAAGGGCCATTTTTTTTGGATTAGGGAGGTACCCTGAGGAATGATGAAAATATTCCTCATAGGAAAAACAGCCTTCACCAGAGCTGGTATTTTTTTTTCTTTTTACTTTAGATCTGACAGCACAAAGTATAGAATCTGCCATTACCCCCTGTCTTTCATCCACAATGAAAACTTCGCTAATACAGGATGATGGGTTAGGATTGTCACTCAAAACCTTGAACTTTCCATGCACTCCTGGTCTGACCTGGCATCCCCTCCTACACATGTGACTGTAGGGAAAGCAGAGGTCCGTCCCAGGCAGGGACAGTATGTGTAACAAAGACAGAGACTGCAAAAATAGTCCAGACAACAGCAGCCTGCAGAGCCAGTTCTGAAAGCAGCAGAGCACTGTCTCCTTCAACCATTCCTACTGCAACTTACTGACTACTAAGCCTGCAGTGTGAGTCTTCCCGGGAAACAGGAAGCTGTCTGGGGCTGACTTTGTGAAGCTCTGGGCAGCAGCCTGGGACATGAGAGAAGGTCAGGAAGACTACATGTGCCCTACACACAAAAGGTGCCACTCCCTGGGGTTTGGGATTCCTGAACTAAAATAAAGAGGAAAACATGGCAGAAATAGTGGGTTGTGGGAACAGAGTTACTGGTAACTTCCCCTCTAAACTCGTTCTTGGGATGTATGCTGTGTTGCTTTACCAGAGAGGGAAAATGAGGCCAGGGAGGGAAGGTAATCAATATGCTGCCCTCATCTTTTCTTTCTCCCAACTTATAATTCTCTACCAAAATACATGAAATGTGCAGGCTAATATTTCAAAGATGCCAGCTGATGTTTAAAGAAAGAAGCAAGTAGAATACACTGGAAGGGACTTGGGGGAGAGGTTCCTTGGCAAGGTGGGCTGAAGACCCACTCAGGAACCATGTGCTGCTGGTGTCCTGGGGGAAGGAGAAGCCGTGCTGTCCTGTCACCTGGTGCCTCACCCTGTTGACCTTACATGTAAGATCCATCGTCATTTCCATCTCTGCCTGATGCAAATAAAGACACTATTTGCTTTCTTCCATGCCATGTGGTGTCTACAGGACTCACTGTATGCTTCTCCCTAGACAGTCACAGGATGGGGACATCCACCAGGAGTCCCCACCAGGGTGGTAAACAGCATGAAGTCACATTATCAAACTCATCTCTTCCTACAGTCCTGTTACTGACTGAGTTGTTCGCCAGCAGGATTTTTCTAGAAGCTTGCCCATAGTACCTGCCATGCCAACCCTGGCTAACTCATTGTAAACTGTCACTCAGAAACTCAGCTCACACACGCCAGAGCTGAGAATCAGCTTCACATCTGCCTCTGGGAGATGCAACCCTGCTCGTCCACTGAGGCATCTCCTCAAAAACCACTCCATTAATCCCTTGTGTCCTGTGCTTAACCTCACAATTACAGAACAAATTTGCCTTTCCTTGAGGCTCCTGCTCATTCTTCGGTTCCTCTCACTCTGTCTCCTCCTCCTCCTGTCTAATCCAAGTGAACCCTAGCAGCCTGCTTCTCTTCCAGGGACTCTGCTAACTCACACATAGCACAAGGGACGTTGCTAGCAACAACCGCCTTCTCCAGTCGTCAATGGTTCCATCAAATGTTGTTCCAACCTTTTCCTTCAAAATCTTTGGTCTTTGGGCTCTGTGCATCCCATGCTAGATCCAAGAGCTCCTGAAGTCAGGTCATTTCCACACAGTCTCTTCCCAGCCTCAACTCCTCCAAGCTGTTTACTGCTTGCTGTTTCCTGCTTCCTGTCACACCCTGAATCTCAGATGCTCCACCCTGATCCGGCTACACTGTCCACAGTACTGCCTCTGTACCTCACTCAACTCTTTCTGTTTCTGTATCCTTGGGCAATGCTTATCTTTTGTTCACTTAGCACACTTTTCCAGACTAAGACCCTGCCACATAGCATTAAATGTAACAAATGCTCAATGAATTCAGGCTGGCTCATTAACTACACTTTAGATAGAGTGACCAGGCAAGGAAAAAGAGAAACATGCTTTTCCTTTCCCTGTTTCTTTTACTGTCCTGCGTGGGCACAGCCACCACCAAGGATTCCTCCACAGAAAGACCTGGGCTTCCCTTTCTCCCTTCTCAGAACCCTTTCATCCTCACCCCTGGTTATCTGAGCAGTAATATTCTGCCTTCTTCTCAAGCCCAGGTTGGCTCTGCCCCTCACTGTACCTAAGGAACTTGTTGAGGTCCCCGTGCTTCATGTACTCAAAGACCATGATGAGTGGGTCGCCTTCCACACAGACACCGTAGAACTTGACAATGTGCTCATGCTGGAGGTTGGTCAGCAGCTCAGCTTCACGATGAAAGTCCTTGCGAGCATTGTCGCTGGCATCCTTCAGTGTCTGTTAAAATGAGGACATCAAAGAGAAGGCTGTTTCAATATGGAATGCCACCAGTGAGTCCTAAGACTTCTAGAAGGGGCTATCATGTACCTAGTTAATTGCACAAAATGTCAGGAAGCATCCTAATTCCTGAGGAAGCAATGTTTGTCTGTGTGAGACCTCATCCGTGCCTCATCCCCATGGGCACACAGAGGTTGGCTGCTTACAGCGCATTCTCCTAGTTGCACTCTCATTGACTTAGCAGGGGAGCTTGTCTTACAGGCGACCTGCTTCTTAACCCTGGTCTGTACCCAACAACTACTAGGGGTTTCTGCCACTTCATGGTGCCTGTCAAGATTTCTATGATAATATACACACCTCACCTCTACTCAGGTAACTCTTGAAAAATATTTTTTTAAAAAAAATTTTCATCTATGTAGATGTATGTGCATGAGTTGATAAGTGTGTTGTGTGTGTGTGTATCTGTGTGCATGTGTGTGTCTGTATATGTCTCTGTGTGTCTGTGTGTGTAGGTGCCCGCAGAGGCTAGATGTGCTGCGCCCCATGGAGCTGGAGTTATAGGTACTTGCTTGGCACCTCATGTGGCTGCTGGGACCTGAACTTGGATCCTTTGCAAAGACACTATGCCTTCTTAACTACTGAGCCATCACTCCAGCCCCTGCTCATATGACGGTTTAAAGAATAAAATCTGAAGAGTTCTCATAGAAAGAAGAGCACAGACAGGCTGGGTAGACCCAACTCCAGCTGCAACCAGGATCATTTCTAGTCTCTGTGTGATACCCTAGAGCTTTCTCCAGCCTGTTCCCTGCACACTGAGAAATGTCCTGTCCCTTCAGCTGCAAGATGATTAGTCATATTACCAAGATGCAGGTGGTCAGAAGCACACCAGGAGGGCTGACAGGAGTTCAGGTGCGATGCCCAGAACCTCACAGGAAGCTCGACAGCATGAAGAGGTAACAGAACAGCCTGAAAATCATAGGATCCAGGCTGAGGGTGGGAAGCATGAAGCCTTAAGATATGTCCCGTGGTGTCCTAGCCGTACTGTGTTTGGTCAGGGTCATATATGTATACTTTGTGTTGTCATTACTGCCATTAAGACAAGGCTGTGGCAGAACCAAGGAGATATTGAGCTGGCCTCGGTAGCACATGCAGTTAGTCAGATACAGAAGATACCAAGGGTGAAGAATTGCAAGTTGGAGGTTAGTGTGCATTGCACCCTGCCCAGCACATATCAAACCCTAGACTTAACTCCCAGAGTCAGAGGAGGAAAAGGGCGGACAATGACCCTAATCTTGACCCAGGTTATTATGAACAAACACCTAGAAAAGACACTTCTATGATTCACTATAAATCTAACACTCTGAGTGACCCAGCACTCAGGGTCTGTTTGCCTGTCCCGTCCCTTGGCATTGCTGTCCTGAGGCCTACAGTTCCAGTTCCACCATATGTAAAGTTTGCAGCTGCTGAGATAACAATGGATCCTGCCTCCCCACCTCTGTACACCCCATACTCCCTTTTTCCCTGGAATGCTGTCTTGAGTGTGGTGACTCGCATAGGAAGTTGAACAGTGCTCTGTCCCAGTGGTGTCTACATTCCAAACCCCAGAATTTATGAATGTTACTGTCATCGTAAAGGGGACTCTGCAGATGGTTAATTAAAGGAAGAATCTCCATTTACGGGGATGAGCTTGCACTGCTTGGGTGGGTGAGCCCAGTGCCAAACAAAGGCCCTTGTAAGATATAAAGTCAGGAAGAAATTAAATGGCATAGACGATGCCACAAGGGAGACTTTGAAGTTGGAAGAAAGGACCATGTCTGGCTTGGGAAAGCTGTGGAGGTGGGAAGAACGTCAATTACTTATTTAGAACTTCAAGAAGGGATCAGCTCTGTTGACATCTTCACTCTAGGTGAGTAAAACTGATTGAGATATCTAATCGCCAAAACAGCAGAGAGACAACTCATGTGCCCTCAGTCACTGAGTGGCAGCAGTCATGGGGAAGGGACACATCTCATTGACACTAGCAGTCTTTCCCCTCAGAGGAGGGTGGCTGACTATTCCTCTTTGCAGTCACATCTCAACAGAAGCCTCATTTAGCTACATGGCCAACCCACAGGGCTGGGTCAATCAGTCACTGGACCTCTAGAGTCCAGTGTCACCTGGAGTGGAATTGCTAAAAGCTGTGTCTCCTGTGCCTTCTCAGGCTTGGGGGAGTGAGCCCCTCATTCTTGAGGGTGATGGTCATCAATGAATCCAGCACAGGCTGAGTTTTCAATATGCCGTTTGCATTTAAGGGCCACAGTTCACACACAGGAGCAGCAGAGAGGATGCTGGCCTCCTCAGGCCTCCTCAGGCCTCTGCAGCAGCAGAGGGAGGCAGTGCTGCTGGCTGCCTTGTCTCCAGAGCTGGCCATCCCCCTAACTATATCTATATACCAGCACTTAATGGTCTCTACAGAGCTGTGACTTGACTCGGGGAGATGGAAATCACAGGTGTTGCTTCCATTAGGCCAGAGGCGGTGGCACCTTAGGGGAAACTGTGAAGTGGCCCTTCACTGTCCCCACAAGCATCATGGACTCTGCCTGGAAATGGAAGCAGATTTGGATCATGGAGTGCTCAGAGAGGCCAGACATCTCTGGTGGTCATTGCCATGGAAACAGCACACTTCCTCACATTATAACAAAACGAACAGTGGCAGAGAACCAGGGTATGGGACTCTGCTTCTCTGAATCAGAAGACACTGAGCTTGCTGCACCCCCTTACCTCCCTGATTTAGTCTAGTTGAGTCCAGACTAAACATCTGCCTTTCTGTCACACAGGTAGATACCATCACCCACCAGGTCCTGTCCTTGACCTCTGAGAAAACACATAGACTCTCTCATTCCTTGCCTCTGCCTTATGTTTTGGTTTGGGGTGTTTTGTCTGTGTACCCTACACCTTTAACATCAATCCTACCAATTCATCATCAGCTGCTCACCAGCATTAAGCAGCCAGAGAACCCTAAAATCCAAGGTCCACACTAAGTAGAGATTACAGGATGTGGAATAAAACTGAAAGGTGAATAGAGACACCTGGAAAGGAGCCAAGTTGGCCCAAATAAGGACTGGAAAGGAAGGACCAAGAGGAACAAGCAGGAGATAAAATTTTCTTTTAAGTTGGGTGGTCTGCCCAGTGCACTCTGCCCTGCAGACTCAGCCCCATCTTGGTCCTCCTTCTAGCACTGCTCCAATGGTGCCCAAGTGGAAGAAGTTCCCAGCTAGAACTGAGAGTCCTAAGTTCAGTCCTGGCCACCTCCTAATTCTTTCTGAACCCTGTTTTATTCTCCTGTGGAGGGAAGGTAACACCATCCACTTCTTAGCGGTGCTGATAGGACAGTGAAGGAGCTAGAAGTTGGGATGCTCCCCCAAGACTCTATGTCTAAAAGGACAATGATGTGATTTACAACTGGGTCTCGTGTGTTCAGTTTTTTCATACAAGGGTCCAGAAAAGATGAAGGATGGAAAGAGTTGGTACCCACTCAAGGCAGGAGAATGGCATTACTCCTAGGGAGGTAGTCTCCTGAGTGGCTAAGTACCAGGAAGTATCAGGCTGTGTGCAGAGGCATAGTGTTTCCTCTCCTGCTTTCCAGAGGCTTTGTCGTTTTCTTCAGAGACTGCTAGGGTTTAGAGGGAAGCTTGTGTCTAAAGCCTTGTGTTCATCACATGGCTGTAAAAGGGGCTGATCCTTTTATATCTTTCATTGGGCATAGACAAATCCTGCAGGAAAAGCTTTCCTGGGAAGCTCTAATTATGTCCTGTTGATTCAAGAATGCTAGAAAGACAGAGACACAGAGAAGTACACACACACACACACAGAGAGAGAGAGAGAGAGAGAGAGAGAGAGAGAGAGAGAGAGAAAGAGAGAGCGAGAGAGAGAGATTAACAAGGAAGAGAAAGGGGGAAGGGAAGGGAAGGGAAAGGAAGAGAATGGAAGAGAACCAAAGGGAATGGAAGGGAAGAGGAAGGACGAAACATCTTTGGGAAAGAAACAACCTGAAGATTTTAATAAGCATCCAGCATCTCCATGTTCCCAGTGGGGACTCAGTGCAATGTCCGAAACTTTAGTCACATTTTTGGAATCAAAAGTGATTTTTACTATTCATGGACCAAATGTGTCCTGCAAACATGTCACCCTCCTGTGTGCCCATCCATTTTTGCATAGTGGGCCCACCTTTGAAATTATGATTCAATTCTATTTTAAGAGATTTTTGGAAAATATGGTGGCAACAACTTGGGCAAAATCCTGAATTTGGCGCTAAAAGGAAAGAATTTTTGTAAGGATAGAATCAGGGCCAGACAGCAATCATAAACTAAAAAATTCTGCATCAACCTTGTTTATAAATATCATCACTGTTTCGGAACCGTGTCTGATTATCATCTTACTCAATTATGGGAGGCTTGGCTGGTAGCAGAACTCCTGTCAATGAGAGATCAGGAGCATGGGGCCCTGCTCACCCTTTAGGGGTCCTCTCATTTGATGGACTCATTTGCTCAATCTACATGCACTCCTATTCTCTTATTCCTGTCTGCCTTGCCGTGATGCTTCTTCTTTTTTCTGGTTGGCCTTTTCATTTTTTATTTTTTGGTATGCTAAGGCTGGCTAACACTGGGGTCATCTTTGACTGCAGCAGGAGGCCTCATTTATGGCTGAGGCAAGACTCTGCCTGGTATATGTACAGATTCAGAGCCTGGATAATGGTACAGCCACCATTATTAGCACAGCAGCATGAAGCCAGTCAAGTGAAATACGAGGGAAGGGTAAAGGAGGAGATCAAAATTCATTTCAAATGACAAAGCAAAAACTACCCTACCTGGGCTGCCAAATCAGACCCCAGTACAAGAGGAAGCTCTTAACCCTCATGTGACTGATGACCTGAGGGGAGCTGATATGTGGGGGCTCCCATAATCTGTGGAGAAGGAGAGAATGGAGATGGGGAAGAAGGAGGGAGGGTGGGACATGGCAGGGCAGTAGGAAGGGACTTTGATTATATGTAACTTGGAAATAAATTAATAATTTAAAAGAAGAATTCAGCACAGAATAAAAAAAAACCTTCAAATCAATGGGAAGCTAGTTATAGAGAAGGAGGGCCTATCTGGGGTGTGGGTGTGACTGTATGCCTCACTGCCTACTAAATGATGACATACTTCAAGGTGTAGGTGATTTAAGGAATGACAAGATAAAACAGGCCTTTTAACAATGCAGATCACAAATTCTCCTCAGACTTGAGAGATCACAGAAAATAGCATGTCTTTGGCAAAGACAGAAAATGGAAGAGACTATTATTTCCAGTGCCCCGTTACAATGCTTGAAACACAGAGAGAAATAAGGACATTCCCCAAGCTGAACAAGCAGGGGTCATGGGATGTTTGATTACTGTGCCAAAAGTCCTTGGGTAAAGATCTAGTGTTAACAGAAAACCTTCACTCTCCCAGTATCTTCTAGCTGTACCTTATCTAATATGGTAGACCATAGCATCATACTACAAATTATCATTTTAAATGTTGTTATTCCAAATTGTGATGTGCTTTAGTTGAAAAACAAACAGAATTTTGGAAACGACACAAACAAACTATGAAATTGCTCATTGATATATCTTCTTAATATGCTGACATGTTATATGTTGAATTAATGAACTATACTAATATAACAAGATTAATCTTTTTATTTTTACTTTTCTAATTGTGTGTGTGAGGAAATTCAAGTTATAACCCAGCTTTATTTGTGACTCCTTTTATCCTGCTAAGAATTGTTCTGTTTTACAAAAGCCACCTCTGCAGCCTTTTGAGAGGTCAACTCATGTCATGGGAACTTGGAAGGCATTTCTAAAATTAAAGTTGAGATAGAATTAAGGCAGACACCTTTCTTGTGGGGTTGTCACAGTTTACAGCAAACCAAACATGCAAGTCTTGACCATGATTTTTTTTCTTTAATAACAAGTTCTTCTCTAAAAAGCAGGGTAAAGGAAGCTGCCATCAAATTCATTCAAGGGTGCTTTGGAGAGGCATATTTTAATAAACTCAGAGAAAGAAAGAACTCACTATAAATAAAATCTAAGCAATGACAGAGTGTAGTAGGTAGGGCCCAGACACCTGCAGAATAAAGAGTCAAATAATTATACAATGGTGGTAGCATTCACTGTCACTGTGCCCTCTGAACTAGAAAGCAGATGATGCCAGCTCCATCACCCATCTGTGACTGATCTCTGAAAGAACTTTAATTATGTGACAAGTGACAGTCTCAAACACAAGGGTCATAGTCAGGTTGTTGATTGTTGCTATCTTTATTTTCACAATGACGCTGGCTACTGGGGCAAAGATGTAACAAAGGGAGGCATAGAGTTAGGGTCTAATTCACATACTTTAAAAAACTTAGTGATATGGGGGATAATATTAGTGTTTTCATGTCATATCAAGTTGCAGAATAGGAAATGTTGACCTATGGATACAGGAAAACAAGCTTAGAGACAGTCATAGGAAAGAAACAGATGTCAAATGGGAAATAAAATCAAAAGTTGACTGCAGTATAGTCAACTCAAAATGTGGGCAGGCTCTGAAAACACCAGCACATCACTGTGAGTCAGTTCACCAGACATGAAGGAGCTGGTGGCTCAGCATGGATCCTGGCTTGACTGTAAGTTAGTCTATCATGCAGCAGTAAATTAAAAGGACGCACGGCTATTTCAGTTCCTACATCCAAGAGACACAGAAGCATGAAGTGAATCCTCAAACTGTGTTTGATACCAGAGGAGTCCTCTTTGTAGAAAGAAAACTGGAGCCCTGGTGTGTGTGTGTGTGTGTGTGTGTGTATAAACTGGAATTTGATGTTCTTTATGCCATGGGCCAAGGTTGATTCCCAAATAGAGTGAACTATTTTGTTTTGATTTTCATTTCTGAAAATATATGAATAAATTAGAAATCACTCAGAAACCATTACCAAAGTGACCAACAAGACAAAATTATGTCTAATCAAGGGTTAGAAATCAAAGTTACTGGGAAACATATCTTAGTGGAACTGTTTAGCAACTGGAGCACATAAAGGGTTCTTACAAAGAATCCCTGCTCTTTATCTTATGAGTGCACAGGATCATGTATGTATACACACACACACACACACACACACACACACACATATACACACATGTGCACACACACAAACACTTGCACATACACAAACATCAAGGAGCAATAGAGAACTACTAAGTAATGTCTGGACAACAGAGATGATCAAGCAAAGCTTCATTAAAAGTTCTGTGATTTCTGTTCTAAGAGCCCAGTGAAGAATAGAGAAGCAGTGCTTTCTCCAGCCTGTGTCCCATTAAAGCACACAGATGATCATTTAGGGAAATACTGACAAATGTCCTTAGATACAATAATTTTTCATCAACTCCCATGTTGTGGAGACAAGGATTTCTGTTGAGGCAAGGTCTAATAATGTTTCTGATACATTGAATTCAATGCTGAGATCTGGTTACCGCCCCTTCTGAGGCATTCTCTTGATTGGTTAATAAAAGTCGCTTATGGCCAATTAGCTGTGCAGAAAGAGTATAGGAAGGCGGGGTTTCCTGAGATCAGAGCAGGAACTCTGGGCACACACAGAGACTCTTTCTCTTTCCACTGGGAGACACAGAACGAGATAGTTGTCTAGAGAATGCTGGAAGGTAACCACAGGCACATGGCGGTTTGGGATTAGGTGATCCGGGTTAATTTAGTGTAGCTAATTGAGAGTCTGCCCAGCTAAGGGCTAAGCGCTAAAACATTAAAGGGTCTTGGTGTGTTTAATTAGTCTCAGTCCAAGCAGTCCCGGGCCGTTGAACTTCCAGACTCCCAGACTTCCCTTGAGCCCAGGCGAATCTCCCACCAAGCCGCTGGTAATTTTACTGGCCTAATATAACAACTTATATTAATTAACAGAGTTTAGGTTACAAAGGTGGTGTAGGCCACCCTTGGTACTGGGGTCTTTCTCCAGGATAAGTTAGTCAACCAGTTAAGCACTCGGGTCAGGCCATCTGTTCCTCTGCCTAGCCACTGGCTACTCTGCCGGCCTAATCTTACAGTTTATACTTACTAATAACTACATTAGTTAATTAATTTGCAGTTTTCGGATTTCACATGTCAGTGTAAATGGAAAGGGTAGAAAAGGAGCGCAGGGAGAGGGAAGAGTGGGAACGGGACCTCATGATGAGTCAGGATTACAGGAGGGCATGAACATCAAAAGGAAGAAAGTGGAGCTCTGCCTTAGAAATGAAGTTGCTATAGCAGAGAAATGCTGTCTATAAACTCTCTGTGTGTTCTCTCATCTATGAATCTTTCTACTGCTCGAGGATGGAAAAGAATGAGCATTTTCTTTCTCTCTTTCTTCAATTCCTTATACATATTTAGAGAGAGGTAACCCTGGTTGAATCCTTTTCTGAAAGTAGCATCTTTGGTACCCATCGCCACCTTAGATGAGAAAACTCTAGGTTGATGCTGTGGCACAAAGACTAATTGATATTGTAGATGGTTGCCTTGGAAAACCAACCACAAAATTCCTCTTCCCAATAAACCCTAGAGGCAGTGTAAGCAGTTGTTGGTGTGTTTCTACCAGTCAAACATCAGTGAGGAACTGAAACAAGAGAGCACAGTGCGTTACTAGAAGCCAAGATGTCTTGATGTCTCCTACTTACAAGGTAAAGAAAGCTAGTCACAAGGATGTCCTTAGACCCTGAGCAAGCTTATGGATCCCAAATGGCCCAATCATAGTAAAGAACGACTCTCAGTCCCTGTTTGAGATGACTATCTTTTATGTTTTGTCTAACAGCTCTCTTATACTTTTAGGACTATACTCTAGCATCTCTGATATTTCCGCAGGCAACCATATTTTTTCGTGTTCAGTCTATGTGCATTGTAAGACTGACTCCATTGCTCACCTCCATAGGTGAGTGTGTGACTCGTGCCTGGGGCATCAGAATTTTTCATTATGACATAATTCAAGCCAAGCCAAGAAAAGATCAGTCTTTGCTACAGTGAGAAGAGAACCTGTCTAAAAATGGAGTCAGTGTTAAAGAAAACAAGCCAAGAGTTGAGATGAAGGCACAGGGAGGCTGATTTTCTGAAGCCAGAAGTAACTGAAGCCAGGCTAACAGTAACAAAGGTTTCTAGCAGTGTGGCTTTCTAGAGCACTTTCCCTTCTCAAGTCAGTCTGACTTGGGTTTCTAGTGATCCTTGCATTCCTTTTAGGAAAGTTAATTATAAGGTATGAGGTTTGCTTGAATTTCCCTGAAGTCAAAACTCTCTTGGGTAGCCAGGCGTGATGGCACATGCCTTTAATCTCAGCACTCAGGAGGCAGAGGCAGGAAGATCTCTATGAGTTCAAGGTCAGCCTGGTCTACAGAGTGAGTCCAGGACAGCCAGGGACACATAGAAAAACCCTGTCTTGAAAATCCAGAAAGAAAGAAAAGAAAAGAAAAAGAAAAAGAAAAAAAGATTTCCAAAACTCTCTCAGGAATCCAATTTTTCTACCCCTATTTGTTCCCTGACATTAAACTTTTATTTATGTAGATAAGAAAGTGCCTCCCATCCTTGCATGCAAAGTCTACTCTCCCTTATACTTTTTTAGAAGTGGTATTATAATGAATTTCCTCCAGTTGCCTTGCTAGATCACATATAGAATTTAATAAACAAATATGTGGTCACAATGGGCACAGGAATGGACTTGAGTCCTAGGTGTGGTTTTAAGTGACCTCATGCAAGCTGACTTTGGGTGGGTCACTAGTCTCTGGACTTCTGGGCTTTTCTTTGTTAGTTGTTTTTTCTTTTCTTTTAATCATGTTATTTAGATTTACTTATTTTTATCTTATGTTTTGCCTGTATGTAGGTCTGTGCATCACACATGTGCAGTACCTTGGAGTCCAGACGAGGGTGCTACAAATGATTGTGAGCTGCCATGTAGGTACTGGAGATGGAACACAGGTCCTCTGCAAGAGCAGCCAGTGTTCTTAACTGTTGAACCACCTCTCAACCCCTTTGGATGTCTGGGGGGTTTTTGTTTTGTTTTTAATGTTAGCCAAAAAAAAAAAATAACATTAATTATAGCAGCCTACACCTCTATTCAGCCATTCCTCCCTTTCTCTTTCTTTCATTTGCAGACAGGATCCCATGTAGCCCACTTGGTTTCAAAAATCACTGTGTAGCTAAAGATGATTTTAAGTCCTGGATCTTTCTGCTGCTTCCATCAAATGCCAGGACTGTGTGTGCCATTGAACTAGCTTATTCAACCATTTCTAAAATGACTTCTCAGTATATTTGATCATTAATATTATATGTAATCATTACAGTTTCTTTCAGCTGTGGCCATCAGTGGTTCCTGAAGCCACTTTGTTGTAGAAATGCCAGTGGTCAACATTAGAGCATCAGAATTCTATAATTTCCATGGTCTGCACCCACCCACTCACCTACTATCATCTCTACATTCATTAAATAGGCATTTCTCTTTTGCATAATACTGCATATCTGCACATGAGGCTATATGCTAAAAGTCATAGATTCCCCCCTGGAGAGTGTGACTGACTCCCTTAAAAGAGGTCACAGACATGCAATGTCACTCATTAAGTAAATACGCTCATATTTAAATTAAAAACCTTGACCATGCTCTAAAGGCCAATTATAGATGCCTTGACACATACAGCATGGAGCTTGATCTGTTGAAGGACAAGAACATACAAGCCTTCCAAAGACATGACTTGAACTGAGATGCACCAGCTGATGGTGCCTGCGCTGAAGGATGGGTGAGGGCTGAGCCTTGTGGCAGATGCTGCTGGGCCTGGGTGAAAGCTGACTTGTCAGTTAGCTTTTCCAAATTCTTGTTGGAGAAAAATACATTTATTTTCTCTGGGAAAGAAGGAATTCAAAAACTTTAAAAGTAAAAACTTAAGTCTGTTCTCTGCAAAGTGCTGACTCTTTTAACTTAATACCTTGAGAGAATGGCTTGACTTCCTAGGTTTCAGATTTCTCACCCACAAAACACAAGGCTAGGATTTTATTTGTATGATTTTAGGGGTCTCTCTCACATTCAGCATTCTTTGTTTCTAGGAATAAAATGGAGTTAGCCAGGGAGGGGCATGGATCCTACAAACCAGACTTGCAGCTTTATTTGAAAACCAAAAATCAGTCTGCATTCATAGCACACACACAAAAATGTTGTAGGAAGGGTAGTTATTGAAAGGCATGTTGGATGGAGCCAAAAATAGCTAATGCATCGACAGTTAATGCAGGGGAACTCAATGGAGTGTTTCCTTGACAACTGAGTAACTCAGAGGTAAAGTAACTAGCTTTGATCAAAGACTAATCTTCACTTCTCACTATGGGTTATCATCATCATCATCATCATCATCATCATCATCATCATCATACTTCAGTGTTAAGGGGAAAACAGTTGACAAATCCATTTCACTGAAAAACAAAGGTCATCCAAAAAATCAAGAAAGGGCAATTCAGTTGAATCCAAACAAACAGATCCTCTAATGGGAGAGGTGTCATCAGCCCACATGCCCTTGAAGGCATGCACATGATCTATACCACTGAATCCTTCAATCTACTAAATTATTTGGGAGAATCAACACTAGAATTCACCTGAATCTGACACCGATCAATCTATACAGAAAGTCTTGGATTTCAAATGAAAGTCAGCTCTTTGCAGAGAAGGAAAAAGGACAATGGCTGCAGTTTCTTAGTATGCAGAATCAATGCTGTGGGGGGTTGCTAGGCAACAGTAGAAAGGCTGTCAAACATCCCTGGGTGCATCCAATGGAATAGGAGCAACCCAAGTTATTCCTGAGAGGTGAGAAGCTGAGCAGTCGTGGAAGATGTGTTCAGTTTAACATCGCTTACAATATGATACACAAAACATACATCATTTTGTTATGTTCATAGTGGAATGATGGACGTTTTCCTCCAAGATTAATTTAGTTCTGAATATATTTTCTATTGGACCAAAGCCCTACAAGTGAGTCTGCCCAGGCTGCAGGGAGGCTCTGTGCAAGGTCTGTAAGCTGACCTGATTCACCCTGGAACTCATGAGAATACAACCTCTGAATTCCAGATAGCTGACATAGTGCCTGGCTGAAGTTATAGTACATAAACCTCTGATTTAACAAACATTCATACTCAAGGTCATTGCTGTGAAACTCCTTAGGTCTATGGTCATGAAGTAAGAGTGAAATTTTAATCTACAGTTTCTTTGTCCTTCTTATTTGAGATAACAAATCAATTTTAACTCCAAGAAGATTGGCAAAGAGAAGTCAGGATTTGAGTGGTCAAGTAGCCCATCACACACACACACACCCAGCAGCACTGTTTCATGAGCAAACATTTATTGGAGATCATTAATTTGTAGAAACATACTTGGCAAAACCAGAAGGTACATGAAGAATGGGTGCTAGGTCTGATTCAAAGAACTTGAGCTATAATTGGGACTTGACCAAGAGGAGGGTCTAATTTGACAATGTCAATGGGAGGTAGACCCCAAACAAAGTATCCTGTGAACAGAAAATCAGAATTGTAAATGGTCTTCTAAAGCTAGCTGAGAATAGGCAGGGGTGAGGGGTGGCCAGGACCTAAGTAAGCATTATTACTGTCAGTTCATCCCTCATTGTTAGTAGACCAGGACAGCAACTTTGCTTTAGGGGATCTGATTGTACAAGATACAATTACCCTGAATTTAACCACACAGTACCTTTCCCTTAAGGGCATTGTACAAGTTCAGGAAAGTCAGCACAGGGCAGGGATGAGAGGCTAGAGTTACGGAAAACTCTGTTGGATGCTCACATACCTGGTGAGGGTCTCTCAGCTGTCCCCACACTGTCATCTAGAATCCTCTAGTGTTTTCACATACTTGAGGGGGCACATGGACATCGCTGTGAAGTGAACTCAGAGTCTAAAACCTTGACTAGGCTTCCTTCTTGACTGGCCACTAGATAGAATGTAAGACATGGACCCACATGGGTCCAGGTCTTCATTTTTCTGGTTTGATAAAAATGGTTTGGCTAGGGGTAGACGCCACTGTGATTCTTACAGCCTGAAAACTTGCTCTTCTACAAAACTGGAAAAACAGCAACACCTTTGGTTTCATTTATCCCCAAAGATAAAGAAGATTGAAAATCAAAAAAGGATGAACTAGAGATAAGACACTACCAAATATCCTGAATATGATGTGCTAAGAAAAAAAGAAAAGGGTGTGTGTGGGGAACTTTGTCAACAGACAGAAGAAAAGGGGTTAGGACAAGAGTAGGAAGGAGTTAACCCTCCAGCCACCACAGGTCCTTCCTGCAGCAGCTTCTGACCTGGACTCGCATCTCCTTAGAATAGCTCTCTTCTCTCTCTTCTTCCTCAAGGTCCCTTCCACCTTCCTACGTTGGAGAAATAATGTCTATTTGGCAGACTGATAATTCCTAGAACCATTGGTCCTTTAGTTGTCCAAACACATAGCTCTTAAGGGTTTTCTGGGAGTTTATGAGCATCATGCTGCTCTGGACGGGGCTTTTTTAAAATTTCAAATCACGAGGGAAGAAAATATACAGTTTTTCTATTTAGAATAACTTTAACAAAACCGTCTGATTTTTAGAATGGGTGACTTTTAAGAATAATTTTATTCTCTGAGTTATTCATGTATGTATAATATAATAAAACCTGGTATTACAGTGGGATATGCATCTGATTTCTTAAAGGCATAAAATGCTGCCAAGGTTATAACAACTAAATAAGTTTGAGTCATGCAAATGGTCCCTGTTAAGCAGAAATATTATTCAACAACAATGACAACTCATCGTCTGTCATTAATCCAAGAGTTTAAATTTTGTTATTTATTAGCTACATCCACATTCCTTTGACACTTAACTCATTTTACAATTGCATGACCTTTTAAATGTTTGATATCCGTTTATCAAAAATACCTTGGAGAGTTTTCAAAAAAAAAAAAAGTATAGTGCATGTTTCAAAGATCTGCCCAAGTCCATTGCGGTATGTTTCTTAAGCTCTACAAAGCTCAGTAGAAAGCTATCCCTTTCCATGTTATTGTTCATCTTACTGGAGAACAGGGCTTCTGACTCAGGTTGGGGGAACATGTCTGTGATGAAGGGTTCTCAGATTTCTTTATTTTGTAGAAGCCCTACATTACGATGGTGGAATCTATAGGAGATCCCACCCATCTCTCGGTGAAATCATGTCTATGCTTTATTGGGAATGTGTGTTATATCTTATAATTTTCATAACTCTTGCCTAATTGTTCTTATTGTATTGTATTGTATTTATTGTTACAAGAAAAAGAGCCTTTCATTGGACTAAAAGGGGGAGCTGTGTGGGGGGAGAAGATAGACCTTAAATTTAAAAAAAAAATGCAGATAGGAGGGAGATGGGGAAGAGGGTAGGAGGGTGGGACCAAGAAGGGGAAGAGGGAGGGAACTGAGATGTAACTTGAAGAAATAAATAAATGTTGAAAAAAAGAAAAAACGTATACCCTATGGCTTCAGACAATTTAGAAGGGACACATATGGATGGTATATAAGAAAACTCAGTGCAATGAAGTCAACACTCCTTCCTTTAGAACCTAGAAAAGGCAACAGTCCCAGGTAATGGAGTAACCATCACTCAGAATCAGAAGAGAGAAGCTTGCTCTGTAGCTTAACTGATTGAATTCTCTTTGATCCCATTGACCTGGATCTAGAATTTTGTTAGTATAACTTTAAAAAAGTAGTTTGAATCTAGCTGTGGCATGCAAATTGGAGAGTTTCCCAAGAGAAGCACTTTTATGGACAGTTGAACGTGCCCCCAATGTCCTTCTGACTACTCATTTAGGCAAAAATCTCTAAACACATGTGTCCCATTGAAGATGTAATGTACTCATGGACTGGTTACTAAAATATAACAAAATTAAACCCCCAAACCTGAGTGGGGCCATGACCAAGGAGACACTCTGGAATGTTCTCTTACCTTCACAGCCACCAGGATCTTATCCTTCTCTGGACAGAGGTTATGGCACTCTGCTAGGAAAACCTTCCCGAAGGCTCCTTCACCAAGCTCCCTCTTCAGAACGATGTTGTGTCTCTTGATGTGCTGAACAACTGTAAAACAAAGACGCCTGCCACTCAATGGATCCCGTAAGATTTGCCACATGGTTTGATAGGGCCATTCCCCTCCCTTCTTCTATTCTACAATGTTCTGTGAGGGAACTGCACTATCTCTACCGTGTGGTGCACATAGCGGGTCTCCTACACACCTCCTTTGTAGTTAAGGCTTTTTACCAAATTTGGGTGGTGATCACAATTTTTACTTAATGGGAGTTGTCTTCCCTGATAACTGATGTGGTTCTTCTGATCTCTGTGAGCCTCAGAACTCTGAGTAACACTCTTCATGAATATAAGGAAGCATCCTAATGTACTCCTGGACAGGAATACAGTCACAAAATCTTTACTTGTGACCTGAAGTATATACTGTGTTTGGAGGTAATACATCAGCAAAGGACATTTTCACATTATCTGTGCCCCAAATTACAACAGAACCAACAAAGGACAACAGCCCATTTCCTAAAGAAAAGATCCATCTTCTGTTCCCAGTTTCAGTATGGGAAAGTTGTTCTCAACTGTAGTTTTGAGGATGATGAAATTTGCTATGGCTCAAACTACTCTGCTACCAGCTTTCCCTCCTGTTTGGAAAAGGAAAATTTAATGTGTTAATCAAATGCCAGAGTGAGAGAGAGGGAGAGAGAGAGACAGGGAGAGAGAGAGAGAGAGAGAGAGAGAGAGAGAGAGAGAGAAAGAGAGAGAAAGAAGTTAAGTGCTTGCCTGGGTCTCATTGGAGTGCAAAGTGAATTGAGTGGCAACTTAATTCCCAATGAGTACGTGACAGCCAAGAAGTTAAATCTCAGATTTAAGTTGGGCAGTCCGTGGTTAGAGTTATCTTTGGCTTTAGAGCACTCTCCTAATGAACACAAGCCCTGCCTCTGGAATCCAGCATGCTATTACCTCCAAACACAGTATATACTTCAGGTCACAAGTAAAGATTTTGTGACCTTACTCCTGGCAGGGCCTCAGGATATTCTATGTTCTAAATTGACTCTGTATAAATATTACTGAAAGATCTTGTTTCACAAGTTTGATGACATTCTCAGTTAACTGAAGCAATCCTACTAAGCACATAAGCAACGAAGCAGTTCAGTTCTCTGAAAATCCAGGAATGAGGAGAAACAAACAAAAATAAAAACAAAAGCGACAATCTGAAGTCACCACACAATTGAACTAATAAGAAATTCTTACAATTTTCCTCCATGAAAATATCATGGAGTCCCCTAATTTGCTTCACTTTCTGTTTCTCTTGGACAAGCCAGGAAGCTCTGCCCAACTAGCCTGTCATCCAGCAGGTGCTCTTCTTTCAGCCAGCGCTCAACCCCTCAAGTCCCTGTGCAATTCTTAGGCCAGTGTCTGTAATTCCACAAGCCACGCCCAGCCCTGGCTTCTCCCAGCAGGTAGACACCCTCTGCTGTGCACTCTCTGATCTGTTTTACCCTCCTGGTAGAGCCCCAGCTATTCTGAAGCTTCCCTTAGGGGTCCTCCAACCTGCACCCTTCTCTGCCCTGTCCTTGCTGACATCTTGGATTCTCCCATCTCCCAAGCAAACACCTGTCTCACATTTTCTCTCTCTGGTCTCCTGACATTTTCCATTTCAGAGCTCAAGTAGCAGAGAGATCTGTGACTTCCTTAAGTTCCACACATACACCAGACTGTTGCCAGCCCTTTGGTTTTGGTAGTAAAGACTCCACAGGCATAGGAAGAACTGTTTGGCTGCTGATAAGACTCAATGCTGCATGTTCCTGGGAGAAAGAGCCTCTCAGGGAGGACAGTGTTTCACCTGGGTTCCATTCTCCTTTCCCTCCATTCTCTTAAAGGGGACTGTAATCATTTGTGTGGGACAATTCCAAGGACTCCACGATGAGCAAGTGTCCATCATATAAGTGGGGGAATGTCTCATCTCCTTCCTTCCTCTGAAATCAGTTACCCTCTGTTTTTAACTTTAGAAATGAGTAAAAATATCACAAATTCAACATTAGAAATCAAATTAGAGTCAGCGAGATGCCCCCAGAGGATAAGGACAAGACTGACAAGCTGAATTTGATCTCTGCAAATCCACATGATGGAAGGACAGAACCTCTGACCTATACCCAGACACAGAAACACACACACATATAAACAAATAGATGTTAGAGTATAAATGATTAAGATTCTGGCTCCTACATAAATTGCTTCCTCTGTTTGAAGGAAAAACTCAAGACAAGAAATAGCTTTGCAAAAAGTTTTATGGAAAAAAGTTTTCTTTGAAATTTATGCTGTTCCTGTGCCTCCACTCTCCTCTCCCCAAGGAGATATCATTGATAGAATTTTCCAGATGGGAAATTTGGTATCGTTGGTCATTTGCCTCATAAGCAGTAGAAAGAAGCCGGTTTTTCAGTATTATATTGCAGTCATATTATCATCAATGAAAATAATGTGTCGAGCCACAAAGTGGTTGTCCCAGCTTAACTTGCTGCCTCTCTCAGAATGTTTAAATTGAATTCTTGCTATAGATCTGCCCCAGAAGTAAAAACGTTATACACATACAAAGGCAATAAAGTATCAATTCATGTCCATATCCATTATTACTGAATCTAAAACCAATAAAGATATAAATAACTATAGCTCTGTCCACTTAAGGTCTCAAGCAGGAAATGTCTTTTTCCCATTTCCAGGATAATCACATTTCATAGAAACCTTGGTCCCATGGACACAGCCTGCCCAGCACATGGGCTGTAAAGAGAATACTATTGAGTCCCCTACTATGCCAAGAACTAAGTGACCTGTCGTTTCTTTCTTTCTTTTTAAAGTATTTATAATTCTGAGGTGGAAGATGCCAAACAGGAGTGGGGCTTGCATTGGGAGCACTGTAACTCTATTTCCCCAGTCCTAGGTGCCAGGCTACCCAGCAGTGGCATTTGTAAACTCAACTTTGTGATAGGAGGCACACTTTACCACTGTCAAGACTAACCCCCTGCTGACATTGAAGTGAAATAGACATTTCATTGTGGCTACCCTCTCCAGAAGACATACTTTAGACCTCCACACTGACCATCTGTAAGGGACTGAACATCTCATAGTGGGCAATTTTATTTTACTAGGAAACTGCCAAAAACCACAAAACATAAAAGTGAAAAACAGAATATACAGTCAGGTGATTGACAATAGTTAGGCGGTATCTCAGTGTATGGCAG
>CAJQZJ010032727.1:4931871-4982208 GCA_907164525.1 Lophiomys imhausi
GTATCTCAGTGTATGGCAGTACACAGATTAGGTGAGTGTGCCCAACATTTGTGTACATTTGTGTGAAGCATGGAAATGATGCTTTGGGATTTTTTTTTTTTTTTTGAGACAGGGTTTCTCTGTGTAGCTCTGGCTGTCCTGGACTCACTTTGTAGATCAGGATGGCCTTGAACTCGCAAAGATCCGCCTGCCTCTGCCTCCCGAGTGCTGGGATTAAAGGTGTGTGCCACCACCGCCCGGAGATGTTTTGGGTTTTCATTGACATTTTTATTCTGATAAAAGTCAGTGCTAAATTGAAAATAAATATGTTAGATCACAGATGCAAAGCACCTAGGCAACAAAAGACTAAATATTCGCAGATTATTCTATTGATGAAATGGGACACATACCAACACTGAGTTTTTAGTTTTTAACAAAACTAAAAAGCCCTAATGTGCATTACCATCAATGAATTTTTATACCCCACAGTTAGGTCAAAAGCCCCATCTATTTTACAGATGACACCACAGTTAATTGACTTGTGTGTGGTGACAGAGAATCCACTTGCTTGTGCTTTTCCAAGCACAGTTCCCACTGAAAAGAGGGAAGAGGCGCCTGCCACATGCTGACTGCTGTTATGGGCCAGAGGATGCGTGGAGACTTAGGAGAGTCATCAGTCTTCATGACTGTCCACTCGGGCATTCTACGTCCATTCTCACATTAAACAAAAAGAAAGGGTCTTGACAAGCTAGATAACTCATCCAAGATGCTATAGTTAGGAACAGGAAGGTTCGAATTCTTTTCACTGGGACACTGACTGTCTTCAGTCTTCTTATGAAAAACAAACTGAAAGAAACAGCATGAGTTTTACTTTGTCTACCTGAAGAATCGCAGGCCTACTTTTGTCCATTTAACTCAACAAACTATTTTTAAACACCTACCAGATGTAACTGGACATTTCCCTAGTGCCAAGGAAAGGGATGAGTGCACCATCCGCGTCCTCCAGGAGCTCACAGGCTACGTGTGTGCCTGCCTGTGGTGCTGTGTTCTTATACCTTTGCTTTGGACACAAAGGACTTCATGTATCGAGTAAGGCATGAAGAAAGACAAACACTCAGGGAACAAGTCCAGTCAGGTCACATAGGACCAAAGGTGAAGAAGACGTGCTAAGTAGATGGGAACTACACAGATTCTGCAGTCCCACATGGTGAGCAAGTCTGAGATAAAACATGACTCTAACTTTTGTTGCTGAAGACCAAAGACCATTATAATATTAAAAGTTTGGGCTTGATGAACTAAAAAGCATAGACACCCTTTTAGTGAAGTAAAGTCCGCATGCCAGTTATTTTTCAAAGGATTAAGCCAAGGCAACTTCGTGACTGATTAGCCCAGTGATTGATGCACCTGACTCTGTCCCCACCATAAATAGTGATTTTTCTAAGAAGGGTCCTCAAGGTAAAGTTCAGTGAAAAGGGTGAACATATGGAGCTGGAGAAGGCTCAAATGGTTAGGAGTACTTATTGCCCTTCCAGAGGACCTGGGTTCAATACTCAGCCCTCACATGGCAGCTCAGCTCACCACCATCTATAATACCAGTTCCTGGAAACCTAACACCCTTTTCTGACCTCCTCAGGCATATATGTGGTACACAGATACACAGGAAGGCAAAACATCCATATATGTTTTTTTAAAATAAAAATGCTTAAATAAAATAATTACACAAAAGCCACCCTTGACCTAAGCTTTGTTCAGGGAATCCATGTGGTCTCAGTAGTATAACCCAGGAAAGTTAGAGTCTATGGGTACACACAAGAATGCTTTGGGCATGAAGTTGACAAATGGATGTAATTCCCCTGAATCCACTGCTGAGCCTAGATCACTTTAGGGGATCAAAATTCTTACATGAATAAATAAAAGCATGAACATGTAGAAACAGGCAAGTTACTGAGAAAGTGAAAATAATGGTGGAACCAGCATGGAAATGGGGAAGGAAGAGGGTGAATAAGAAGGAGGAAGAGGCAAGCTGGGTGTGTTTAAGAAATCATGATTAGTCATGTTCCACCCCCAACCCTGAATAGCAGCAGGTGATACAGCACAAAACGACCAGAATGGGGCATGGAGTACCTTGAACAGCTCCCAAAGCCCTTCAGATAGATTTTCACACTAAGAAATAGGGGTGTGAGGATAAATGACTTCATTGTACTGTGTTTCAATTTCCTCTTCTTTAAATGATTGGTTTGGGGCTTAATGGCATCTTGGGGTTTCTCTAGGACATGCATTCTACAATTAATCTATGGTTTTGATCATTTATCCATCTATCAATCCATCAGTAATATATTTATCATCTATCTATCTGTCTATCTCTATCTACCTATCTTCTAACTATATCTATGTATCATCTTTCTGTCTGTCTGTCTGTCTACCTATCTATCCATCCATCCACCATTTCACTCACCTATACATCTATCATCTCAGTTCTATGGAGCTAAAGCAGATCTTTGTATGTAGGGAGGAAGCAATGTGCACACCATTAACAAGATTATTCTGGCTGTGGTAAAGCTGGAAGCAGGGGAACCATCTAGGGAGCTCTGCAAATCTCACTAGGCTGGGGAAAGGCTGAGGATGGACCCTATTACCCATCTTTCCTCCCCACGTCCTTTGTCCTTCATAAGCGCAGCACTCAGCATTGCAGGCTGTTATCAGCTCTGTTCTCCAATGATCCCAAAGGAAGCAGAGGATGTCACCAAGGATTAATTCTCAAAGAATTTGAGGAAGGACAAAGACAGAGGAAACCCAAGTGTATTCATTGGAGGTCAGAGACAGGGCTTTGGATACCAAACAGAGAAGACAGACAACCATGGGGAGTATTAAAGAGGGAGAGATCCAGAATGCTATGGGGGTTTGGGGCAGCAAAGGGCAGGATCAGAGGCAGGCAGATCAATCTAGATATGTCATGGTGATGCCAGGAGGTGGGAGCCAGGAGGAATTTTAACATTTTGACTGTGTGAAAATTAATAGGGGTGATAAAGGGTGAGAAATTAAGTGGGCACTAAAAGACGAAGGAAAAGGTAGGACAGAAGGGAAGGGAAGAAATAGGTGGTGGAGAGTAACAGGAGATTCCCGGGGCAGGTGCAGGGAGGACAGGGGAGGAAGATATTGAAAACAGTAGAGATTTTGAGTAAACCACCCTCCGGGGGGATTCTGCCTTGAGTCCTGTTATAGCAAGAGACCACTGAAAAGTGAGCAGAAAGTCAGGGCTCCCAAAACCTTGCTAAATACAAGCCCCCTAAATTCTTGAGCTAACCATTGCATTAGGTGCAGAAAAGGACTCTTATAATGGTCTAACCTTCTTGGGAGGGCGTCTGGCATCTGCCTGGATGCCTTGTGCAACAGCCGCTGGCAGCATCAAAGCACCTTTCATCCCAGACCCAATTCCAGCATGCTGGAGGAGGGCAGCATGGAGGAGCTGCGCTTCATGTAACCCAAGTGTCACAGCAGGTGCAGTAATGGAGTTATTTTAAGTTAAAATGCAGTTTCTTGGCAGAGATAGGCAAGGGTAGGGAAGAGCCCCAGAAATCTTTCAAGCTGTTAGACTGAAAGGAACACCACACTTCAAAATACACAGACAGTGCATCCTTCGCTTTGACATCACTGAACAGCCAAAATTATATCTGTTCCACACGCTGGCATGTGGCAGAATTGGATTGATTTGCCCTGACAGCTCTCCCTGCTGGGACAATACTTGTCAGTCAGCCCTGGCAATGTTTGTATTTTCAAAAATCATTATGCAGAATGATTGTACAGAATCCTGGCAGGTAGGCCAGACAGTCTTCTCTACATACCCCTCTGACTCTATGTCCTTGAACTCTAAAGTTCTTCCTGCCTCCAAGGTGTCCAAACTTCCCAAGACACCCTGCTCACTGCCTCCTCCCCAACTGTGTGTATCAGCCTCCATTTGTGTCTGTTTTGTTTCTGGTTCCATCCACTCTTGTTCCTTTGATGTGAATGTGATCAATAGCCTCCTAAAGCTTTCTGTAAAAGAGTGGTCCTTTGCCAAAGCACCTACAAGAAGACTTGTGGGGAATGTTTTAACTGTACCACTTGGTCAGTCAAGAGCAACCCAATGAGCAGGGCACTGTGATATGCATATTGAAACATCTTCTTGAGGTGCCCACACTGCGTTGAAGGGGATGAGCAAGGCAGGAAGTACACACAAGGCACATTATAGTCAGAATGTGGTGACTGAGGCAGGATACCAAAATGCTGTGTGACTGGGAACTTAGAAAAGACTTACTGGTTCACCAGAGCCAACCATCAGGTTGGAATTCTCATGATGAACGTTCTAAACACATTAGGAAGGGACAAACTATGGGATTCCCCAAGCCTTTCCTGGACTGTTTCTCTTGCTGCTGACTTTGCCACAGCTTCACCTGAAGGTAGCTAAATGGTGCTCATCCCTATGCCACCTGGCCAATTTCTGAAATATGGAGGGTCACAGAAAAGATATTTGGATGTATCCCAGGTGTTTTCTAGCTCAGTATGGCCATGACGTTCTGTGCAGTTGGCATGTGAAGCAGCAGAGCTGATGGCAACTCTTTAATGTGCTTACTCAATGACTTATGTTTTAAAATGTAACATCCTTGAAAGAGTTTGTCAAGACTTCCAGACTCTTTGAATGGAGAATCCTTCCCAGGCCCTGACATTCACCACTTAAACATCTATGTAATCAGGATGGTGGTCGGCGCTGTGGGAGATTCAAGAGCAAGGAAGAGGAAGGACCTGAGCAGCAACCATTCTGAATCAGCTGTGTGCGAGGCACTGTGCTGAACCGGTTTGTCTATATTAACACATTCAACCTCCCGAGTGACCTGGGGAGAAACTCCATTCCCCATTTGCATGGTAGTGGGGTGGGGGAGACTGTCAAGGAACTGAAGCCACACCTGGAAAGTGAGCAAAGATGCTAGCTAGGTGTGACTTCAAACACACAATTTCTGCCTCTCACAGAAGGTAATTCTTTCCTCCAGTGAATACAGTTTAATTGGGGAACAACTAGTACATAAGTGACAGCTATAAAAAACAAAAAGTTCCATGGCAGGTATAAGACATATGGGGTTAAGAGGTTTTAGAAGTTAGAAGAAAGGCCTTTCAGTACATGGCTGAAGGTTAGCGGATGCATTACTCAGGTTTTCCATTGTAAGCTGTATAGGATTGGAAATGTTTCTCAAAAGACATGCATCGCTAGATGTAACAAATTATGACATTTCCAGAATGCCAGGATGTCACTGACTTGATCACATGCTGGACTTTGATGTGCAGACATGTCTGCACTGCAGCCCAAAACTGAAAACTATTTAGGTCAAAACAAATGAAATTTCCATTCACGCAGGCCAAACCAGACAGATATTTGCTATTTGATCTTTCTCAACTGAATCTATTACCATGTGTTCTTTTCTAAATGAAACTTGTGAATTTTAAAGGATTCATAATATAATATAATATAATATGATATAATATAATGTGAAATATATAATATATATGTAATTATACACACACACATAGAGAGAGAGAGAGAGAGAGAATAGTTTAAGTAATATGTGCTCACAGCAACAAATCAAAACAAAGAGCCTGGATGAAACAATTAGAACATTCCATGCTCTTCCCTGTCTTTGATCTCACTGACCTGGGCAACCACTGAAAATCAGTTGGATTCCTGGTTTTCTGGGATCATCTCCATGGCTCTGGCCAGTCTTCTCACATTTGGCTTTTGTCTCCCAGGGTAAGGCACTCCCTACTTCTTTGCTATACAACTGTGAGTTTGTTCACACTCTTCCGCCTCTTCCCAGACACTGAGCGTTGTTTTCCTTTTAGTTCTGCTAAGTGACTTTCATACCCTCTATTCTGGCCAGACCTGAGATGCGTCTGTGTGTGATGGAGATATGCTACTGTCTCTATGGCTCTTCATTCCAACTGCTGCCATGTTATTGTTTTACCTTTATCATAACATAGTCAAAATGACTATTGTCACATTGGTATTCAAATTATATGATACAATTAGTGTCTCAGGATTCTAAAAGGCAAACTTATCCTCTCTCTTGACTTTCTCTTTCAGGAGCTCATTGTCAGTTGACCTCAAATCCTACTTAAACTTGAGAATTAAAAGTTGGATGATTGATACAGATTCTTGTGGCCTGATGTCAGTTATGGGGCCTCTATGAACAGAAGGTCTGTATAAAATTGAGCCATTTCATATAGATAGGCCTGGCTTTAGGATGATCAAATTTACATGCAAGCCTAAAGAGAATGATTTTCTGAGGATCTGAAGTGCATTAAGCCCGCTTCATTTAGAACTTGAGAGGGAGATTTTGGAAGCTGCTCTCCTTCCCCCAAGAATAAATATTGGCTGTTTATTTTATTAATTATAATATTTATACTCTAGCGGTCCAGAACTCTGATGCAGCTGTCCCTCCCCTGTGGTTAAGTCACTCCTGTTGTACTCACTGGTGTCAATCCAGAGTCACTCCAGGTTCCACCAAACAATGGCAAGCCCATGTACACCCCCAGATTCTGAGCTGACCACTTCCACACATGAGCATGGTGCTTTGGTTCCGGAAGTGTTTAGAGAGCTCATCGGTTCGGATGTCCACTCGCCTGCTCTTGAGTGTAACAAATAAACAAAAAAACATACTCTGCTCACCAACCCGAACCCTCCTTGTCTTCATTTCGTTTCTAAGTTTGTGCTGCTGGAAGCTTCCACCGCCAATGGAGTGTTCTCTAAGGGCTCAGCCAGGCTCTGGGCCTGAAGGCCTTAAACAGCCCACTCATTTAATGAGCAAAGACAGCAAGGCACCAAGTTAAGACAGTTAAGTTCCCAGATCTGATTGGTCTCAAAATGCATCTAGTTGTTATTAATCTGTACCATTTTCATTACTCTCTGGTCCTTCTCACTAGAAATAAACATTTACTAAAGAAATACATTGACACACAGCTTAGATGTGTAACAATGGAGGAGGGTCAGGGAAAGTGGCTCTGTGAACTGGAGTTACAGACAGAGACTAGCTACCATGTGGGTGCTGGGAGCCAAACCTCTGTCTCCTACAAGAGCAACAAGTGCTCTTAACCACAGGCTCTGGGCCTGCAGGCCTTCACTATCTCTGAGCCATCTCCCCAACCCTATATATACTCTATCACGGTGAAGTGCAAAGCTCGGAGTGGAAACTGGTGAGGTAAATGTTGAGTGATGAAGGCCGTTTGTCTCTTCTTGTTTTGTTGTTTGAGAATTTCATCCTTATACACTGCCCTTTGATAAAGTCACCTACCCATACCCTCTCTTTTAACTGCTGCTATTCTCTTCCATGTTTGTTTGTTATTTCTTTAAACCTACAGAGTTTACTTAGCACGGCCAGTGTGTGGACAGGTACAGGGACACTGAGTCCACTCGGCACTGCCAGTGCATATACGGGTACAGGGACAGCTACTGTTTCTGTGTTGAGAGCAGATTTGTAGTGTGAGCTGTGGCATCCAGGCGCCTTTCTTCCCTGTCCTATGATAAGGGCTTGTTCTCTGTGCTTCTGTCATCTGGAAAACCTCCAAACTCTGCAGGCAGTGCTACAAATCCTACTCAGAAAGATGAAGATAAAAAAGTGTACAGCTAAGACGTAATTATCTAAACACACGGGTTCAGAAAAGAGCATAATTCTATCCATAGGGCTCTGAGGTTCCATCGGGGATTCTGTAGAGGGTCAAACCAATTAGCTCCGACTGGTTCCTTAGTTTGTAACGGAGTCTTGTGCAGAAACTGTCTCCTCTTGAGAGTGTTCTTCTGAAGGGAGCAGCTCTGCCTGGGGGATTACAGTTCTGCCCTTTCATTTTAGTGTGACTTTAGGAATGATGTGGCTCAGAACACTGAAATTCTATCAACTACCAGGAGCAGATGGATAGAAAAGACTGAAGCAGAAATCATTGGCTGATGGCTGTGGCTGTGCAATCCCAATGTGGCACCTCAGAAGACAGTGGGTTTTCACACTGGTGCGGAGAGCGTGTGTGACTGTCCCCATTCACACTGTGCAGTGAACCAGAGATGGACGTCCATCCCAGGGGGTGAGATTTCTCAGCAAGCTGCACAGGGTCCCCACGCTGATGGGCGAGTGATGTCCCACTCAGATGTTCTAGGAGGAGAATGATGGAGCTAGACTCTGTGGTGTTGAGGGTCCTGGACTGGCTGTATGGTGGGACCAGAGAGAACACTGGTGTGGAAGGGGGACAGTGTGGGAAAGGAGGTAAAGAGTGGGAGGAAGGCAGCCCGGGTGCTGGGCCTCCCCACATTCAGCCTAGCAGGGCATCAGACAGCTCATCACTTATCTCAGCTCCACTGGGGTCTGGCGTAAAAATGCATTATGGAGATTCTGACTCCTGAGGAGCATCAAGCTGTCTGCAGAGAGGGGGGCCTTACCTTGGATTGTTACTTCTCTGCCCCAGGCTTCCACATAAAAGTACCCCAGCCAACCAATTGTACAGACTTTTGCCACAAATGATGTTTTAGCTGCTAATTGACTAACATGCTACCGGCCTTGTATGATTTTAAATTAGCTAGTGCTCTATATACTGATGGCAAGGCTCACTCTCATTTAACGTATAATCCTTCTACTTCTAAAAGAAGGTTGCTGGAAAAGTAGCCTGTCATATCATGCTGGCAATAGCCTCGTGTATCTTGTGCCCAGCTTGTCTTTTAACTATATGGGGAAGCTACACTATGTGAGGGGCCCTCTCAAGTATGCCCTGCAACGGTCACGTGTCAGAACTGCTTAAGGATGTATTTCTCAGAACATGGAGAGTCTGCAAGACACAAAGTCTTCTTTAAGAGATGGTACCCTGCCTTAGGCTTGTGCACGTGAAGGCAGCATGATCAACAAGATCAGGGAGAAGCAGACGCAGATGAAACTACCCTGCCTACCCAGGAAGCAGTGAACAGAAAGGAGGGTGAAAACCATGGAGGAAAACATCCTTAGGGCAGGACCCTGGGTCCAGGTGGTGATGGAAAAGTGAGGAATGAACAAGATGGAAACCTCAGGCCATTCATAACTATCTTCTGAGTGCATGGCTCTCAGCAATTCACTTTTGTGTTTGTCCCCTTTGATTTCTTTCCTGCCCCTGAAACTCTCCAAGCTCACGGGGCGCTACAGACACCAAGCCGTGTTCTAAATAAAAAGCACTCAGAACAATGAAATGTTCCCTTTGTGTTACATGGCATGACCACTGCTATTGAGAAATTTGGCAGTCAAGATTCCACAGTGCCTTATGGATACACTTTATTGGTTCCATTTAATGTTAAATATCACAGACTAGCCACAGTAATAATGGGGCCTTCTGTTCTTGGAGCATTTCAAAGCTCATAAAGAACTCTCCCATGCAATTTTATTTGAACATTAAAACAACTCTGTGAAGCATACTGTGAAAATCTCCAGAGCTCCACTTTACAGCTGAGGAAATGCAGGTTTAAAGAGGTCACTGGCTCATCTCTACCATCACAGCCCGACCTCCAGCCTGGCTTTGGAAAGTTCAGTGTTCAGTGTTCTTTACATGGAAGTGGCATGGTAGGTATTCCGGAAGCTAAGATCAAGAGAGTAAAATAAACAAAAAATTCTTTCTGGAGATAAAATTGGTAGGTAAAACATGGCGAGATTATAGTGTGAGAATAACACCAAGCATTTGGCTACTGGAGGGATGTGAACACAAGGAAGAGAAAACCCTCTCCAGATGGTAACTATTGAAAAGGCTTTATGAATAAAAGCATCTTGGCTGGGTGTGAAAAAGCATTAATTTGAAGAGGTTGAAGTATGTAGTCGATAGGGTAAGGTATGGCAACATGTGTGGTCACATAGCCGAGAAAAAAAAAAAAAACATATCCCAGAGAGAGCCACATTTGTATGAGTAATGTAGATTTCATCGCAAAAGTAAATGGAAGCTATCAAAGGCTCCTAAGTGACCAGGGTTCTTTGTATTGGTAGCAATGAGCATGCTGTGTTTAATGAAAGTACTCAGAAGTGGAGAGAGACATGACTCCATTAGTAAGACATAGTTACAGTGTTCTAGATTACTGTGGCAGCAAGAAAAACATAGGGGTGCTATAAACCCTATGAGTCATATTATTCAATAATCAGAACAAAATAATTATTGATTCAGCTATGCTATTTCACATAACTTTCAGAAACAAATAACTTTTAAAAACAATTTCCTCTCAACCACAGTGCCAGATTGAATGTCACGGAATTATCAAGGGGTTCATTAAATTTCACATAAGTTTAACATAAAGGACCCTTACTTCATCCCTTCATTATCTACCCAAGAAGACTCCTCAGAAGTGAAGGCACAACAAACCCGTTTGCGTACATACCTGTGCTGGTAACTATAAACTCATGACAGAGTAATAATCCCTGAGGTCAGAGAGTCAAGCAGCACCTTTCACTGGACCCATACAGCTTCTTGAGACAGAGCTGGGGGTGGGAGGAGAGCAGATGTAGAGAAGGCCATGGAGTGCAGCAGAGGTAGAGTAGTCAGGCCATGGAGGATGGAGCTATGGTGAGAGTGGACTCTAGACTATGTTGATGCATTTGGAAAAGAACCTTGGAAGGTAATGGTAGATGAAATGGTGAGGGTGGCCTCCCATGATGGCATTAGTTATTTTATAAATAGGAGAAAGATAAAAACTGGCAACTTGGTTCATCACACTCTGTCTGGAGAGCAGAGGGACTCCTGAGAGAATGCTTGCTGTTGACATGGGAATGGGTCTGTCAAGGACCTCAATGACCTAGACCCATGGAAGGGCAAACCCTTCCCCAGGTGAGGCTCAGAGGGATGGCAAAGCCTTCCTCTAATTCAGGTGCAGATGTTGACAGTATGTGCAAAAATGTCCACCATAGCCTTCTCTCCCAGGATGTTTACAACCTGAAGACTACTGCCCTACAGAGATGGCCGCTACAGACATTGGCTAAACCTGCCTCCTTTTAGCTGTGTTGATGATAACCCACTTCTTTGTTCGGTATGCAAACACCCCACTTTCCTGTTCAACCATATATAATAAGTACCCTGAGCTCCTGGGGTGCTGTGGCATCTCCCTCTGAGAGCCCAGCTCACCCAATCTCAATCTTTCTGTGCATGTGTCTGTTATTTCTTCATTCCCTTGCAACCCCTTGGTTGGGTTGCAGTGCTGCAAGAATGTGAATTTCCTTTGTCATGTTATAATGTAGCAAGAGGTCCTTGTCAGCTGACACTGTATGCGTCTGGACTTCCAGCCTCCACAGCTGTGAGCTAAATGAACCTCTAGTTTTTATAACACAGCTGCTCTCCAGTCTGGTGTAATAGCAACAGAAAATGGACTAAGACAGATGAAAAGCCTAGGTCCTAATACTTGGCTATACAGCCTCCTGGTAGGCATGTGCTTGATGCTGCCATTCCAACACCCATTGTTTTCTGCTGTCCCAAAGCAAGAAGGTGAAGCCCTTAGCTGGTCTCTTTCTTTTGGTGTGGCCAGTGGGCTTGTAGTCATGATCATATTGGGGCTCTATCTATAGTTTCTATTTTTGTAATTTGAATTTATTTGGGATTTTAATTAAGGCCCATTTTCCCCCTTTAAATTTCAACAGTTGGGCTGTACTTTCCACTGGTTCTCTGGCATGTGGACATCACACACACACACACACACACACACACACACACACACACACACACACCAGTCACCTCACACATTGCACTAACAGCTGCTTGCCAGTCAGTGAGGTCATATCATCCCGTGCTGGGGATGTGTGAAATAAACTGCCTAGCAGGAGGTGGGCAGAGGCATGCACCACACAATGAGTGCAAACAGGGTTCTCCCTCCCAAGGTTTGCTATTTAGTTGGCTTATGAAACAGAGGTGAGAACAAGCTTCACTGGGTGCAGAACCCTGTTGAGGAAAAGCCCTGTGTGTTGATTATGATTAAATGTGATCACAACCACATGAGACTGTCGCCCTTGACAGAATGTCTTTCTTAGACGTGGAAACATCTGCAACAATTCCAGAAACAGAACTCCCTGGGCAAAGATGTCAGAGTCAGAACCTTTGGGAGCTGAGAGGACTGTGGGCAAGATTGGTCCTTGTCACCAGGTCTGTAGAGCATCACACATCCCCCTTAGCCAGGCCATTAGGGTGTTCTGTCCCAGGTGACTGCTGCTAGAGCCCTGAAGCTGACCACCCCATTGGTTCTACCGCTGCCCGTGTGTACAACTGTCTGTCACTCAATCAGAATGTCTCTCCCAGACACAGGCAACTCAGAAATGGTGACTGAAGCCAACTCCTTGAACACTTAGCAATAGCTCATGGGCACTCAGGACCTGATGAAAAGAAGGACTGCTGAAACAGGGATGCTGATCCAGGATCCATGTACGATGCTGAATGATGTATACTGTCTCACTTGACATCATCACACTACCCAGGAGGACTTCTGCGTTCCCAGCATTATTCTTCTATTCCAAGCCAAGCAGAGCGAACAGTGGACTTGAGTGTTCAAATAAAGCAACGCTCCATGTCTATCTGAAGAACCATTGGCCACTGATGGCTGCAGGTGGGGGAGGGTCAGTTTTCTTCATGAGTTTGACCCTGAGAGCTGTTCATGCTCCATCAGATGACTCCACACCCATGTATAAGCAGGTAAAACTATCTGGACTCAGTGGGGTTTAGAAAAGAACATTTGGGTTGGGAAGGAAAAGTGATGAGGGAATGGGGAGGAATTTGATGGAGGAGAATGGGGGAGGATTTGATCAAACGTGTTATATGCATGGATGGAATTGTTAAACATACAAAAGTTAATGAAAATAAATAATAAAGAAAACAGGAAGTGGGAGGAAAACTACAGGACACTGAAGTAGCTGGAGACTAGGAGGTAATTAGCTGGACTAGGAGAAGGGAGTGTGACAGACTCCACATATAAGTGAGCTGGCAGCCCTAACTAATTAGCAACAATTAATTTTATGGTAGGAGCAAGAACACATGTATCATGTTCTATAAACATTTAATAGATGTCACCATAAATCACTCCTATCTCTCTCCCGAAACTCAACTTGCAAGCAGGATGACTCTAAATCTTCCAGAATCAACAAAATAGATCAGCTAGGACTTGGTTTTCATTATCAAAGAAATATTCTCCAGCCCCTTCACTACTCAGCCACTAATCTCTGCTGTTGTATCTCAGGTCAGCCACATCAGGCTCAGGTGCACTTTGGACCATTTGTGATAAAGGAGGGTCATGAATGATCTGCCCCAGGTATCTTACAGGGTTTATTGCATCACTCTGGATCCAGTATCCTGTATATCTGGAATGAGTTCCTAGGCTGAGCCATACACCTCCCATCAACTTGTAATGCCCTGTAGAACATCTTGGGAGTTGGTGATTGGGGGACTGATTAGTGATAGCTGCTGGGCACTAGAGTGAAGGAACCTTTCGTTGTTCTTTTTTTTTTTTTTTTTAAACACTGTGACTATTCCTTTCTGTTGACCAGTTTTCTTCAGTTCTCTTCCAAGTAGAATCCACATGAATCTTAGCCATGTCCTGCTGGCTCCATCTTGGAATCACTCCATCTTCTTTCATACTTCTCTGGCTTCCAGGGGGCTGCTACTGTTGTGAGGTCAGAGTGGCTGTAACTGGGATAGGCTGCGTACTCAGTCCTTCCCTCTGCCACTGCCCAGCAGTTAGGCCAGCATTTGTTGGAATGAAGACGGGCCTGACCACATCACTGACTGCAGCAGACTAAGAGATTTCAGGTGACAGACTTAGTCCTAGTCAGTTTGTAAGGTCAGTTTCTGAACCTCCTTCTTTGCCTCCCTCCATTTATGTGCTGTCCCTCCTGCTGCTGCAAATCCAATTGTGTCCTCCACTGCCATATATGTCCTGCTTAGCAGAACATCTCTCTACTGATTTGGGATAAACATGATGCCAATTAAAAAATAAGGAAAAAAGCTCAGGGTCCAGGTGATCAGAGAATATCAAGGGAGAGAGCCAGTGGCAAGGGGCTCAGCTACAATTCCTGATAGTTAGGGAAGGGAAAGGTAGAGAGGCAGGACTTCTACAGCCCCAGAGAGGAACAAGCATTCCTCACCCTCACAGTTTCCATGGATACAAAGCAAGGAGCCTAAACTCCCATATTCACCCTATTCCCTCACGGGATAACAGCAGAAGAAGCCAAGTGGAGGGCCATCCTATTTGTCAATACCTCAAGGCAATAAGAACACATGTTCTTCACCTAAACTACATTGCCAGGGAAGCTACTGAGAGGGAAATAACAGGGCACCCCTACCCTTCCCAACAAGGTGGGCATCAGAAGTAACCTACAACTGACATGTAAACCCAGCACAATGAAGGGATGCCACTTCAGTGAAAGCAAGACTGGAGAGAACTTGGGTTTCCACCCAACCAGGCAGATCTAAGACGGTTCCACCTTCCTTCTAGAGTGACCTTAGATTGGGTGTCTTTTTATCCTATTTTATTGATCCTCCTTCTCTCATTCTATAGCCCTATCTATTTATCAGTTTTAAATTTGGTGACTGTACCCTTTTCTTTTAAAAGCTAGGGTGGAGCCAAGGAAACATGGAGCCACATTCAAAAGCCCCAAATGTTGTTTCCCATTAAAAAACAACACAACGACAACAAAAAGCAAAAAACAAAACCACCTCTCATGCAACGAAGGCCCAGAGTAATCTCAAACTAAATTGTAAAAGGCCAGTAGAGGTCAAGGCAGAATGGAAAGCCGTGTCAAAGTGGTGTGACAAGGGTCTGAAGGCAGCCAGAATGAGCCAGCAAGCAAATACAAATACACATGAAGAAGTGGGAACAGGTAAGTCCCAGCCAAGAAGGGAAAATCAAAAGAAGAGCCAGGTTCATGTTTTAGAAAGAAAAAAGTACAGTCATCAAATTTAAAGCTGATAAATAGATAGGGCTATAGAATGAGAGAGGGAGGATCAATAAAATAAGATAAAAAGACACCCAATCTGAGTAATAAAAAGAAATGAGACTGAAAAGAAACCTTTGGGAACTATTGCAACCTTACAGAATATTTAACAGGGATAGCAATGTATCCCCATGGGGGAAAAAGAAAAAGAACAATGACTGTAAAAGTAGCTGAAGGCACAACTGTCGAAGTTTCATCTATCAACAAAAGAGGTAAACATGAAAATTTGAGGAGTAGACACCAAGTACTACAAAGGCTGTAATCAAACTTCTGAAATATGAACATACACACAAAAGCTAACAAGCAGGGAGGTAGCTGGTGGGTAAAACTGCTTGCCATGCAGCTGTGAGAACCTGGGTTTGAATGTGCCCATTCACCTGAAAGCTGGGTGCCCATCATGAGCATCTGCACATCAAGGCCTCTTGTGGGCAGATGGGCGTCAGAGTCAGGAAAATCCCTGGAAGGTCATGAACAAGCTAGTCTGGTATCCACAGTGGCAGACAACAAGGTAAGGCCCTGTTTCAAACAAGGTAAAGACAAGGACCCACACTCTCAAGGTTGTCCTTGGTCTTCCACATGGACACTTGGAATGGGTACACACACACACACACACACACACACACACACACACACACACACACAAAACTACACTCCTAAAGAACAATGAGAGAGAACTATACTTTAGTAATAAAGGAAAAACTATGCTAATGATACTATGGAGACCAGAATAGGGAAACGCAACATCATTTTATTAATAAAAGTAAAGAACTATTCTGCTTGGCTTATTTTATTCCATGCCTATGAGCATTTGCCTGTACATATGTATAGGTACCATGTGTGAGCAGCAACCATGGAGGCCACAAAAAAAAAAAAATGGTATTGGATCCTATGGAACTAGGGCCATGTGGATTCTGAGAACCAAACCCAGGTTTTCTGTGAGAGAGAGCAATTCTTAACTGCTGAGCCATCCCTCCAGCTCTAGAGGATCTTCCACTGAATAAGAACACCCTTCAGATATAAGACAAGAAGGGAACAGAACAACACCATCTTCTTCTTAAGTTTTCCAGTTATATTGGCAGCTGAAGCAAGAAGTATATATTGTTGGCTGGGATTTTTAATCCACATAGAATAAATATTTAAGACAATTATAGTATAACTAGAAAAGAAAAACAAAGGAAGTAAAGTTTCCACATTTCATTGAAACCAGTGAAATGTTAAAGCTAGTGTACATTGATGGCATGTCTACATTAGACCCCCAAGCCAGTCAATATAAAAAAGCTGTTCAAAATACCAACTGAAAAATACCTGTGGATAACCCTCATAAATTTGTTTTTAATGTTTTAGAAATCCAAAAGTAAAAACTAGGGAAACGAAAGAGAACAAACAGAAAACAAAAGTAAAATGGCAGGCTAATATATCGTTAGCTAGCTTAAGTAGACTGATCTAAATACATTACTTAAAAGATGGAAGTTGACAAATTAAGAAGATATCCCAAATGCATGCTAGCTGCAAACTCACTTCAAACATGGGAATAAGTCAGAAAGAAAAGGGTGGACAATGTACTGCAGACACAGTAGACACACAGTAAACAAAGATAATTATCAGAGAGGGATATTAAAAGTGATAAGTGAGAAAATTAACAAAAAGACATAACAAACCAGAATGTGAGCACCAATGAAAGCTCTGACAATGAGTAAGGGAGACAGTGGTAATGGAAAACGCAGACGCAGTAAACACTGAAGCATCCACACCTGCCTGTCCTCAAAGCCAAGGCTGAGACACACAGTCAAACATTAGGTGGAGCTCTGGGAGCCCTCTGTAAGAGAGGGAGGAGAATAAAGAGACCCAGAGGGGTCAAGATCAACACACGGAGATCAACAGAGCCAACCAACCTAGGCCCCTAGAGGCTTACAGTGACTGAAATGCTAACAAAAAAAAAAAAGGAAGGAAAAAGTTCAGCCTAGACCTAGACCCCTCCCATACAAATATAGATGATAGGCAACTTTGTCATCATACAAATCCCTCAGCAAGCAGGGGGGC
Organism: Lophiomys imhausi; assembly: GCA_907164525.1. Taxonomy (NCBI): domain Eukaryota; kingdom Metazoa; phylum Chordata; class Mammalia; order Rodentia; family Muridae; genus Lophiomys; species Lophiomys imhausi. Next base: position 4,948,866 of record CAJQZJ010032727.1, read on the forward strand.
AGTCTCAGTGATGGACGTTATTACCTATTAGTGGGACACTTTATTAGCTGAGCTGCCATGTCTAGCCCCAGAGCAAGAGAAAGCTCTTAGACCTCATGTGACTGATAAACTGAAGGGGGCTGATATGTAGAGGCTCCCACACTGGAGGAGAAGGATAGATGGGAGAGGGAATAGAGGATAGAAGGGTGGAACTGGGAGAGGAGGAGGGAGGGGGCTGAGACAGAGATATAACTTGAATTAACAAATAAAAGCTAAAAAAACTAAAAAAAACTTTTAAAAAAAAGACATAGAAGAAATGGAAAATGTGACTATATAAGATATACAGAAATATGATTGACATCTCTCAGGGCACTGGGCTCAGCAGCATCACAACATACATTCTTCCTATGTGCTCATAGAACACATACAAGGATCATACCCTGAACCACAAAGCAAGTCACAGAAAATTTAAATAAACTAAGAGTTTACAGAGTGAGTTCTCTGACCACAGTAAAAATAGAAATCATAACAGAATGACAATAGGAAAGTCTTTAAATGCATAAAAATTAGAAAACGAGTTGAAATAGCCCACAGATCAGAAGAGGAGGTGCTCATAATGCCTCACCCCTAGCTGAGGAGCTTGGCGATTGGTAGCTGCCAGAGGAGGGAGAATCAGTTTTCTCTGGATATGGCCCTGATAGGATGTCCATGTTCCAGTGGACACCCCTATTATTAGCCCTCATGTGACATACTGGCAGCACTAAATGAGAACTAAAAGACTCAATGAGCTTTAAAAACACTACATGATGTTGGGAGAGTTAAGATAGTAGAAGGAACAGGAGGACCTGAAGAGAAGAGAGTGGGTATGGATTGATCAAAATATATTGTATGCATGTATAAAAATTTAAACAGTATTTTTTAGAAAGGAAAGACAAAAGCATTAAACATCCTTTACATTGGGAGGCTGTAGAGATGGTTCAGTGGGTAATAGCACTGGCTGCTCTTCCAGAAGACCCAGGTTCAATTCCCAGCACCCACATGGCAACTCACAACTGTCCATAACTCCTGCTTCAGAGGATCCAACATCTTCACACAGATATACATGCAGTCAGAACACCAGTGTACATAAATAAAAATTAATGAATAATAAAAAAGTACAATAGAGGAAATGAAAATGAAAACAGCACCTTTGTGAGGCACAGATAGAGCAACGGTAAGAAAACTGACAACATGAAGTCATTACACCGAGAGGAAAACCTCTCTTGCACATCTCTTTCTATCTCCCACCTCAGACAGGTGAGGACCTGCTGGGCCCAGGATACTGGACCCTTCCCTTTCCTTGTCCAAACAGCTCCTAGTGTTGACTAGTCAGGGGTCACTGGCTTCTTAACACCCTGCTCCATAGTTTTCCTAGTTCCAGGTACAGGCAGGCAAGCAATTCCCAGAGTATCACTCCTGGCCCATACTTCAAACAACTAATCCCAGTGTACAAATACCAATGCAAAAACAAAAACAGCATGAAAACCCAACACAACATGCTTGCTCCAAAGAGCAATAATCCCATAGTAGTGAAAATGACCTGGAAGAACATCAAGACAAAGGATTCAAAATTGTTACAACCATGTTCAAACAACTCAAAAAGGACAGAAACAAAAACAAAAACATCTGAGTGAAATATGGAAGTCAATACTAGATATAAAAATTGAGTTCTCCAGATGTGATGGCATGTGCCTTTAATCCCAGCACTCAAAAGGCAGAGGCAGGCAGATCCCAGTGAGTTCAAGGCCAGCCTGGTCCACAAAAAGAGTTCCAGGACAGCCAAGGTTACACAGAGAGATCCTGTCTTTAAAAAAAGAACAAAACAAAAATAATGAATTCAATAAAAAGATAGAGTTGATGAAGACAAACTTAAATGATGCTGAAAATTAAAAACTCAATAAGCCAAATAAAAACCTCAGTGAAAAACTTCACAAATGGAAAGGATAACATAGAAAACAGAGGGTCAGGGGTAGAAGACAAAGTAGAGAAAATAGATTACTCAGTAAAGGTCATTGAGAAATGTATTAAAAGTCATGAAGGGAATATGGGAAAGTTTGAGACATCCCCAAAAGACCTAACTTTCAAATTATGGGCATAGAAGGCTATCATACTAAAGGTATAGAGCATATTTTTAATAAAATCATAGAAGAAAAATTCCAAGAGCTAGAGAAAGAAATGTTTATCTAGGTACAAGAGGCATACAAAATTCTAAATATAAATGACAAAAACAAAAACAAAAAAAACAAACAAAAAACCCAAACCAAAAACCAAAACCAAAAGCAAACAAACAAAACTCTCCATGACATATTATAGTTAAAACATTAAAAGCATAGAATAAAGAAAGGGTACTGAAAACTGAAAAAGAGAAAGATCAAGTCACTTAGAAAGGCAGGCCCAACAGTTGATAGAGACTCTTAAAGCCAAATGGCATGGAAAATGTACCCCAAGTTCTATAACATCATAACTATCAGATGAGACTATTTATACTCAGTAAAACTATCCACTAAGATTGAAGCCAAATAAAAACCTTTCACAATGAAAACCAATCAAAAGAACTTATGCCCACTAACACATTCCTTCAGAGGATACATAAAGGAATACTTAAGTCTGAAGAGGTAAACATACCCAAGAAATCACAGGGAATAAATAAAAAAATACCAGAACATTCGACCAAAAGATGTCAAGGAAAACACCACAAAGCCAACAAAATAACAGGAATTAATACATGTTGTTCAATAATAACTCAATATTAATGGCCCCGGTTTCCCAATAAAGTGACATAAACTAGCAGGTTGGAGAAGAAAAACAGGATCCATCCTTTTGCTGCCTCTAAGAAGCATACCTTACCATCAGTGAGAGATGCCACCATAGAGTAAAGTGGATGGAAAAAGATACCCCAAACAAATAGATCCTTAAAAAAAAAAAAAGCAGATATATCTATTTTACTCTCTGGCAAAATAGAATTCAAACCAAAACTAGTTAGAAGAGATAAGAAAGGCCATTTCCTCCTCATCAAAGATCAGTCTACTAAGAGGATATTACAATTCTGAACATACACAGAACAAAACAGGCACACCCAATTTTATAAAACAAATACTACTAGCTATAAAACAACAGAGTGGCCCAATAAAGCAATGGTGAAGATTTAAGTACCCTACTGTCACCAATAAACAGATCATCTAGACAAAAAAAAAAAAAAAACAAATAAACAAAACCACCAGAAAACTATAGTTGACACATTCATCAAAGTAACAGCATATAAAATAACACAAATAAACCAGTAGTTTATTATATTCCAACAACAAATATATTGAGAAAAAAGTCAGTAAAACAACCTCATTTGCATTTGTCTCAAAAAACCTTGGAATAAATTTCACCAATAAAATAAAAAACTTGTACAATGAAAACTATAAGAAACTAAAGAAAGAAACTGAAGAATATAGAAAGAATTCCCATGCTCATGGACTGGTAGGATTAATATGTGAAAACATCCATCTTACCAAATGTAATCTACATAGTCAATGTAATCCTCATTAAAATTCCAATGTAACACAATAAAAATATAATAATCCCCAAATACTTAGGGAACCACAACATGTATTAATTCCTGTTATTTTGTTGGTTTTGTGGTGTTTTCTTTGACATCTTTTGGTCGAATGTTCTGGTATTCTTTTATTTATTCCCTGTGATCGCTTGGGTATGTTTACCCCTTCAGACTGAAGTATTCCTTCATGTAGCCTCTGTACTTCGCCTAGTACAGCAAAAATAATCCAGAATAATAAAAATATTATGAGAGGTAGTACTATCTCTGATTTGAAGTAATACTTCAGGGCAATAGTAATAAAAATAGCATGGTACTGGTGCAAAAAGAGACACATTAGTCAGTCAGTGGACTAGAACTGAAGACTCTGATATAACTCAACACTCTACAGCCACCAGAATTTTTATAAAGAAGCAATGATACACATTGGAGAAAAGACAGCATTTTCAACACATGGTGCTGCTCACACTGTGTAATTACAGGTAGAAGAGGGCAACTAGATCCTGACCTCTCACCCTGCACAAAACTCAACTCCAAATGAATAGAGGACCTCCGCATAGACTTGATAGCCTGAGTCTGATACAGAATGAAGTAGGGATTGCTTTTGAACTGATTGTCACAGGAAGTAACTTGCTGAACTGGACCCCAATAGTGCAGATATTAATACCAATAATTAGTAAATGAAACCTCATGAAACTTAAATCTTTTGTACACCAAAGGATACCATCGTTCAAGTGGCGTAGCAACCTACATACAGAATGGGAAAAACTCTTTACCAGATATACATCTGTCAGAAGGCTGGTGTCTAGAACACTCAAAGGATTTAAAAACTAAACTCTAACAAAGAAAACAAACCAATTTAAAAACAGGGAAGGGAATTAGACAGAGAATTCTCAAAAGATGAAATACAAATACCTGAGAAATGTTTTTTTTAAATGTTCAATATCCTCAGCCATCAGAGAAATGCAAATTAAAACTGCTGTAAGATTTCATCTTACCATAGTCAGAATGGCTAAACCTAAGAAAACAATTGACAACAAATTTGGTGTGGTTGTGGGGAAGGGAAATCCTTGTTTGCTGCTTGTGGGAGTGAAAACTGGCACAGTCACTGTGGAAATCAGTGTGGAGGTTCCTTCCTCATAAAGCTAGAACCAGCTCTACCACGTGACCCTCTATAGCACTCTTGGGTATGAGCTCATAGGACCTCGTATCTATTACAGAGGTACTTACTCCCCTATGTTCACTGCCACACTATTCACAGTAGAATAGAGTACCCAAGATAGAAACAGCCTATATGTCCATCAATTGAAGAATGGATAATGAAAATGTGAGCCATGTACACAATAGAATATGATTCAGCTGCAAAGAAAAATGATGTTTTGAAATTGTCAGGAAAATGAATGAGTGCTGCCATTCCGAACAAGGTAACCCAGACCCAGAAAAACAAACACTACATGTTCTCTCTCATATGTGAATGACATATTTCAGTCTTTACACTTGTGTATTTAAGTTAGTGTACCCACAGAAGTCAGAAAACTAGTAAGGAGCCATTGGGGGATTTCAAAGGAGGGGAATAGAACATAAGTAGAATGAAGAGGAAAGGGGGAGAAATGGAACAAGAAAGGTTAAATGGGGTGGGCAATGGAAGGTCAGGTAGAGGAGGGAGAATGGGAAGGGATAACTAATAACAACAGCTCTTCGAAATTCCAAACAAAACCTACTACTGCAGAAGCTTACTGACATATAGACATAGATGAGGAGAGTTTAAATGGAGTTACCTTATAATGGGGGAACAATTAAGCCCCAGATACCACATGCTATCAAATGAGAAGCCCAGAGCCAGGTACAGGTTACTTCAAGTTGGTGGTAAGGGGGTTACTATAGGCTCCCAAACATTATAGGCCGTTACCATTGTTTTTATTTATACTCCCGACCCAGAACTTAACAGTAAGACCTTATCGCTGAAGATGCCACTTACTCAAGCTGATGCTGACCTGAAAGTTTCACTTCTTTTTTAAAATTTTTAATGTTTATTTATTACTTCAAGTTACATCTCCATCGCAGTCCCCTCTCTCCACCCTTCCCAGCCTCACCCTCCCACCTTCTCCCTCTTCTCTCAGAACTCATAATTCCTTTTTTTAATAATTAGGCCACAATTATGAAAATTATAAGATATAACATACTTTCCCAATGTCCAGTCCATACATATTTGGCAACTGATTTTAATGTTCTATTATCTATCTGCATGAGTTTAAAGTTCTATACCTAACTCATTCTCCATCCTAACTTGCATTACCAACTTAAAAACATCTTCTTAGACCTAGAACATCCTTTTTATTCCTAAACAACTTAAAACTTAACTGTGAGACTATAACTATCTAGTCTTCGACCACACCACATCAGAGACCTGAGAAGGATAAATATATCTGATTATTCAGGAAGTGCAGAGCCAGCAGCTTCCAAAACTAAGAAATGACAGACAACTGGCTGCCTGGACAGTTCCCAATTTCTCTCCATACATTAGAGCATCTATCTTCAGCCTCTTGGCCCAGGATCTCTGACAGACATTAACTGTAAAGCAGAAATTAGGAAGCTTCACTTCTAATGACTAGTTTTCATAGTGCTGGGAGGTACTATGTATGCTATTGTGGGTTTAAAAAGAAATCGACAGTGTTGCCCAATTGTGAACTCAGCTAATTACAGTAACAGCTGGCCTTGTGAAGCCTGCCCACAGCTGTAACAGTGGCACAAAGCTATGGGAATAACCAACTACTTTCCGATGAATTTAAAACCTATTCCACACTATGGAATAGTGTCTGGAACTGTTAATTGGATCAAAAACTCATGGCTGGCTAGATCATAGGCCCTACAGACAGAACCTAGCATTATTAGTCTGCTAAACAGACATGGTAATTAATTCCTCCTTAAGTTCTTATCTTTGTTCCCATAGATTATTGCATCTATCAACCCCCAGCAGAGAAGCATCTGTGTGTTGTAGTTGACAGTTAATACAAACAGTCATAGAACAAAGAATAAGAAATTATGGAGTGCCAGCTCTATATGGGGCATCCATCTCCTGAAGGAAGTATGTGAGAGTCAGAGGTAAGAGATGCCTGCCAGGGAAGCAGTATTTACTGTACAAGGCCTTTGCACCCGTGAACTCACAGTAGCTGTGAGAGGGGCTCCTGAATTTCCACCTGTAGTTTAGGAACTGTTGGTAGTTTGGGGAGGGGTTAGTCAGTTTTCTTCAGCGATGCTCTTCCTGAAAGGCTGCCCATGCTCCAGTAGATGTCCAGTCCAGGAAACACTAAGTGGACTCAGAGAAGTGTGGAAGGGATAGTGGACATGGTGGGTAAGGGAGAAACTGAAGGGGCAGGAGGAGGGAAGGGTGGGTTTGGTCAAAATGTACATATGTATGAAATACTTAAGTAACAATCAACAAGAAGAGCTCAAACTCCTACCACAAAAAATGAGCTATGTAGACTCCCAAGAAAGCAAAGAGGGGTTTTCAAGGAGAACAGAAATCAATAAAACTGAAAACAAATACCTTGAAAGAAAATCAGGATGGGTAAGCTCCTCTCGAGAATGGAAGACAAATTACAAGTGCTAGGAAGGAGATTGCAAATGGCAGAAGAATGGTCAGGGCTGCAAGGGATGCTTGGCAGTTATACACGCAAATCCCACCGTGTTTGTAAAAAAGCAAAAAATCCTGAAAATGACATACATAATATAAAATAGAATAAGTAATTATAATTAACAACCCCAACAGAAAATCTTGACTTACAGATGGTTTTACTGGAAAGTTCTACTAAATATCTTAATTTTTTCCATTAATTAATTTATTTATTCACTTTACATCTTGACTGCAGGCCCCCTCCAATCCTATCCTACAAGTCCACCCTCCTATTCCCTTTCCTCATTCCCTGTTCCTTCTTCTCATAGAAGGGATCCCCCACATCCCTGGGTACCAACCCACCTTAACACATCAAGTCACATCAGGACTACACATCCTCTTCCACTGGGGTAGGAACCTAGCATAACTTAATATGTAACACAATTCCACATAGTCTCTTAGAGAATACAGGAGCAGAGGGAGTGATCTATCACAATCCTTCAGTCAGTCACAGTTTTCAGAATTCAAATCCTACCCAGGATTTTTCAGGTTTACACAAAACTCTTTGCCTTGGGGGAGAAATTTAAGATGGTATTGTATTTTTAGTTTGGGTGTCGCTGTATGTTAACTTAGGGAAACACCACACCATACTTCATGTTTGCTTGTAGTCTACAGCTTTGTTGGATGTACTCATTTCAAAAGTTTTTTGATAAATTTTTCAGAAGTTTGTATGTAAATGTTTCAAGCCTCTTTGACTACAGATATTTTTCCTTCTTCGTTTTCTGTCTAAATGACTGCTGTTTCCATGTGCTGAAAACGCCAAGAGCTGACAGGATTGCTCAGTGCATAGTCCTAGAGGGAACTGTGTAATGCTAACTGCAGGCTGCTTGTATGGCTGCCCTTTAGGCTTAGGACATGACTCCCAATAACTAAGTTTGCATTTTCTTGAGAGTGCTGACAATTGTCAAATGTTTTGTCTATAATAGCTGATAAGATCAATAAGAAAATAAATAATTATAGTTAGTAAGAAAATAAATAATTTTCTTATTTAGCCTTTAAACCCAATGGTGACATCTGACAGAGTTTTGAATACGCAACTAGTCTTCCATCTCCGGAATAAATCTCACTTGGTCATAATGTTTTTGTGTATTGGTGAATGTTTATGCTATGGTTTTAAAGGGTTTTTGCAGCTCTATATACAGGGATGTCTGTGGTTTTCTTTTTTCCACTACTTTACTAGGTTATGGCTTCTTCCCCTAAAGATGTGGTTGGTACAACCTCAGTGTGGTCTCATTTGCAGGGGAGTCTTTGTAAGTTCAAGTGAGACAAGGTCATTATGGATTAGACAGGTGTTAGTTCTAATAATGACTATCTTTATAAAAGACAGCAAAAAGGAGGGAGGGAGGGAGGGAGAGAGAGAGAGAGAGAGAGAGAGAGAGAGAGAGAGAGAGAGAGAGAGAGAGATATGATGGTCAATAAGCCAAGAAGAACTGGGACCAGCAGCAGCTACAGGAATCTAGAAGATTTTCCCATGAAGCCATGGGAAGGAAAGTGTCCTGATGCGATTGATTTCTGACTCTTGGCTTCTGAAACTGTGAGATTAGACATTGACTCTGTCTTAAGTGCCAGTTGATAGCAATGTACTGTAGAAGCCCCAGGATAGTAGTGATGTGGGGCTTTCAACCAATGGTACTGGGATAATTGGGTACACATGCACAAAGACTAAAACTGTGCCCTAAATGTTATATCTTATGCCAAAAGCCAAAAATGAGTTATACCTTAAATACGAGGCATAAAATTATAGAACTTCAGTAGAAAAAAAATCCATAGAGATAATCTTCATGGCCTCAGGTGAGATACAGAATTTCTAGTCACCAAATATAATACACAAAAGGGAAAAACAACTAACTGGAGTTCATCTGATTAAAAAATCTTTATTTTACAAAAATATTCTACTAAGAGGGTGTAAAGATAACATACACATCGGGAGGAAATATTTGTAAGCCACATCTAACAAAGAACTTGTGCACAGAATACAAAAAAAGAACTCTCAAAAGGCAAAGCTTGAAAACAACTATCCAACTAAACTGGACAGCAGGAAGAATTAGATTAGAGGTGGTGGACTTCACCTTCCAACTTTGAGACAAACAGCCGCTGTCTTCCTTAGGTTGCTTTTGTCAGGTATTTTCTCAGAACAATGAGAAAAGTATCTAACACAAGCCCCAAAGAATAAATAACTTAGCTGTTGTCAATAGCTGAAAAATTAAACAACCTGTGATAACCGATAAACTAGTCTGTGTACCGATGCTCAGTAGAAATAGAAACAGATTATTGTTGCACAAATTAGATGGAAAGTCCACCAAGTGAATTTTTTTAAATGTTAAGCTACATCCTGTAAGACTCTTTATAAATAACATTCTTGAAATACCAAAGTCATGGAAATACAGCTTAGTGGCTACTAAGGGACTATGGACAGATGGTGGGGCCTGGGGAGAGGAGTGAGTAAGGCAATAAAACAAGGCAAGGGATCCCCATATAGGAACCACCCTGCACCTTGGTGTCTTGGTGTGACTATTCTGGGTGTGATATTGTACTGTAGATATGTAAGATGTTGCCAACAAGAGAACACGGATGGAGAGCCATGGCATCCTGCTGTTTTTTGTTTTTTTGTTTTTGTTTTTGTTTTTTTAATAATTTATTTTTTATTTCTTCAAGTTACATCTCAATCACAATCCCCTCCCTACTCCCCCCTCCAGTCCCACCCTTCCACCCTCCTCCCCCTCAACCCCCCCATCCTCTTCTCTTCTTTTTTTTTTTAGATTAAGGTATTTCTTTTTTCCCCCCAACAGCTAACCCTTTCAGTCCAAAAAATGGTTCTTTTTCTTATAACTATAAATACAATACAAAACAACAGGAATAAATAGGCCACAATTATAAGAGTTATATGGCTTAGCATACATTCCCAATGTCCAGTCCATATGTATTTGGCACCTGACTTTAACATTCTACTATCTAACCATCTCCATGAGTTTAAAGTTCTATATCTAACTCAGCTTTCATACTAACTTGCCTCATAATTTTAAAAATATCTTCTTAGATCCAGAATACCCTCTTGATTCCTAAACAACTCAAAATTTAACTATGAGACTCTAGCTATCTATTCTTCAACCACCTCAGAGACCTGAGAGGGATAAATATATCTGATTATATAGGAAGTGCAGGGCCTGCAGCTTCCAAAACTAAAAAATGACATACCAGTGGCTGCCTGGACAGTTCCCATTTTCTCTCCATCCTGCTGTTTTATTGCGTGCAACCGCATGTATGCCTACAATTTCTTCAAGTAAAAACATAACTTTAAGAACACACTTATTCTCCCAGCACTGGAAACTGAGGCAGGGTGATCATAAGTCAGCAGAATCAGCAGAGATCTTATTTTAGCAAAATAAAACATAAATTATAAGAGATGGGAGCATGCTACAGAAATATTTGTAATAAGGACAAGTCATTATTTGCTTGTAAGAAGTGCCATGCCATGGAACACTGCCACTCACTGTTGACAAGTGTGGATTTGGTCCCACCTGCATCATCAGTGAGACCCCCTAGGGCCTGGCTTGTATACTATTTATCTATAAATCTCCCATAGTGCCTAACAAGCACCCTGCTATGTAATGAGTGCTGCATGAACGTTTGTTGATTTAATGTTTTATCAGTGATGCTTGGGTACGGGTGTCATATGCTGTTAAAACACTCCTGCTGCAAATGAGGAAAACATTAAAGAAATGACTCATCGAGTGAATTAATGCCATTCTTTAAAAAGCAATTAAATCCCTTTGTTTTTAAACTAATATACTGTGTGTTTGCTTTTTTCTCTCTCTCTCTATTTCTCCCTCTCTGTTACTTTGTGATTACAAGAGTAATAGATGTCCACGGTGCAGAGTTTTAAGTTTAGAGAGGCACAGAGGATGCTGTCTATTTCAGCTGCAGCAGGAGTCATTTCTCTGATGTGGCCTGATTCCAAAGCACTTGGCCTCAGTTTTCCTGTTCACAGAGCCACTGGTTCATCCAGGACAGCTTCGCAGCAGGAAGGAGGTAGCCCTGCTTCCCACATACCCCTACAGTGAAAGGGACTCTTTTATTTGAAGACTAGGCTGGCCCTTCAAATAAATGGAGCCCACTTACTTCTCTTTCCCGGTGGGTGACCAGTGATAAAGTAACTGCGCCTTTTTGTGCTCTGGCATCTTAAAGGGGTGTTTGTTCCCTAGGCAGCTGTAAAAACAGCTTAGCTTAGCGTCTCCCTGACGGGAAAGATATCTGAGGACATCTCCGGGTGCGATCCCTGCTCTGACTGCACAAGCCACAAAGAACGAAGGACCAGCATCCAGAGGGTGTGGGTGACCTTTACAAGAAACATTGGGGGAGATTTGGGAGTTGTAAACTTGCGGGAAGACTCAGACATGTTGAAAGCAGAGCAGATAAGTAAGTGGCATGGGAGGAGATTCTGGCCTCTACCATCTCATTCTCGAGTCAAATCCATATTCTAGGAAAACAAATACCATTCTTGAGAAAAAAAAAAGGAAAGCCATTTTTCCAAAGACATGCAGACATCCCGTTTCTTTATCAATAGCCATTGTTCCTTTGTATTTGGTTGCAATATTTAACCAGTAACCTAAGCAAGACCCAATGACGCTTCTAGGATTACCTTCAGGTAGCTACAAAAGCACACAAACTATTTTCTATTTCATATTTTGAAAGGGAAGCAAACCAACCTCCATTCCCCCATTGTTACTGCTGATGTCACGGAATCAAAGGATTAGACTTTCAGCCAAGTCCGAAGTGCAATGCCACAGGCAGCTTCTTTTCCCTCTGAGACGCCTTCTGAATGTGCCCCATTGCTTTGAAAAAGAAACACATGTTTCCCGGGAGAGGACCTTCAAACCAGGCTCACGGGCCAAACTTTCATGCAGTAGCCCGGCATATTTGCATCAGTCTTTGAGAAGACTTACCTTCCATGAACAAAGTTATACGTGTCGTTACACCCGTATTAGTATTAATGGATAATAAAGGTGATATTAAAATACATTTTTGCAGTTTGGGGACGATTTTTTTTTGTTTCAATACAACAAACATTGAGTCCATATTTACTCTGCTACAAATACCCTTAACCTCATTTTAGTTTATACACACTTTGATTTTCACAAATGCATAGTTTGTTACTGAGTTACACAATTGTTCAAAGTTTTCTAAGTTAAAATTTTAAAGTTTTAAAATTTTTAACTCTCTCTCTCTCTCTCTCTCTCTCTCTCTCTCTCTCTGTGTGTGTGTGTGTGTGTGTGTGTGTGTGTGTGTGTGTGTACAAATTTTGGTTTTCTTTACAAACCTAGAAATGTTATGTGAATATTTTTGTTTTAATTCCAGGTGTGGGATGTGGGGCCGCTTCAGATTGTCCACAGCAGCTGACTAGGATTTGCCTCGTGCTCTAGCAAGGGTGTGATTTTGACAGCTGAGGATAGTTTACATTTAGAATTCTGGGGACTCTTCAGAGGGTATATAGATGCCAGAGCTCTGAGAGGCAGCTGCTGCTGCTTTTGCTGTTTGCTCCTGGATTACAGGTTGCTGGTTGGAGATATCCTGATGATGAAAATCAAACTCTCCCCAAGGAACTCAATGCTCCTAGTCAACAGGAAGCAGTCTAAAGATATTGATGCCCCCTTTCTCCTCTAACCTTCTTTCTCTCCTACCTAGTGTTGGGTTGGAAGGGATAGGGATGGTGAAGGGAGGTAGGAAAAAGAACCTAATAAAGGAACCAAAACTCCAATTACACACTTCCTTACCCCAGTCACCTGCCACTGGAGTTACAGAACTAACTGCAGCATCTTGCCCCACCCGAAGGCCCACTGCTGCTAACTCTGCTGCTATCCTTGGTCTCTGGCAGCCTTGGGTTCTGTCACTGGCTCCTTCAAGTTGCTATTGTTTTTGAGGTTTAGTGAGGCCAGTTCTCTTCTGTCCCAATATCTTCCTCCCCTTGCTGATCTGGAACTCTAAACATCCCCAAACCTGAAACTCTAAGACCACTGATCTTTCTCTCTACAAATTCTTTCACTCCATAGTTACAAGCCTCTCTGCAACAGTACCTCGTCCAAGCTCCACTTTCCCAGTTTCAGTGTCCTTCGGGATGAAAGCCTTTGAAGCAAAGCCCTGCGTCCTCTATGCATATTTGTCCTTCTTGGACCTGGCTCTTCATTTCTGTCCATCTGTGTCTTTCTCATTGTTCACACACATACATATCTAGATTAAACCAAAAAGTAAACATAGTGGATTTTCTCTCATGTTCAGAATCTGGACTTACATAGACAGACAGACAGACAGACAGACAGATGGCATGTCAAATGGACATGTGATGAGAAAGCAGAAGAGGAAGAGTATTTGTGGAGGGAAAGGGAGGAGTAGGCAGCTAAGGTAAAGGGCAAAAGATATATGTGTATAAAAATATACTGAAACATGTTTTGTGTACTAACTAGAAACTTAATTACAAAGGCAATTCTTATCTTCCCTTGTTTTCTCTCTATATACCTGGAGCCAGTGAACCAAGCCCAAGGCTCCATCTCTGGGGATCCCCTGCTGTCTGCCTATCTTTCTCCATCCTACTCACTGCCTCACCCTGCCCAGACCCTTGAGAATCTTCCTTTTTAGTGCCCATCAACCCAACAGTCTCTCAGGCTGTGTAGTCCCCGCTGACTCAACATTCCTAGGCCAATGACCCTTGGGTACCTCGCTGTTGACAGCATCCCCTGATCTTGACTCTAATCCAAATCACACCATAGCATGGAACCTATAAGCCAGGAATTACTTACAATTTCAGGGAGCTGATTTACTCTCCATGGGGTGATATACTTTTTAAAATTCAACTTAATTCAGTTTTATTTTAATTTTAAAAATAAAAATAAGAATGTGATTTGTTAATGAACTTTAGTGAAGTTTAAATTTTGTGAGATGATTCATTAGGAACTGATTTTTCTCTCTTCAGCTCCTGTCCAGGTAAAACAAAAATCCCTATTGTCTGTGCATTCCTGTTTCTTCTTACTGTTTATTAGTTTTAGTCTATCAGTCTTCCCCACCCTCTATTCTCTCTCCTCTCTCTCTCTCTCTCTCTCTCTCTCTCTCTCTTTCTCTCATGCACACACATACACACAGATGGGACAGTTGTGCCACCTGAGGAAGCTGTTCTCTTCTTGGCATCTCCATCACCTTCTTTAGTCCCTTTCAGAAGAAGTTTCTGACACAATGTCCTTCTCCAATTCACTCCTGAATTTTACATTCTGAATAGTGGAAAATCTGCCTCATAGATCCAGATCTATGTATGTGAGAGAAATATCTCCCTTTCTTCATATATGATCTTGAAATTTGGTATTTGATATTAATTAGGATCAATAATCACAAAAAAAAAATCAAACACCTTTCCTAAGAAGCAACCTCAATGTAGTGAGAATTTTCGTTTCTTTTAAAAATGGACCAGTTATTTATGTGAATATGTTTTTGTTTTAATTCCAGGTGTAGGATATGGGGCTGCTTTGGTTTGGCCACAGCTGCTAACTATGACTGTCCGCAGGATGTGGTTTTTCCAGCTGCAGATAATTTAATTCTGAGGACTTTGGAGAGGGCCGGGGGCACTCTAAAGAAGACTGTGGCTGCTGCTGTCTCCTCCTCCCTCCGCCAGCAATCCTGGCAATCCTGCTGCTCTGTTTGCTACTGCTGGTTTTTTGGACTGCTGGATATCTTCAGGATCAAGATTGGTATTGCCCCCCCAAAGAACCCAACACCCCTAATCAGCAACAAAGTGGTTTAAAGAGGTCTACGTCTTCCAGGTGTGGTGGCGCACACCTTTAATTCCAGCACTCGGGAGGCAGAGGCAGGCAGAGTTTGAGGCCAGCCTGGTCTACAAAGCAAGTCCAGGACAGACAAGGATACACAGAGAAACCCTGTCTGGGAAAAAAAAAAAAAAAGAGGTCTACATCCCTTTTCCCTCTAACCTTCTTTCTTTCCATCTAGTGTTGGGGTGTTGGAAGGAATAAAACTTAGAAGGGAGGCAGAGGTTTAAGAACCCAAATAAAGTAGATATTAAAAAGTAGCACACCTCCACCTTCAGTTCTCAGCTGCTCTGTGCCAGTTTCTGCATTAAGACACTCTGGGCAGCCATTTCCTCCTCTCTCTGAAGCTCCGTCTCCTGATACAACACAAAGCTGTTTACTCCCCAGACTAGTGATGTCTACAGTGCACAAAGTGTGGGGAGAAGAGAGTTAAAGGGGAGGAAAGGAGAAGAGAAAAGAGATAGAAGGAAAGAGAGGGCATGGGGAGAGAGAAAGGAAGGAACAGCTCATCTTCTCCTGCCTTCTGTCTGAGATGAAGCTTCAACACACTTAGTTGAAGGATTCCGTACCCTTGAACGGAAAGCCAGTAGACGCTTTCGACCCTAGATGACCTTGACACACGGAACAAGGCCGTGGATGAAGTTGTGGGGAACGACCAGTCACTGTCGCTGCCCAGCTCCACTCCCAAGGCTCCTTCTCTGAGTGTCCATCCCCTTTAGGCCACCATACCACCCTGCACGCCAGCCTCCTCCAAGCAAAGTTTTCTTGAGTCTTTGCTAACATCTCATTGGTCACCGCTGTCCAATCAGCTTTCTGCAGAGATTTTTGTTGCCACTTCAAAGGAGAAACTGAAATTTTAGTTTTATTGGATTTTAACCACATTAGAAAATCTCATGTAAAGATTTTTTTCAGCTGCCCAGAATGGTAGAACTGGAAATTCCTTCCTTTCAAAGTTCCATACTAAACTAAAAACAATTTTTTAGACTTATTTATTCATGCTGTAATTGACACCCCATTTTAGGAGACACTGCCTCGCTTTGTAGTTTTATTTTGGGTCATTTGTGAGCAGCCTATCCACAGTGCACAAACACAGCTAGTCCCTGCTCCTGCTGCTTCCCCGGGAGTTTTCTGATCTATATGTTGTTTTCTTGTGCTGACCCCTAAGAAACGAGAAAAAACATTTTTTTTCAAATTGATAGACATTTTCAGCTGTTGAAAGTTTTCCCATTGAGACTTGGAGAGAAAGACTATTCATCAAATCAATAAACAAGGTCTCAAAGTTGTCGTCTGGTCAGCCAATCCTTGCCACCTCAGAGGCACAGAGGAGCTTCTCTGGACAGAAGGGGAATGAAGGCTGCTACTAATCCAATTATGGAAAAAGTTGGCAACTTACATCTAAAATCAGAAATGCAAATATTTCTAAGAAGCATGAATGAACTCCCCAAAGCCTCTGCAGAAAGGCAAGCTGGCTTCAGGCAATTGTAGTGCCACCAACTCTGAGTGCCTGAGCCAGCTCCTCCGTGGCCCAGAGCACTCTCGGGATGTTCCAAGCAGGCTCCAGATTAAGCATGAAAACCTTACAGATTTCCATTCTTTACTAACCTCAAGCCCGTAAACAACTCAGAAACTTTAGTCTCACACACACCACCTTCCATCAGACCAATCCAGCTCATGGCCAAGCACAGCGCTGAGTGCCACCACCATGAACTCAGAAACTCGCTGAAAATGTCATGAGATTCTTTGTTCTGCAACTTTCTTGAATTTCATTTATAGATTTCCAAGTGTGTGCTTTGTAGATGATGAGTCATCAAGTCAAAAGATTAGACATTCCTGTGGTAGAGGGTAAAGGTAGAAAGAACTACACAGGAGCTGGCAGAAGGCTTCCCAGTCTCCTGCTACTTGCCACCTACTTGGCCCTGGGCCAGCATAACAATTCAAACCGGCAGTTTATCTACTAAGTGAAGAGGTGGGTTGCTTGATTTCTAAGGTCCTAACCAGAACTGAGGTTCCAATGTATTCCAGGCTCTCAGGGAGCAAGGACTTCCTTTCGCATCACTGATGGAACAGGTCTGATTTCCAATAGAAAAAAGTGTGTCCCTCATTCTTCTAGCCACAGATGGACAATGACATGTTTCTTTTGTGTGAGATGTCCCCCACAGTAAGCACTGGGCAAGGTAAAAGGATGAAATTCTGTTGTTTGAAGAAAAATAGAACTAGAGATTTTGCTGCCAAGTGAAATATATCAGCCTCGGAAAGACTGAGGTCAGGCTCTATATCTTATGTGGAAGGTAGGGAAAATGTGGAAATAAAAGGAAAGGCTAGGGTGAAGGGAAGATAACCACAAGGAAACAACTTTTCCAGACACAGCAGGGCAGCTGCACATAGGACTTCATCACACCAGTTATGACAGCATGCACGAGACCTGCATCAGCCAGACAAACTCCAGCATGGAGGCCTGGAGCTGGGCACAACATCCACCCTTAGCTGAGGAGCTACTGACAATTTGGTAGCTGCTGGGAGAGGGCGATGTAGTTTCCATTAAGGATGTGACTCCAGGTAAGTCAACCCCCTACCAGTGGAATGGCCCCATATGGACAAGGGCATGGACTGCACGAAAGGGACTGAATGGATTTAAACAAATAAATAAAAGGACACAAGGACACGAAGTCAGTGGGAGGGGAAGGAGGTGGGTCTGGGGGGGGGTGAGCATGATCAAAGCACAAAGTTTGAAATTATGAAAGAATCGATAAAGACACCTTTATGGAGCAGAAGGGCACACAGTTAAAATGCTTGCGTAATAATCAGAATTTCACAGTGACATATCTTTCCTGTATAGTTAGTGTGTGGTAATTTTCTAAAGGACTTTCCCCACAGACTGGGGCATTAAGCATCTGGATGGTTGAGCTCTGCACCCCAGAGAGCTGGAATCCTGGCTTTCCTGGCATGTCTGCTTCCTTGGGCTCCTGGCTCATCTCCAAACACATTCTTTTCTTAGCTTTTATCTCTCTTCTTCATTTGTTCTTTCTCTCTCTGTGTTTCCTCCCCTCTCCCCTCTATCCCTCTAATATTAGCAACAGGAATAAAAATGCAATCTTACATAAAACATGCAGAGTCCTATGGTACAACACTGTCAAAACTCAGTCTGCTGCAAATCCTCCAGTAATTTCAAATATTTCAAACTTAGACAGTACCTTATTGGCCTTCAAAGATACAGCAACCAGGATAAGAACATGAGCCAGGATAAGAAGGCACATGACTGGTAGAAACGCAGGTGCCCTCCCAAACTTTCCAGACAGACAGAAAAAACTAAGAAAGGTTTCTTCTTGGGAAATGGCAGGGTTTCTCAAAGGCCTATTGACTTTGAAGGCTCAGATTTAAAGCTACCACTACCATATCTAAGGTCTTAATGGTGCCCAGTTAGATAACTGAGGTTCATTCTACCTGTGCCTTATCCTAAAGCACATAGCCAATTTTATCAGGGGGTTACTTTACTATGGAATTTTCTGTTGAGAATCAGCTCCATGCTGCCTTTAATAAAAACATATTTAGTGCCAGTATGTGAGATAAACAGAACTATGACTGGTTTGAGAATCATCACTGCCCCTCACCCTCCAAATTTCAGAGCTCAAGTTAATCAAAATGAGCCCATTGATATGCCATACTTAGTGTCACTGGATTCAAGTGTCTTGCTAAAGTAAATATTTTAGAGGAAAAAAACAAACAAACAAAAAACTCCACAAAACAAAAATAATAACAAGCACCTTCCATTAGCAACATTTAAACACCATGTACTGGTCCTATTTTGGCCATGCTCACTGTGAGAACAAGTTGACTTTTCCAAACAGAAAGGACCAGTCCTAGGCAGCCATAGGCAGGCATGCAGCAGCATTACTTGGAAAGTCACCAACAGCCAGCACAATGGAGACATGCTTATGAAAACCGAGATGGCAGCTTGGACTGCTTTAAAGCACAGAAGGGGAAGGAGGAAGATAGAAAAGGAAGTGGCAGAGGGCAGTAGGCAGAGAGCAAAGTCCCTACCTGCCTGAGCTTCCTTTCCTTCAAGCTGTGGAGATGGAGGATGCTCAGTGGGTAATTAACTTGCACAGTGCATACTGTCACCTTCTTGAGGAACCATCCTACAACATTTAAAGTCACCACACAGAGAAGAAGGAGGAAAAGGAGAAAAGGAGGAGGAGAAGAAGCAATATGTGGTTTGTTTCCTAAAGATCTCATCTGAACAAAATAATTGAAGTACATGCCCAGGAAGAGGAGAGAGAGATGAGAAGGGAGGAATATGGGGAAAGGGTGCAAGGAGGGGTCTTACTAAAGAGAGAGGAGAAAGGCTCAAATGAGGGTACTGTAATGATCATCTTAGAAAAATGTTACCCAGAAACTAATACTTCATGAAAGCTCTGAGACACATTTATCCATCCTTTGTCATTGGGCTATAGTTCCTGCAAAACCTTCCACCCACCGAACAAAGTCCTCTACTGTGATCTTCTACTATAGAGAGTCAGAAGAAAGGTGCAAGTCCTGGGAAGGCAGGCCTGGAGAGCCTTGTTCCTTCCCGTGAAGAACTCCCCAAAGACTGGAGACATTTTATAATCCTGACTATAATTGAATACCATCAGGGTTCAAGGGCTTCCCTCCCTAACATTTAAAGAGACACAATCATCAATTTAAAAGGCATAAACTTTACCACCGAGAGGCACAGCCTTTCTGACCTCACAGTTTTTTGTTTTGTTTTGGTTTGATTTAGGCTTTATTTTTGTTTTGTTTTGTTTCTTGTGGCTCCAGGCAAATCTGAAGAAAACTCCCTCCCTGCCCTTCCCCCAGGATCTGACTGTCTACAACCAGAACCAACTGCATTGGGGGAGGATTGCTGCTTGGGGCCAGATCCTTGCAGGGAAAAGCATTTTGGAAAGCCTTCCATCAAAGTCTGTTGCTCTCTCTAAGATGAGCCATGATAACAGAGGCGGGATCTTCCAGAACCTCTTTTCCAGGGCTCATCCAGGCAGCTCCCCAGAGCCGGACAGGGGAAGTCTATCCAACAGCTGCTTTAGAGCTTCACAAAACAGGTTCAGGAAGAGCACGGAATCCTCACCTCCTGTCCTTTGGTTTGTTTCACTGGCTGCAGCCTCCCACCCTTCACTTCCTTCTCTGTGTCCCAGTGTGGCAGGTCTTCTGTGTGTTATTGTCTCAGGCTTACTTGTTTTCTCAGGGTTAGATTTTAACCCACCATTATTACTTGGATAAGTTTGAATCATAGACATCTATATTTTCTTGTGATTTTATTCAGTCAGATCCTTAATGCTAATGTGGTGTCATCTCTGAAGTCTTTCTGATTCCCCCACCCCACCCCCCATCTATTAAATGTCTGGACCTAATTAGAGGAAAAGTCCTATGAATTGAATCTCTGGTTCTGTGTGGTATTTTGAAATCGTCATAGACAATGTTACAGACGATTGATCGTTATCTGCTGTTTTAAAATACATATGGCCATTTATTAATATGATATGCCACCCTCATGTTTAAATATATTTGGGGGATTTAGTTTCATAGGGGAATTGATATAGAAAAAACTGTTGCTTAAATGATCATTTTACATGACTTCAATATTTTCATATGTGAAATTATTATCCCTTGTTCTTGGCTAGCCTCGAGTATCAGAAATTGCAGGCAGGGTACTTCTGGGGAGATTGGGGTGGTTGAATAAGGGAATCTGCCCACTGTTGGCAGGATAGAGTCTAACTGGGCCATGTAATGAGATGGAGCAGAAAACTGGGGAAGCTGAAAGGCAATAAACTAAGGAACTGCTCAGCCTTGCCTTGGCAGAGGGGCTGCTGTCCCACTAACATGCGAAGTTCACTAACGCGATCTAGGAGGCCTGAGCATGGCCGCTCCCGGCCGGCCTGGTTATCCAAACTGTGTCCCAGTAAATGAAGCCCCTGAGACGTGAAACAGAATCGGCTCACAACTGGAGCGTGCTCAAGGCGAGAAGCAGAGTGGCAGTTTTCCTGGCATGACACAGTCTGGGCTCTGGAACCCTTTCTAGGAGGAGCCAGGCCACTGCCACTGCGCGTGCGAGTTTGGCTCCTGAAAGGCTTCTGCTTGTCTGAGTTCCACCAAGCTGCCCAGACTCAGTGCTGTCACTGTGCAGTTCAGCCACGTGATGTCTCAGCACAG
The DNA here is from genome assembly GCA_907164525.1 of Lophiomys imhausi. Taxonomy (NCBI): domain Eukaryota; kingdom Metazoa; phylum Chordata; class Mammalia; order Rodentia; family Muridae; genus Lophiomys; species Lophiomys imhausi. The sequence goes on from CAJQZJ010032727.1 coordinate 4,970,089, forward strand.
CCGGGGCCCTTGGTTTGAGAGCCCTCCTGGGGTGCATCTCCTCTGCTCAGCTCCACCCTCTCTTCTTTCCTTGAGTGTAAAGCACCTATCTTGGAAAATGAGTGTCTTGTCTCCTGTTGTCCAAGGAGCTTTGTGGATTTGGAAAAAGATAACTAAAACTCCCACGTGTTGGAGTCAGAAGGGCATCATCGTCTGCTGGGTTAGCTGAGAATATTCACCCTGCCCCTGCTAGATGCGTGCCATTCTCCACTCCAAGTCAAACACTGCTTTGAAAGAAACGAAAGAAATGAAATCAAAGAAACACTGCTTTGATTTCATCCTTTGTCTCAAAGAACAATCAGAATATAATCAATAATACAGAGTCCGACTCGACTCACAGACAAAGACAGGCTTCCAGTAAACACTCACTGTCTCTACATCTGTGGGGTCTGCCCAGGCCTGCGGCCCTGCCCAGCTGTGTCATGCACTGACCTGCACGTCCACAGTCACATTGCCAGTGAGAAGCTTTCAAAGGCCAGTGGAGACATTGAAATAAGGACGGAGCATTGACAACTTCCAAATGCTGAGCAGTCAGGGAAGGCTGCTGCAACAACCACTCCTGTGCAGGAATTCACACCAAGAGAAGCATTCTGCGCTTTGATTTGCAAAATGCATTAAAGAAAGCCAATTGTCACACCCAATATATCACATGCACTGCAGGATTCCATGCATGTGATGCTGCGAGCTGACAGAACGCCTCTGCAGCTTAAAAAACTCAGAACCATTACTGTCTTCCATGCAGGGTGAACAGAGAGATTGAGAGGATAGCTACAGAAGAGACCTCCCTGGAAGGAGAGAGGTGCTCCAGGTCTTAATGGGGGTTTGTTTGGGTTATAAAGGGAAGATACTCTGGCCAAAGCTCATGGAATGGTCTGGTTTTTGTTTTTGTTTTTAAGGCTTGTTCATTTCCTTGGATGTAAATAAATCTAATCTCCACAGAGGAAAAGGAGGGGAAACTACTTGTATGCAGAGAGAGAGAGAAGAGAAAGAACAAGGAAAGAGGGTGGAGAAGATGGAGAAGGAAAAGATAAAGAAAGGAGGAAAGGGGAGAGAAATATCGGGAACAAGATGAAGGAAAAGGGAGAGAAAGGAGAGATGGAGGGAGGGAGAGGAAGGGAGAGGGGGGGGGGGGGGGAGAGGGGGAGGGAGGGAGGGGCAGAGGGACAGGGAGGGAGAGAGGGAGGGAGGGAGAGAGGGAAAGTACAATGTTATTAAACCCTGTACCTGTCTTCGACTCATTTGGAAATGATTCTAGAAGCAACTAGGGTGGGGACCAAGAGGCAGTGCTTAACAATAAACCCCAGGTGAGTGTATAGATGCTCACAGGTTGGTTCCAGGTTCCAGTTCCTCCAGTTTCTCCATGTCCAAAATGCTGTGTTATTAAGTATGAAGAGCAGTAAATTCCACCCCTTTCTTAGAAATTGGTTTGCAAAGTTGATGTTAATTTGGAGGGCATGCATGAGGGACCTCACACTGCAATGCAAGGTGGAGCTATGAGAAGCCAAGTTAAGGCTGAGGACTCTTCTCTGGCTACCCTGGGTCTCTCTCCAGCAGAACCAAGCCTGTCCCATAGCAGAGCTCAGTGAACTTTAAGCAAGAGAACTGTCCTGTGGATAATTTGCAGGCTTTGACCTGAAACAAGGGCAAATACATTCAGATACATGATTTGTTTTCTGGCTGCTGTACGATTTCAAAGCAGTCTTAGTTACTTATGGTGGAAACCTCCACCATCCGGGAAATAAACCAGACTGGGTTACAAACTGTCTCTGCTGCTCCCAGCTGATCTCCATCTCCCATCACGATGGCCGAAGGGTACCTCTTTAAAAATAGCATTAATGTGGCACATGAGAGTAAAGATTTATTTTTTATTTTTGAATATGACATATTGTCTGGGTCAAACAAATTAAGTTACAGCCTTGGACGTCTAAGAAAATAGTGTCCTTTTGTGTTTCTGATAATTTATAATATTCAATTCTGTAGTCTAATGGATGGAAACACAGACGCAAACATCAATAAAAGTAGCTTTGGGATTCAGTCTCCTGTATACACTAAGTGAGATAAATCCATAGGTTGGCTAACCCTCAAAGTTGTGTGTAAACCCCCTCCTAGCTCAGTGCTGGAGTCCCAAGATACAATCTGACAGCCAAGAGAGGAAAATCCTGGAACTACTTCCCAAGTGACATTCATGGCAGAGTTCATTTTATTTTGCTGTTGTAATGAGTAAATGCAGTTTTATATTAAAATAAAATAGATGTACTCTAGGAGAGTGTACAAAGCCTCCATACTGTAATCGATGGACATTGAGTGGGTGACGGCCCCGTAAGCCGGCATTCCATCTCCATGACCTTGTGTAATCTTCTCACTTGAACTCCACTTTGAGTCTTCCATGATGTCTATGTAGAGAGGTTCCCATGAGGAGATCAAGACGGTCAACTATCACAACTGAATTCTAAGCCAACAATCCTCAGAAGCAAGAGCACATTGTACGTTTTCCCAAACAGGTAGTTTTCCCAGGCCAACCCGGAATAGCACTGTGAGAAATAATATTTTGTCCTTTGGGACATTGCTCTTTGGTTTATTATGCAGAGTTGGGTGTACAAGACATATGTTAATAAATTCTGTGAGTTCAGGAATATTGAACAGTGAAGTATCTCAGAGCTATTTTACTTTTACTTTATCTTACTCTGAGTAGTTCACTGATGATGAAAAGTAGTTCACTTCTGAGTTTTGTGTGGGAGCATAATTCAAAAGAACCATCCTTGTGAATGTATGTCCAGTTTGTTATACGATCAATAGGAATTTTGTGTTGGCTGAAAGCATCTTTTCATCATGTCTATTGGTACCAAGGGATTGCTAGTGGGACCATATGAAGACTAGACTTTTATTTATATCTGACATTTGCATCAGCCTCATCTTGTTGCAAACACAGAGATGGATACCATGATGGTTAATCTCCATGGACAACTTGACTGGTTTTATAATCACACAGGGACTACATCTCTGGGAACATTTGTGAGTGTCTTTTAAGATCAGCAGAGGAGGAAGACCCGCCTTGAATGTGGGTGGCACCATGGTTGAATAGGGGGACAGATTGAATAGAAAGGAAAAAAGGAAATCAGATGAGTCCCGAGCATCAAGTTCACTGAGAGGTATGCAGGCATGCTCATGTTACCAAAGCTTTGAGTTGCCACCATACCAGCCCCACTTTAATGAACTGTATCCCCTAGAGCTGTGAGCCAAAACAGATCCTCCCTCACGTTGCTTTTTGTAATGAGTTTGATCACAGTGACATGATCAGACAGCAACACAGATGCAGGGTGATTAGCATAGCAGCTGGCTGTCAGTAATGCCCCAAGAACAGCCATTAGTCTTGATGACAGGCAGCTTTCAAAGTAGACTCTGAGACTGAGATTATATGACTCACCTAGTTCAAATTCTACATGGGAGTAGAATTTGGGGGCCAGGATCAAAATTCATGTCACCAAAATCCAGACAGGAGGCCCCTGTGTCCATACTAGAAATGATGGTATGTGTAGTTTTCCCTTACTGCTGAATCCTGCTTGCTATCATTCCAATATGGTTAACTTCCATTTTGTGCTGAAATTTAATCCCCATTGTGAGTGGATAGAACTTAATCTGATCATGTTTAGATGTGGAACCCTTGGAAGGTAATCAGGATTAGATAGCCATTTGATACCCCTCCCCATGACAGACTCCTGGTAGTGTGTGTGGTAGGGAGTAAGACTGACCAACAAACATGCACATGGACAGCAGGATCACTTGCTGTTTATCCCCAGCACCATCTTGGGTTTGTGACAGCAAGAAGTCCACAACACTAGATGAGAATCCTGAACCTGCAGAACTATGTGCTAAATAAATCTTTCTCTGTAACTCTCTGAGTCAATGGTATTATGTTATGGGCAATTTAAAAATGGGCTAAAGGTCAGATCTGACAATATATGCATTTAATTCCAGCATTTGGGAGGCAGGAGCAGGTGAATCTCTGTGAGTTAGAGGTTTTCTTGGTCTACATAATGAGTTTCAGGTCAGCTGAGACTATGTAATGAGACTTTGCCTTTAAAAAAAAAAAAAAAACATTTATTGTAGGCTGGAGATATGGCTTAGTAGTTCAGAGCACGGGCCACTCTTACAAAAGTCCTGAATTACGATCCCCGCACCTCAGCCAGGAGGTTAACTACCACCTGTTATCACAGCTCTGAAAAGAGTGGGTACTTGGGCCTCTGTGGGCATCCACACTCATATGAACATACTTAAACATAATTAAAATAACAAAAGTAGTTTTCTCAAGACGGGATTTCTCTATGTAGCCCTGGCTATCCTGGACTCGCTTTGTAGACCAGGCTGGCCTTGAACTCACAGAGATCTACCTGCCTATGCCTCCCAAGTACTGGAATTAAAGGCGTGCACCCCCACACCCAACAAAAGTAAATACTTTTAAATTGACTAATATTCTGATGACTAAGAAAATTGTGCCATTGTGTAGATCACCAATAACATATGAAAGCTATGTCCAGATTTGCAGAAGTACTTTTGAGTTCTGCTAAAAGCATCAAGGGCATTTGGAAATTGTAGAAGGCAAGATATTTTGTTTGCTTGTTTGTTTTCTTATGGAGATGGGGAGAAACCCAGAGCCTTAGACATGCTAGGCAAAGCGTGCTGTCATTCAGCTGGGCATCTGCTACAGCCTGAAGGGTTTTCTTTGTTTTGCTTTTAATAGATATTTTGCCTGTATGTATTTCTGTTGCACCACACACATGCAGATCCCATGGAGGGCCAAAGAAGGCATCAGATCCTCTGGGACTGAAGTTACAGATCATTGTGAACAGTCATGTGAATGCTGGGAACTGGAACTGGGTCCTCTGCAGGAACAGCAGGGACTCTTAACTACTGAGCCATCTCTCCAGCCACCTGAAAGTTTTTTGAACCTGTTACAAAAGAGGCAAAAAAGTCATTGCTGGCCTGGGACTTGGTTTACAGCTCAATGGTAGAGCACTTGCCAGTCAAGTTTAATGTTCCTGGTTCCACCATCCAACACTGCAAACAACAAACAAACAAACCATAACAGTGTTGCAGGAAGGCTAAGTGGAGTGGTGAATGAGAAAAGTTCATCAATGAGATGGTCAGTCAAAGGACACAGGGGCCAGACACAAGGTTTTATAACTTGTGAGTTGTCCTAACACAGGCTCAACTCCTCTTTTGTTGTGGTTGAAGAGGCTGTCTAGGGTGAGGTCAACTTCACAATGTGTGTGTGGATATGCCTCCTTGGATTTCCAAGACACCTGGCTACCAGGCAGAGAGCCTTAGGTTTGAAGCTGGAGAACTTAGGTCTGAATCTTGTCTTTGTCATTTTCTCCTTTTTTTGTGAGTCTGTTAAATGAACTTTGCATGTGCCACATTTTAATAAGAAATGACTAGAAGGTAAAGGTTAGCTGAGATAATGTTGTGGAAATAGCGTGTTTAAGGCTGAACATGGATGATAAATGACACATTAGAAGTAAGAGTCTTTCTCTCTCTCTCTCTCTCTCTCTCTCTCTCTCTCTCTCTCTCTAACAGTTAAGGTCTGTTGACTGTGTCCTTAACATGCAAACCCAAGATCAACATTTTTATGCATTCTTGATCCTAGGTGACTTGCTTGTGTTACTAATGACTTGAAAAGTAATGGGGCTGGGTTGTTCCCTTCACTGTTCTCTGTGACTTGTCAAGGAGCAGAAAACAATGACAACAAAAAACTGATGTTTTGTCATTCCTTCTAGCATTTACTTACATTTTAATCAAATAAGATAGAAAACAAGTCCATTTGTCCCTTTTGTCCCTCTAACATTGAGAAAATAATTTGAACCCTCACTGACACTAACAAGTAAGCTTTCTTTTAAGGGGAAGAAATGTAAGCCCAGATCTTCCATGGTTCCATGTTTTAAGAACACATTTACCCTGAGGTTTGGGGGAGAAAGTAAACCCCTAATAACCAAACAGAGAACAGCTGGAGAACTCTTGGGGATGATTCTGTGATGTGGGTCACAAATGCTTCTAACAGCTGCTGCGTTGAAGGCTTGGATGGCATTGTTGAGGGGCAATTGTGGCAAGTAGAAGTGTGAATAAAATATAGGGACCATGTCCCCTGCTCTTTCTCTCTTCCCTTCCTGTCTTCCATGAGATGAGCAGTTTGGGTGTATTATGCACTTCCAGCTGTGCCCTGCCTTCCCACAAGCCTACAGTTAACAGAGCTGGATGACCACAGGCTGAAATCTGTAGAAAAAGATGAGCTGTTCCTCTTTTGAAGTTGATTATCTCAGGTATTTTGCCATACTGACAGAAAGCTGCAGAGAGCAGAGTAGCTGAGCTGGAAGCCCCTGGAGGCAGAGACTGTGCTGGTGTCAAGGCAGGCAGCCTGGCTGCTCTCTGGACTTGAACTGCCTGCTCCAAAAAGGATCCAGTACAGCCTCTACTTAAGTTTCAGCAAGAACTTAGTTTCATGTGTTTGGATGTGAAACCTTCTTCTTGGCATACACATCCTTTGCCCCTAAGGTCTTAACTAGCTCATATACGTGCTACTAGAGTATTGGTCTTTTCAGTTCCTTGCATTATGCAGAAAGATTCTTCCTCCAGGGGATGCTTAAGTTCTTGCTGTTTTCTTGGAGGTGAGTTTCTCAAGGACTAGGGTCAGACTCACATCGCCAGGGGAGGGTGCTGGCTGATGAGAGATAACCTTAAGTCAACCCCTAAAAATTTCTTGACCCTGCATACTGACTTATACCAAGTGCTTAGCTTGAGGGGATGAGAGGGAAAGGACCAGTATTCTACAGTTGATTTCAAAATACTAGCTTAGGCCTTTGCAAAATGCCTTGCACTCTCTGAATGATAACATCTGAAACAAAATACAGAAAGTGCCACAAATCACTGATCTGTCTTTTTGTTGTTTCTTTGTTTTGCTTTGTTACTGAGCCACATACTTTCCACCCAAGCAAAGCTTATTCTTGGAAACGGAGTCCAAGCCCACGCTGAATCTTACCTTTTGTTCCAACCCCACTCTTGTTTTACCATCTCTGTGTTTCAGTAGAAACGGATAGCTATTGCTTTTCATTAAAGCCAGTCAAGAAAAATCGGTAACCAGGTTTCACTTGATTCATCAGTGTAATTACCCCCATCACTGCTTCTTTCATAAGGAGAATTCAAATTCCATCTCTCGAAGACACGCACCACCCGAGATACATCTGCCTCCTGGCTCCTTCTGGCTCCTTTTTGTCTTAGTCAGTGAAAAGTACCCAGTGGTCCAGGAAGCACAGACTAAGCAAAATCTAGAAAGAAGAGCTCTTGTTGTGCTAGTGGGAAGGGGTCCAGCCAAGGAGAAAAGCATTTAGAGCAAGGTAACAGGAGATAGTGGGGTAAAAGGATGGAAAAAATATCTGGAGAAAGCATTTGGCACACACATCCTGGAGACAGCCCTTTTGTGCAATTGGCTTGACTGAGCAAAAATAAACAAACAGAATAGAATGTGAACTCACTGTCAAGGTAGAGGTTGGCCAAGGTCAGAGCAGTAACATCAAGCCTGGCAAGTAGTCTCAGCTTTAGGGGACAATTAATAAGTAGCTTTAACACCCCAGGCCAGGCAATGGCTGGGTAGCAATTACATTCTCCAAACTACCAAACCTTGGGCACTGAGGAGGCAGGGCACTCAGTTCCTCAATTATGGAAGCAAATTCCTCTGAGTTCATGGTCTTACATTTATGGCATGAGGTGTTTTTTGTTTGTTCATTTTGTTTTTGTTTTGCTTTTGAGTTCTCTGAAACTCTTTCTGCTCTTTGGTGTGGCAGAGGATGCTTGACAAGGAAGCACACAGTTATTTAAGACTGAGGTTGCAAAATTAGTTTTGAATACTGATGTCAATGAATCTCACAGGAGAACATTTTTTCTGATGCCCCTTGGTGCCAATGTTTCCTAAACTAATCTGCTTCTAGTTTCATTTTAGGGCTTTCTTACATGCTTCACATAATGTAAAAGAGGGGAACCTCTTCTATCCTACTTCAAGTTCATTTCACACATGCTCGGCTTACTTTGAGACAAAGAACATCAGATGTGGTTCACAGTTAAATCATTTTTCATGCACAGATCCAGGGCTTCTGGAATCATAGCGATTCTGCCAAACTTTGTTCTGACAGCTAGAGACCATGTCTCAAGATCTAGAAACATGTGACTATTCCCAAGTCTTTGTAAGGAGAGTCATTTGAACCCAATTTTAAGGGATTATTAGAAAAACTAATTTCTGATCTTTGGGATTACCAACTAGCAAGTAATCAAATACGATAAACCTCAATCATAGTGTAAGGATGAAGCTGCCAGAAAGGGCTGCAGTGACCCTCTCTACTCCAGAGAGCCACAGAGTACTTGTTTATCTAGCAGGATTACCCCAGGCCAACTAATGCATTGTTTCTTCCTACAGCTCTAGGCTAATTCAAGAATAAAGGCTTGAGCTTCTCCACTCACTCCCCTGTTCTTGAACATGTCCAACTCATAACTTACATGTTCTATATTTAGCTTGGTGGTTTTATGATCACACTTGGAAAGCAATCATGAATTCCAAGAAACACAAATAATAGAGCAGTTGCAAAATACCTTGACTGTAATAGTAGATATTAAATAAAGGAAATATCTAAACTCACTCTTCCTGGCTCTGTGTATGGTGTAATTAGTGTTCAGGGTCTGTGATAAATAGTGCCTAACAGATTGCTGAAGCACTCTAAACTCTATGAGAAAGCCATGGTTATAGTAAATCTGAAAAGTTGTATTTTTCCCCCGGCTGTAGAGTAAGATAATGAACTCTACACATGACTCCAGAGATGCAAATTCAATTTTTCACAAGACTCACAAACAGAGCTATGTATTTTGCTGGTGGAGACAGAGCCTTCGTCTAGACAAAATGCAAAATCTTGTGTTCGGTAAATGTGCATAATTAGGAAAATATGAAGAACAGCTAATCATTAGTATTGTATACACGTCTGCATCTAAAATTCTTTTTTTTTTTCTAAAAAAAAAAATCTTCAGTTGAAAGTTGGAGCTTACTCCCCTGGTTTTCAAATTTCACCTCTTCAATATTAAGGAGCATTGGTATTTCTGTAATGAAGACCAAGATTATCCAAACTCTCCCTTGAAGTTGTTCTTTCTACAGAGTGACACACCAGGCTAGTAATTGATAAGAGCAGGTCTTGTTATACAAATAAGCAGATGCTGGCTGGGGACAAAATTGAAAGGGCTCTGATGGTTTTATTAATTTATTTGATTTACTTCTGGTTTCTCTTACCCAATCTTATTTATGTCAAAGTAAGTTGAAGCAGAATTCATTATGTAGTGAAATGTAATTTGAACACTTTTTATTGGCACACAGTGATTCAATCATTTCTGTCCATAAGCCCCATTGTCTCCTCTTACATTATTCCTCACAGATCAAATCACAGGAGAGGAAATTTCCAAAGAAACTGATGAATTTGTGGGGAGGGAGGAAAGATGTCGGTAACTTTTCACACTGTGAAGAAGCCACACAAGGACTGGTGTTCTCATCATTTGCGTTTACCCAATGATCTCCCTATGGGAAACCAACTGTAGTACTGAACTTGACCTTTCTATCTATCTATCTATCTATCTATCTATCTATCTATCTATCTATCTATCTATCTTTATTTCCTTTGATTGCAAATTTTATTTGACACAGTGAGCCTTGCCTGACCATCTAAACATCTCTGCCTCTGTCCAGGATGTGTGCATTGCACATCCCCCTAATTGTCTTCTTCAAGTCCTTCTCCCCTCAAAGACTGGTTTAAAAGTTACTGTACATTAGTAGCTTCATAAAGTTTCATGGGAAAAATTAAACATGGGTATTCATATTGTCTGTTATTTTTGGCCCCTTTTCTCGAATCAATTGTATTGCTAGTACATAGAGGGCCCTGAACTTGTAAATGGATCAAGTAACCTTGATCCTTTTTCAAGCTGATTCTTTAGAAGTGAGAGTCATCTCTTCATGGACATACTACAGTTGTGCCTAGAGTGACAACTGTCTCCCACATCCTACTCCTACATATCACACCCTCCCAATCATATTTCCTATGTGCTGACCATCACCAGTGAAATATTTTCATATTTGCAACCCTGGAGAAGAATGAAGACCAAAGAGGACACTAAAATATCAGTGAAAGAGAAGTCAGTCCAGTTAAAATGCATCTGCTAACAGAAGAATGAGTTCATCCCAGGAGCCTTTCCCCTGCCGAACCCAGCATCTGGGTTTCCACCATCTATAGTGCATGTGTTCTGGAACAGACATCTGTCAGTCTCTGACAAACATCTGGGTCATCAAGAGATTTGCAACAATATAGATAATTAATAAACTAATAAATTAATAACGGTTCAAATCTCCAGGTGTGCATTCTCTCTCTCTCTCTCTCTCTCTCTCTCTCTCTCTCTCTCTCTAGTTGAGTACATTTACTGTGGTTTATTTTAAAGAAATAAGCTGAGTGAAACTTCAAGCAAAAAGGCACAATGTTGCTTTTCCCATACCTCCCATCATGCATCTCTCCATCAAAGTGATGTCCCAAGACATTGGCCTTCACCATTTGGAGTAATTTCCCACCATAATCTCATGTTGTCAACTTTGTTTTAGAATGCAATGAACTTTTATGGTAGGGGAAAAACTGGTGGTTTAAATTATAGGTAAGACCAGTTTTGAGGGAGATTATCCTACAAATTTGTCAAGTTTTTTAAATGTACATTGCCTCAAATCCATGATTTGTGGCACACAAAATCACAAATGAAGCCTGTTTGAATTGGGATGAGGTAAGGTGCTGCTGCCGGCAGCCTGGGAATAAATTCTATAGTCACAGTGAAATATTTTCATATTTGCAACCCTGGAGAAGAATGAAGACCAAAGAGGACACTAAAATATCAGTGAAAGAGAAGTCAGTCCAGTTAAAATGCATCTGCTAACAGAAGAACGAGTTCATCCCAGGAGCCTTTCCCCTGCCGAACCCAGCATCTGGGTTTCCACCATCTACAGTGCAACGTTCAAATCACGAGTCTTCAGCCTGTTAGTCACATACTTTTGGGCAGCTTGCTTAAATTCTCTGTGACTGATTTCCTTTTGTGCAGTTAAAATAACAATTCCTATTAATCAGAGCCACCATACAAGTCAAATGAGAAAAAAACATATAAAGTACATTGTTGAAATGCTAGAATGTTTTGTGTATGTGTATAAGGGTGCACATATGTGTACATGTATTATGTTTATGTGGAGGCCAGAGGTCAACACTAGGTATCTTTCTCACTTTTCTTGAAGACAAGATCTCTCACTGAACCGGTAGCTCACCAGGCTGGACCAGGGAGACTAGGGATCCTCCTGCCTCTGCCCACTCCACAGTGCTGGGGTCACAGCTGCATGTTGCAGCAGGAACTGGCCATTTCTGTGGGTGCTGAGATCCAAACTCAGCTTCTCATGATTGAGTAGCAAGCTGAACCATAACCTCCCGGATGTTAGGATGTTTAAACTATTCAATAAATATTAGTTATTATTGTGCTGCTGATAAAATTAAATATCTGCTGACATTTAAAACTTGTAAAGCTATATTAGTCAGCAAAAATCTTGAACATAAAGACCCCGAGTTGTTATAAGTTTTATTAGCTCCTAGAAAGGAACCATCTGATAAACACCAGGACCTTTGACTCTTATTTGGAAACTTTCAAACTTCTACATGCTAGCAGGTTCCCACAAGCCCTCACACAGCCCTGTCTTCTGCCCTGGTATCAAGTCCTCTCAGTGATAATTTCTACAACGTTACTATGCATATGATCTATCTATCTATCTATCTATCTATCTATCTATATATATATATATATACCTATCTATTTCATCTATCTATCTATCATCTATATCTCACATATCTATCTATATCTCATCTATCTATCATCTATCTATCTCTTATCTATCTATCTAATATCTCTCATCTATCTCTCATCTATCTATCATCTATCTCTCATCTATCTATCTCTCATCTATCTATCATCTATCTCTCATCTATCTAT
>CAJQZJ010032727.1:4983354-5013324 GCA_907164525.1 Lophiomys imhausi
ACCTGGTCTAAACAGGTGCTAGACCATCATAGTGTTGCCTAGGGAAACTCCATAACCCAGTACAGCCAGCATGTCCTGTAAACACATAATTCTGGAAAGATGGATCTCAAGCTGGCCTAGGAAGTGTGAGTGGTATGATAATGCAAGGGACTAAAGTCACCTGGGAAAGATTTTATATGAAGTTTTTTTTCAGAAGAAAAAAATGGCAAAAATTTCAGAATAGGTTTTGGACAAAAATAAAAAAGAGAGAGAAGATTGCATGATTTTAATAAGCAAAAAGCCTATTTAAGGACTTACTATTTGTGATACTTCAGGACTTCTGGTAAAGACTGTAGTGCAGTGGTTCTCAACCCGTGGGTTGCCTAGGGGTTCCCCTTTTACAAGGGTCACTTAAAGGCATAAGAAAATACAGGTGTTTACATTAGGATTCGTAACAGTAGTAAAATTACAGTCATGAAGTAGCAATGAAAATAATTTTATGGTTGGGGCTCACCACAACGATAAAGGACTAGAGCATAGGAAGGCTGAGAACCACTGTGGTAGAGAGACAGAAACAATCACTGCATGGTAGGAAGCCTATGGCCACCCTTTCACAACAGGGTCCTCAGCAGGCCTACTAACTGGGACCTTTCCTCCAGTGTCAAGATGATTATCTGCCAGGGGCTCATCCCTCAGCCTTCATATTGAGAGGTGAGTGTCCTCCAGGGTGTCACTATAAACTCACGTGACTGGTGGGGCATCAATGCTTCAGTTTCTCTGCACAGTTGGAAACTTCTAGGATTCAATTTTGCACAAGATGAGCAAAGCCAAAAAGAGTCTGACCTCCTGGAGTCCCGGGACAGAAACTCTCCTGTATATGAAGGAGGACATACTTGAGACTTTCCCCTCCTAATCTTTCTGGCCTTCAATTTTCTAATCTGTTGTACAGAGATCTATCCTGAGGCACTTAGTGATTATTATTTTTTAATGTGAAAATATAGCCAATTGAGCATGGGAAGGAAAGGCGGGAATACATTGGGTACAGGTGGTTTAAAAGTGGTAAACACAGGCATTGCAAAAGAGCCTACAGGCTGAAGGGGCAGGCAGGGTGGATGTAGAATAACCTAAAATTCAATGTTGGTCTTTAACCTGGCAAATGTAATGCTGATGTGTGTAAACAAGCTAAGGTCCTGATTTCTTAACGAATTTCACTTACTGTTTTACTTGATCCCTTACACACATTACTCTCCAAATTTAGTGGGAAGTTCTTCCAACCCACCTTCCCAGGTTTTACCCTTTGCAAAAAGTCTCCTCCCTCCCTCTCTCTCCTGCTCCCATGTATACGATTGTCTCTGCCTCTCTCTCTCTGTATCTCTCCCCTCCCCCTCATTGTGGAGGGTCATCATTTTTCTAATGCAGTGAGATAAGTCTGCATGTCGTCTTCAGACACTGCAGTAAACACTGGAGGATGAGGCATGCTACAGATGCTAACCCTGGATGAGCAAAGGAAGTAGGGTGAGTGTGAAGAACAATTATACCAGGAACACAGGAAGGGGGACAGGACTGAGGCACAATCAGCTGAGCTGCTTGTATGGACAAAACAGGGCTTTTGCAGACAACAGTGGTTTCCATGAGACCTAGGCCATAGAAGGAAATGAGAGTCTTACAAACAAAATTCAAGAACACCAAAATTCCTCAGTCATTCAGTCATTGAAGGAAATGGTTGTTCAATGCAGTTTTAAAAAGTACAAGTGAATGCAAATGTCCAGCATGAAAACAATCAGTCGTTTCCAGGAAGATACAATCTGACCCTGATCCTACAGAAGTTTCCCTCCTACAGAAATATCCCTCACCCCATGGATACCTTCAGTTAAGATTCTGATATTTGTATCCCAGACTTTTTCTTTTACATCTCATCTTTTAAATGTGGCTTGGAGATAGTATTTCTTGAGTGCAGAGATTTTTGGCATCCTTCTAAATTCCAAGGTTCAGGTGAGAGTCTCCCTACCCCTGGGGCTGATTTTATCTGAAGGAAGGTTGGGAAACTGTAAGAAATCTAGAGGGGTTGTGTCTGACAGCTCTGTCACCAATGGGGACAACTCTTAGGGGCTTTTATGGGGTGTTTTCAGGAATCTCAACACTGAATCACTCAAGTCCATGTAGTAAAGTGACAAAACCAGACACTGAAGACTATGTATCTGACACACTTGTCTTTATTAGTATATACGTTTGGCTCTGAATGATCAACAACATTACAAATTCCAGTAAAACAGTTCTTATTTGCATAAACATGTCAATATGGAAAAATGCTCCAAGTCCCACTGATCACACTCGCATATATGTGGATCAGCACTGGAGTTTCTCAACAGAGTAAGATAGTACATGTTGTTTTGAGTGCACTCTGTGGCATGAGCTATGAGAGCTGAAATAAAGTCCAGGAGCATTCACCCATGCCATTTCCCCAGCCATACTCAATCCGGATCCATGTCACCAGAACTCACAGAGCCCAGAGGTCAGACCTACAAAGTAGCAGGGGTTGCTAAGGAAGTATGGGGCTTCTTGCCTACAGTGAGGAGACAGCATTATCCAGATTCAGTCCTGTGAGCATGAGTGTTTCATGAAGGAACATCAACCCATCCCCATCCACTCAAAATCTTTTCACTCCAGATATGGATATGGCATGGGGAGCAGCTTAACTGAACCCAGAGACCAACCCCATTCTATACACCGAAGCTCTTCCTCATGCTAGGGTAAAAACTGTTGCAAAGACCTCCTACCAGACAGTGTGAATTTGCCAAAGTGAGTAAAAGTCACTCACCCTAGGATCTTAACATGAATGACAATTCCAGTTTATCAACTATTAGACTCAAATGCAGTTAAGATCTACACTGACAAAAACTCAGGATATGAATAGCAGAGTATACAAAAACCCAGAGAAGGGAAATTCAGGAAGTTGGGGATAATCTTATTCTCTTTGCCGCTTGGCCATTATCTCCCTTCTCAAAGTTCAGGAGTTCAGAATGCTAATACTTAATAAGCTAGTCATCACCAACATCTTCATACCATGATATTTTCCTGTTCAAAACCAGCACCTATCTGTGAAGGTCAGTGAAGGATGCTAAGAAATGAAAGGCCTTGCATATAAGGTATGGTTACATCTATTCACAGTTGTTGCTACAGATACAAGATAATGGCGTTGATGGAACTAGGAACCAGAAAGACATAAAACCATTAGCATCATGAACCTTAAGACAGGAAAAGGGGGGAACATGAAAGACATTTGTGTTCATGGACATAAACTCAGCTGAACTAACAGGTAATGGGTAGAAAGCAAGATGTTCAGTTCTGCCCTGGGCACACCACTTCTTTCCTTACAAGTAGGCTGGAGGGCAATCCATTCTAACAGTGGAACATTATGGTGATGGTGAAAAATCAGAAAGGAAAGAATAAATTGACCTGAAAATCTATTACTCTACATGAAAATTGTCTAGGTGGCATCTCTGTAGACACATCTTGTAATCTCCTCTCATAAAAATATTTCCTAACTTGAAGACTTGCTGATTTGGTAAAATTGCACAGCACAGGGCTGTGTCCTGAGGGAATCAGTGGAAATGCCATCATCATCTAACAATGACCTTGGGTTCTGATTCAACGCATAGGGAAAGTCAATGGCATAACCAAGTAAATACGCTACATTAGAGCAACAGAATAAGAAAAATAATAACATCTACCCAAGGTAGTGACTAATAAACCAGGAACTAGGAGTAGGCCATTGGGTTTCTCCTATAATCCTTCTCTACCTCTTTTATCAAAGCCACACAAATTCAGTCTCTTAAACATCATGAGAACATGTATGTTCTGAACTTAGGGATTCTGACAACCTTAATGCCATTATGAAAGTATCAACAGCAAAATGGCTCTGTACACTTCACTACTGACCACAGGTCTTGCTGCTGGAACCCCGACCTGAAAGCAGACTCCAGAAGAATCATAAGAGGAAACCTTTAATGATGAAAAAAATATGGAAGTCTGAGAAGCCAGCTCCATTAAATTTAGATAAGGCTAAATAACGAGAATGGATACGCAAGCCTACTGGAGGTCCTTTCTCAACTCATGAATTCAGAGGGGAAGGAGAGAAATCTCCAGATACTGGAAATGCAGCCAGCCTGGCCTTTTAAAATTCTGTAGGCTCAGCCTCCTGAAAATGGCCAGCTGTATACCTGGAGAATTAGACGAAGGACAGGAGACCATGGTGCTCATGAGCCTCAGCTGAGGAACAGACAGCCCTGGGAGTCAGAAATCACCTTGTGTTAACACAAACGTGGGTCTTCCTCATAAGAACAAGAGACCCTCTTGTTTACAGGGACTTCCCAGCCCACAACACAGAGCCTACCTCTCTGTGTCAGTCAGCATGTGAAAAAGTGACCTTCCCTGAACTTTAGGACCCCTCTCCACCAGACCTGATATGTTTGCAATGCCCAGGTCCCTGGTCTGCATCAACCAGTCTGTGTTGTCAAGCAAATTAGAAATACTAGACTAGAAATATTATACCCATGTGCTCTTCTTCCAAACTTATCAGCCAGCCCACTTACTTCCTAGATGAATTAACAGTGCCCTCGGCCAGCCCATTTCATAGATGAATTGACAGTGTCCTCTATAAATAAAGGCAGGCAGGCACACTAAGCTCCATAGCGACAGGTTGCTCACAAGACCAGACAGCCCCATGCTTAAACATGTCAGCAGGCTGCTGGTTTGTTTTGTGTATTTTGGGCTTGTTCTGGCCTGTGATCTGCTGGCACATGGAAGAATGCAGCTCAACTAGGCTCATGTTGCTGATGCAGATGCTCCAGTTAGGCTCAGTCTTAGTAAACCAAATGCATCAGTAGCCTTTCTCTGTTGGATACCCCAGAACATCACTGGTGATTTGGGAAATTCGGACTGATAATGCTGATGTGTTCAGGTGCCAATGCGTTTATCTTGGCAGGGTGATGATGGAGTAAAAGCAGTGTCTCAACCTAGATCCATAATCACTGCTGCTTTTCCTTCTTAGCTATTGAGTGTAGGATTGGGGTGTTTTCTGCAGGATGCCTAAGTATCCTCAAATGGGTGCTATCTCTTTTTTTTTTTTTTAATAGAAATATCACCCAGTGGTGAAAAGCCAGGAACACAATTTGATTTAGCTGTGAATGTTCTTGAAGATGCTTTGCTAAGAAGTCTTCATCTAGTAAAGTTCATGATATGGCTGACACTTTAGGTATAATTATGCAGCATGTATTCATTTCTTTTCTTCTAGGGGATGCAAGTTGCTCTTTTAAAGCATCACTTGATAGCTTCTTACCATCTCCTTTGGATTTGAGAGTAAATATACTATGGAATTGTTGTACTTAGCAATGGGGGTCCAGGAGGGAGAGAGAATTCTATTGGGACCTACAAAATGTAGCAGTGTGCCATAAACAAAGTAACTTCTAAGCATCCTAAAATAACTATTCTTTCCATCCTAGCCTTGTGCTGGGCAGAAAAAACTTAGCCTCTGTTTAAAGTGCAGGCTGTAGCCTTCCAGGGAACATGACCAGTTCCCAAAGCAGCTTTTATCTGTTCAATTAAATGCTTAGAAGAAAATGTATTTTTACAAGAAAAATAAAGCAAAAGATAAGCAAGAGCTCTAAATCAGTAGTCTGTACCTGCTGTATCCTAGCTCTGGCCACTGAGACAGACCTCCGTTGTGCGACTGCACTGAAGTCTGACGTGGCCTCGTGCAGCTCTCCGAGCCATCACTCTCCGATGTGAAGAGCTTCTGGAGTCCTGAATAGAATTCACAACTTCTGCTCATGTGTACTCAAAGCAGTTTTTCAAATGTGTTGAAAACCTGTGTGGTTTTGTGAAAACTCTCACTTGCCTTTGTTGGCAGTAGAATGACAAAGTGGACATAGTAGTTAAGAGGAATAGGGACACAGACTGTCTGTGACATTTTCAACTACTGTTCAAATGTCCACTCTCTTGAGAAGCCCCTGTTCTCCACTGCCGCCTGTGTTTACCTATGCAATTGTCTAATAAGCACATGATCCGTGGGGAAACATACAACTACACCTAAGGAAACACAGGACACACACTGTAGGGAGGCAATAAATATCCACTTTGTTGAAAATAAAGTTAACCTTCAAAATAAACTTTAAAAAAAAAAAAACAAAAGTCTTGCTATGCATCTGCCTCTTGGAGTGGCTAGCCCTAGGTGTACATAGAGGGCATACCCTTCAAGACAAGTATACGAGGGTATTATTAAAACACTGACTTAAATTTAGGCACAAGGCTTAGGACCCTAGAAAAATTGCAATGTTGCTCTGGAAGAAAACATGATTTTAGGAACAACAGTAAGTCTATGGATAAAACACATCCCCACCCATCAAGTTAAGACACAATTTGGGAGTTTTGCTGGTTAATATGCTTTGTGTCCATCTTTCAGCTTAGAAGGTGTACCTCCATTGCATCCTATCAAAATCTCTCTCAACAGGCAAGGTGAAGAAAAGATAACAACACAGCTGCCCTCGGGCCAACTCTGTAACTCCTACTGGTCAACCACCCCATGCTGTAAGACGCTGTGGTTCCCAGATACATCTACACCGACTAGTTGAATAAAGACCAACTCCAGATTTGATGTTGCTGAGCTCCTCAGCTCCATCTTGCCATCCTGATTGATCGAGGAGATGGCCTATAGATTAAGTCACAGCACTTTGAGGGGTTAGTCATTAGAGCACTCTGCTTTGTCCTGGGAAGGCAACTTCTTGCTTGGCTAGTTATGGAAGCTAAGGAGTGACTTCAAGATGCTGTCTGGCCAGAATTTGCAGATAACCATAGAACTCTTCTCCTCCATCAGCTTGGATTTAGCCTCCTTTGGTTCCTGCAGTGATGCAGGAGCCTCCAAATACCAAATTATTATCAGGCGGTCTTGGGGGAACCTCTGGGCCCTGCAATAAAGTAGACAGACTTTCTATTGGAAAGTGCTCAGGAGCAATTCAGCCCTGTTCACATTGCTCTAAAAATCTTGCAAACCGTCTCTGGACTTGCTAAATGAGAATTACCACACAGCTCCTGATAGTGCAAAAGTATGTTAAAGGGCAAGATTGCTCATCACTGCTAACTGAAGCAATCGTATGCATTATTTAAAGAAGTCTAATAATGATGGTGTTTTCTTGTTAGTTATTTCAAGCAAAACTATGTGAGGACAGAAGCCACATCACTTTGGTCGAGTCATTTCCAGGCATTGTCTACTAAATGACATATTTACAGGACAGGGTCATTAAGGTCCAACTCAGCAGGGCACTAGCAGTCCATGAGCATGATCTGATTCATACTAATGCATTCTTACTTGCCCCACTTAGCATTTGAAATCTTGAGTCATTCAAATAAAAAAAAAATGCCTACTTTCTCTGGGAAATTTGGGGCATTTGGTCACACCAGACCCATGCCCCAACATAGTCATTATTACTTCATATTCTTTTTTCATGATAGCCTGTTCCTCCTATTGACTTGCCAGATTCCTAAAAGCAGGATTCAAACCTGTCTGTGACACAGCCTGTCTCAATGCTCATCACAGTACATTTGATCACGTGGTGGTCCAACGGGGCCTCTCTGGTTGGCCTCACTGCAGTCGGGGAGCAAGTCATCATTGCCATCACCAAGCCTCTAGTTCCTACATCTTAGAAGCACCACATCAAATCAACGACTATTTACCATGTTGAAATGCATTTGTCTAGAATGTGCTCTTTCTTACAGCTTAGTGAAAGCAAGCAGAGTTCACTTTTGGTGACATAAAATGTGTAGTCTAAACTCAGCATCTTTGAATATAGCATACAGCTCAGGGAAAGGTCAGTAGATATAGTACGGTGTGGTCCAAGCCTGTGACAAGTCCAGACAATGGTGGTAATACCTGTGATGTTTCCTTTAAGGACTTGAGGTAAATGGTAGGCTATCTTCCAAACTTTTGTAATAATTTTTTGTCATCACCTGTGCATCTTTTGGGAAAAGCCCTCTTTGAGAGGTTATTAGAAGTTGGTTTATTTAGGATATTCAACAAAAATCACCTATTGAAGCTAATTTCCCAGGGTCTTATGGACCTAAAGCAAGATATACCTCTGCATGGCCAGTCTCTGTGCATGAACTTTGAAATAGCTTAATTAGGGTGATTGTGATTGTTTAGTAAAAGAAAATTTCATAAACCTCATTTTTTCTAGAATTGTCTAAATCTAGTTAATTTTCCTAACACTTTGTTAAAAGTATATCCAATAAAAACAACATGTACACAAGTTTCATGGAAACAAAAGCAATGAAAAAGGACTGTGAAGAAATTTTGTTATAAATCCACTGGTAACTAATACTTCAGCAATAAATAGCCACATCTGGTCAACATCTGGTTTATGTCAAAAAACACACTGTGTCCTGTGCTAGGTTATAGTTACTGGTCGAAGTTGCTGCTTTCCCAGATCTAAAGTAGAACTCAGTCAGGACTGCAGAGACACGCTCAAATGTGGCTACACTCAGACAGCACACAGGACAGCATGGACAGTGGACAAACTGGAATGAAGCATGCTATTTACATGGAGGTGGGGAGGTGGGAGGAAAAAGGGTAAATTCTTCTTCATCCCCATTTCTTTGATAATGTATTCCTGGAAGATATGTGATTTTTTAAAAGCTGTTTTCAAAAATCATCAAAGATAATGTCTGGAAAAAAAAGACAGTTCCAGATTGTGTAAGATAAGACGTGACTGAGAATAGTAAGCCTGGAAGGATGCTTGGGTGGAGGACTCAGCCAGGAATAGCCAGAGAGACTTGGTGCTCCATAGCCCAGAGAGAGGCTGGAAGGTGAGGAGAAGCTATTCCTTCCGAGTGTAGGTGACACATCACAGCTGAGTTTCAAAACCAAAGGCCTCTGAAAGTAACCAGAATAGTGATTGAAGTCTCCATGGGTTCTAGACAAAAGACCTCCAGAAATAACCAGAATAGTGTCTGAAGTCTCCATGGGTTCTAGACTGAAGAGATGACTTTTGCAAACTTCCTCTTAGGATTCTGGGGAAAGACTTTCAGTGGGGTCACAAACTCTGCAGCCATCTGCCTACCTCTTCCACACAGTCACCTTCCCTTTAAATAGTTTTCTTTTAAAAGGATTATTTCTTTTATTTTTTGAGATAATAAAATGATTTATCATTTCCCCTTTCCTTTCCTCCCTAATAACCTTCTCATATGCCTGCTCCTTGCTTTCTTTCAAAATCACAGCCTCTTTTTTCATTAATTGTTGTTACATATGCATATATACATCACATATATATAATACATATATATGTATATCAATATATGATATATATCTATAACAATATATGATATATGTTATGATATATAGATTTATATGCATTATATATATTATGTAATAGATAGATAGATGATAGATGGATGAGATCTATCTCTAAGTACATGCAACCTGCTCAGTCTGATCATTTGGTGTCAGATAATCAACTGTGTGCTCTTACCCAAGGAAGACTACTTTCCCCACTCTTAGCATGCCAAAGCTGCCTATCGTTCTTTGTGTGAGGCTGAGGCTTTTGTGTTTCCGCATTAGTGTGTCTACTATTGCCTTTGCTCATTCATTCTTACTGGAAAGGTTGGACCAATATGATGGATAATTCAACCTTACTTCTCCTCCATTAAAAAGGAAAGCAAACTTTATATTAATTTTTGTCAATCTCAGCTGTCCAGTGTTGGGCTGATGGAAGTACATGACACAGCCTAGTCTCAATGGACACAGTGGTGTCAACATAAGATATTCCAAGGAAGACCAATGGAAAAGACCCCAGATTCTCTTACCATAGTACCTTGCTTTTTCTTCATATGTGACTGCCATTTGAGATGTGTGCCATACAAACAGTTCAAGGATCCTTGGTGATGCCAACCTCCACAAAACATGCCTAACTCTGAGCAATGTCTCCTCTTATCTTGGTCATACCACAGTTATTAGGATTAATAACACCACGACTTGAACAGTACTCAATGCTCAAGGAGTTTACTGGTCTTTAAGCATCGTTGTATACTATGTCACATTAAAAATTCAGCTAAACTTTGGTGGGGCCCAGTCTCACACATCACAACCTTATAATAATGTTAACTCTAATATTTCCAACTCCAATCTTACACATACCTTGAGATAGATGTACATAAATAGAAAGAAGTGACAAATGCTTCTTATATACAGAGAGGTCTCATTGCTAAGCCCTCTATCCAATGAGTTTTCAGCAAGCTATCAGTCTCCAAACCTAACTTTATAATTGTCCTCCTTAGCCTCCACAACAGTTCAGTAGAGCAGCCCTTAAGATAGGATATGGAGTTTAAAGTTCTATATCTAACTCAGCTTTCATACTAACTTGCCAAATACATATGGACTGGACATTGGGAATGTATGCTAAGCCATATAACTCTTATAATTGTGGCCTCTTTATTTCTGTTGTTTTGTATTGTATTTATAGTTATAAGAAAAAGAACCATTTTTTGGACTGAAAGGGAGAGCTGTTGGGGGGAAAAAGAAATACCTTAATCTAAAAAAAAAAAGAAGAGAAGATGGGGGGTTGAGGGGGAGGAGGGTGGAAGGGTGGGACTGGAGGGGCGAGTAGGGAGGGGATTGTGATTGAGATGTAACTTGAAGAAATAAAAAATAA
The DNA here is from genome assembly GCA_907164525.1 of Lophiomys imhausi. Taxonomy (NCBI): domain Eukaryota; kingdom Metazoa; phylum Chordata; class Mammalia; order Rodentia; family Muridae; genus Lophiomys; species Lophiomys imhausi. The sequence goes on from CAJQZJ010032727.1 coordinate 4,994,031, forward strand.
ATTATTAATAAAAAAAGAAATAGTGTACTCTTAGATATGGAATTGCTAAATAAAAAAAAAAGATAGGATATGGAGATGCAGCTAGACAGAGGACAGATTCCTTATCAGTGCCAGGGAGACCCTGGACCAGGGCCACCTGATGTCCTAGCCCCCAAGTTCTCTTATTTATGTGTGAGAGAAGATTTATATCCTAATGGAGAAAGCTTGTATGTTCATTATGCTTTGGATTTTCTGTTGCTCTTAAGGTCTTGCTCCATATTTTATACCTGGTCAGTGGCAAAGAAGGTAGGAAAAGGGGCCCAAGCTTGCCATTAAAGGCGAATGGGTTAACATAATTATTAAAAGTAAAAGTCATTGTCCTGTTACACTCACACTACTTGATGTAACTGTTGTAACATCACAAGGCCCCATGAAAGAAATTAGGACCAAGAAAAGAATACAGAACTACCCCAAAATCAATACCACCTGTATGAAGCACAGAGCCCTCCTGACTGCCTAGAGTGCTCACTTTAATTGCTTTCAATAAGCCAGATTTAAGTTACATCAGTTGCCTGTCAACTATAAATGATGTATGTGCATTCTAATGACACTTCTGCTTTTTGTCTCCATCCTTCTCCAGATAAGCACGCTTGATTTACAACTTCATGTTGACAAATGATTGTGGAAAATGGATTCCAAGAGAAGTCCATATCTGCCCACAGTTCCCAGCTCAGCAGGAGACAAACCCTGAGAATTCCCTGAGTGACAAATGAAAGAATCTAGCATGTAGGCCAAAGAGTGCAAAAATCCTCAAATATTCCACTGCCCTCAGCCCCCAGCCAATCTTGCCAGAGACTCTGATAAACATAATCATTGGAACAGCTATGTAGCAAATGGGTCTATAAGTATAAACAGCTGTACTTACATGTGTCTGCCTTGAGCTGACTGTTGGTGATGCCAAAGTACTGGGGGTTTTCGATAACAGGAATCTTGGTCATCCCGATAATGACAGCATCAGGACCGCCCTCTGAAGAGGATGGAGTGTTACTCCCATTGGAGATGTGGTGCAGGGGGCTGGCAGAGTCATCGTCATTGCTGATGACCGAAGCTGGGCCTGGAGTTGGAAGAAGCACAGGCATTTTTTAATTTGATGCCTCCAAGTTGAACTTTATTTCACATACACTCGAAAAGTGTAATTTTAGTGGGTTTGGGTATGTCCATAGAGTATTGCAATTATCACGACAATATAATTTTAAGACATGTCCCTTGCCCCAGTTAGTATTTATCTCCCATTCCCCACCCCCAACTCCCAGTCCCAGATATCCGCAAATTTACTCTCCCACTCTAAGTTAATAAATCTTGGCATTCCATGTAAGTGCAGCCAATGTAATTCCCGACTTTTACTTGGAGTCCTGTTTTTAAGATTAACTCTCACCACCTTGTGTCAATACTTCCTTTTTATTGTTTAATGACTGTGAATTGTACAGACGTGGCGTGCACTGTTTATGCGTCCGTCTGCCCATTGAAGAGTTTCGGACTCTTTGACTAATAAGAGTAATGCAGCTGTGAACACATTGTACACATTTTTGTAGGTACACACACTCCCATCGATCTTATGTAAGATTGGTAAATCGTAGGAAAGGTCTGTGCTTAATATTTTGAGGGTCTACCAAACTGTTCTACAAAGCAGTTGCACAATGTTGTATTAGCCAATTATCACCAACATATGAGGGTTCCAATTTCTTCATTTCCATTGTCTGTAACTGCACGTGCATCTCCCAGGTTCCTAGGCTCTATGCACACCTTAAGAGCACCCTGTCACTGAACTCCTGGCACAAATCCAGGACATCCGTTTCTCTGGAGACTGAAACTGATGTGTGAATTTGGAGATCTTGGTTTCCTATCTTCACACTTTACTCCCCTTCTTAGTGCCTCTACGTTTGCTTACAGTTGGACTGTGCTAGGGAATGCCTAGTAGTCATTTTATGGGACTGGAGTGAGAATAGGGATATGAAATTACAAACTGAAACGCATAGAGTCCATGACATCATTGAGACCCCTTTATATTATACCAACAGCTACAGTATTTTTTTATACAAGAGTTAATTTTAATTTGTTGCCGCAGAACACATACCCCCTGTTCACTCCACTACATTTTGTCCAACCAATATATCTGCTGACACTCAATTCAAATTCTGTTCACAAGGATAAAAATGCGTAAGACTCCAAAATGTTGAATATCACATGGATAGGAACTCCACACATGGGAAGCCAAGTGTTTTAGACATGGATTACACATGCCTGTGAAGTTTAGGGAATGAGCACACTGTCCCTAGAGAAGGTGGGAAGAAAATGAGCAAATACAAAGCAAGACAGAGTGAAAGGGCAGAATCAAGCACCCAGACAAGGCAAATCCTTGCTAAAGGAGAGAAGCTGTGTGGCACTTCCGGCCAAGGGAATGTGTTCTCAACCCCCACCCTGCCATGCTTCAGTACCTCCATGCATTCTCCACTTTCTCTTCATCCTTAATTACTTCCATGTAAAGCAATTACAAAAACAAAGGTTGTTTTGTCGGAGTCTGATACAGTCTGAATCCCCATTCAATATAATGATAATCCACCCACCAAATTCCAAGATCCATTTTCTGCCCCTATGGGGATTAGTGTAGTTTGTAGTGATAACAATTGGACATTCCCCAGCCAGTTGAGTCTTAAACAAAGTATGTAGAGAGGAGTCTACTGCTATTTCCAGTAATTTTTAAAGCAGTCTGTCAATGGGAGTGCCTTTAAGTTGTATTTAATACTACACTCTGGCTTGATTCTGCAAACATGTCCTCGCACAGCCAACTTAGAAGCCACACAACAGCCAAAGCCAAGGCAAGCCTGCTGGATATACTGCTCTTGTATCTTGATCATCTGTGTTCACAAACAGTGGAAATACTGCCAAGAATAGCTGTAAGGACAAGTTCTTACTAATACCCCCAGCCATTTCTATTTTGTGAGCTGCTTTCTGACAAGTCTACATCACTCAGCTACTAGCCAGCGATGGAAATGGAGCTGTGTTATGCTCGTGTATCTGTACATTGTCGGGAGAGCTTTCCCAACCCCAGCTCCCTTGCTAGGTCCCCAGAGCAGCTGTTTCCTTCTGTAAGGCTACCAGCTACCTAAGCCTGCTGCCTTCAGAACCCCCAAGGGAGGTACATCCAAGGCTGCATATTTTTCAAAAGATTCTAGGCTCCACCTTGACCCCTAGAGATGGAGAAGTCCTCATTTTCAAATACTCCATGTGTTGTGACAAAACTCCTCCTAGAGACTCAAAAGTAATTAAAAACACATTGACTGGTTGTTCTCTGGCCCCATTTAGGCTGTGAGAATCACAGTTCTGTATTTTGAATGGAATACAATGGTGAGTCCTCCAAGAATCCAGCTCTGACTCACCTGCTAGCTTCAACCTGGCACCCTTGTTTACAGGGACCTCCTGTTTGTATCCAAACAAAGAACTCACTCTCTCCTCCATGTCCATCAAAGCACTCTCCTTGTTGCCCAACCCACTGGCTCAGAATCAGCCCCTCATCTAACTTAGTGCAAAGGGACAAGAGCTGAGAGCATGGTGACCATGTACATAGAAGAGCCTAAATTCCATCCTGGCACTGCTAGAGAGCAAGACAATTTTTCAAAAGCCTTTTCACTTTGCAGAAAGTCACTGTTAACAAATGAAGCATCACAAACCTCGACAACTCATCAGAGGAATATTAATTCAACTGCTATTCCCTTCATTAGTGATGTTCCAAAGCCTGGAAGATTGATATGGCTGGCAAGGTTGTGGGAATTAAGACCATTTTTCTACGAACGTTTTAATATAATGAAACACAGAGCACAGCAAGGTTGGGAGGGGAGAAAAGCTCCCGGTGGGGACAATGAATGTCTATATAATTTGACAGCAGCCTGTCTGCGCATTTTATGATTTGTGTCTTTGTGTGTCTGTGCATGTAGTTGAGCAGACATCACAAAAAAGGAGACAGAAGTCAGAGGCACATCACAGCATGTTATAAGAAACTCATAGGAGAACTCTGTATTATAATATTAATACAATATTGTAAACTGCTAGGAATGTACACGGTACTGAATTTGGGATAGTTATAATTGCAAGGCTGCTAAACAGGAGGTATAATACATAAAAACATTTTAGCTCATTTTTCATTTCAACATAAAAACATTTTAAAAGAAGTACAGAGAGACCACTTTCTCTCATCAGCACTACATGATAACGTATCCTATATATTTGATTTTTCAGATGTTTCTAAATCTAACTGAACATATTTTCCAGTGATTAAAATGGCCATCTGGGAAATAAGTTTCCTTCTCAGTACCAACAATGCCTTCAGAGGAGGGAGGGATTGCTACTCTTAAGCAACTGAGTATATTGACCACATTCTCTGTTTTCTGTGAGCTGATGCTTTCCCCCTGGAGGCTGCTGCCCAGGCTCTAGGTAGCCTAAATGCCCTGCCCACCAGTTCATCTTACACATGTAGACCAACAGAGCCCACATCCCCAGTCACCTCCCTTGTGTGGTCTTCACATTGCAGGCCACTATCCAATTGTTCTAATTAAAGATGTCTCAAAAGTGTTAAGGCAGTACAGTGAATAGCTGCTTAGGGGAAGGAAGGTGCCATCACCCAGGACTGTGGAGGAAGAATAGCTCACCTTCCTCTCCACACACATCCCTTTAACACAGGGAATCCTATGGACCACACTAAAAGGGAAAACCTTTTAATGTCTCATACTATTTCTGAAATGTGGCCTTTGGGAATTTCCTAGACCTCTCTGATGCTGGAGCTTGGTGCTCCGGCTTGGCCCTGTGTCTACTTTCCTTCCATCAGGTAAGAAGTTTTGCATTAGAATCTTTAGGCTAGTGAAGGATGAGTTTCTCCCTCTCCAGGATTTTTCTGGATAGTCATTCTTAGCCTGATTTCAGTCCCCTGTTCATTTGGGGATCACTGGACAGATACTGCTAGAGACTATTTGTTTGCACACCATCTCATGTCAAGGTCAAAAAGATACAGGAAGCAGGCTTCCTTATGTGGCTGGGCTAAGCAAATGCAGGACAGACAGTTCAAAAACGGGCGGTTTCCTGACATAAACCCACTACTTAGAAATTTCACCTCTAGTCAACCTTGCTACCAAAAGGGACAGCAATCAAAAGAGTCTGTCCATGATGGTCAAATCTTGGAAATCCACAAGAATAATAGAAAACCTCCTTTTCATGGTTTCCACCCAAATCCCATTCTTTGTCTTTGTGCCCACAGAAAATACCAAGCAGAGTGGAAGTCCTGAGAGATCACACCTGATTTGGGTCCTAATGATGAGCAATACCATCTGTATTCACCCTGCGAGCTACACGCTCTGCTTTTCAATTGTCTGCATTTGGTTTGAATGCAAGGAACAGAATGCAATCAAGCACAAATCACAGTGTCTGGATGTGGAAGTCTGTTTTTGAGAAAAAAAATCCATCATAAATGAACAGCTAATTTACCAGTTAAGAATTCTGTTGCACCATAGCCAACAGAACAAAGTTAAGAGCCAAACTTGCCCAAGCTTGCCTGTTCAGCCAACTGCACTGCACTGTGGCCCTGATGTAGTTGTAGTCTGTATTTTTAAACTTCCAAACTCATCATCGCCTAGAACAGATACAGCAGTTGACACGCCTATCGGATTAAACAAAAGTCAGCTCCAAATGTGCAAACCTACTTACTACACAGTTTTCAAAAGTAATGCCTTTTCTAGAAAAAAAAAAAAAAAACACAAACTAGGTGTTTTGCATCAACAAAACTGGGGAGAAAATAAATCAAAGACCATGACTGGAGAGAGAACCTGAGTAGGTTCTGCCAGGCCAAGCAACATGAGTGCAGTAAAGCCAGCAGAGGAGTGACTACTTACCCACACCTTGTCTTGACTTTACTTTCCCAATTCCAAACCATGAGACATCTGAAAACCACAACAAAACATAAAATAAATGTCGAAAGAGAAGTGGAAACTGGAGACGATCAGTCACCCTTAGTCATGTAACTCATTACCACGCCCCCCCAAAAAGTTTAAAATCCAAAAACCACTAGAGACCAAGACTTCCTCTCAGATATCTAGGAGCTAGGTTTCAGAGTTCTGTGCAAACATTTGTATTTCAACCTGAGAAATGGAAGTTCAAATCCGAAAAGAGGCCGCAACCTGTCTTCCCCAAACCTGGGTTAACAGCTCTGAGCTGTTGCTCTTCTTTCTCACTTTCCTCCTTCCTCCTAAGTGGAGAAATCATTCCCTCATATTGAGTCATCCAGCAGGACAGCCTTGGGGGTGAAGACACACAACACATCTGACAAATGCACCACAGCTTTGCAGCAATGTGGGAAAACAAGGCGAGAGAACAGATCTTGTCTGAAGCTAAGAGAGGCAATAAAAAGCAACACAAAACGCCTGGGTAGGGAGAGTTGATTCTGGGTCTGGGATATCCTAAGGCTACCGGTCTTAGGGTTCAAAGTGTTTTCTGTACACCAACCTCTATCATGGTTGTGAGGCCCCGTGAAGGAGCAGAGTCCACTTGAGTATGCTTCGTTGCTCTGGGCTCTGTATCTTCATAGTCAGTTAAGGTCAAAACTAGGTCTGAGAACTAAGCCAAGTGAACCAGTCCAGGTAAAATCCCCTACACTCTCTGTGATGCTGCACAAATTACGCCCTGATTACTTCATGCTCGGGCTTTGCCTTCCCAGTGTCCTGCATGCTGGGCTTGCAACCTAAGCTGATATTTATTTATTCAGCTAGTTAGTTATCCAGAGAGCTAGTTAGCTAGTTACTGAGATACAGGGAAGTAAACCTGAGGAACTTAAACAAGTGCTGAGCTAAGGCCTCAGAACAGAGCTGATTTTTGATAATGGCTGAGCTTCATCTAAATACTCCCTTGCAGTTTTTAGAAACCTGAATGAAAGCTTGGCCTCGATGCAAAGTCAAATAAAGACCTTCTACACAGGACACAGTGAGTGCCATCCATTTCAGTGACTCTGACCCAGAATCATCACACTTACAGAATTACCATGGCCAACCCTACTCAGAGGTTCATTTTCCTTCTGGTCACTTTTGAGATATTCTCTGCATTTGTTTATTTGACAGCTCTGAGAATAAAATCAAGGGCTTTGCACATGTAGGCTATCACTCCACCATCAAACTACCTTCTCTGCCCTTCAATATTTGTTTGATTTATCATAGATTGTATTTTTCATGATTTTTCTTTTTCATTTGAGTAACTTTTTAGTTACCTTTCTTTTTTTACAGAGAACCCACTAAAAGTTAGCATTCATTTTTCTCAGAATGTACATGTCAGATTATTTCTATCCATTAATTTACAACAAACATAGCAGCATTGAACGCCTTATACATCTGAGATTTTCAACTCCTTTCCAGGCATCATTGCAATAGGGTAAATCCTGTTAATAGGATTGTTATTGAGAGGACAAGCTTGGTCAGAATGGCTTTGGGGTGCATCAAGTCTCATTTTACCAGCAGTGCATTGGGTGAGGCACAAGCCAGAGGTGAGCCACTTCCTACTTCCTCTCTGCCACTCACACAGCTCCACCTTACTGAGCAGAGATTTGGCAATCTGTCTTCTCCTATCTGCACCCCTAAAATCATTCCTACACTGCTTCTCACATGATGCTGGATTGTGTGCGTGCATCAAAGAGCACTCAAGTGTAGGAATGCCTCTTGTGCAGCCCCTACAATAATCCTGGTGCCCACTTGCTTTTCAGCAGTATCTTTTCTGGATTACAAATTCCAAAGTTGGTGAAAGGGAGTCAGACTAAGAGAGATCAGTAAACTCAGTCACCCCACACTGTAGTGACAGACAGGGGATTGTTCTGAGAAACGGGTTTTCTTCTGTCTTTTTAAATTACCTTTCCCATATCCAGAGTTGCCAAAATTCACCAAATTTTGAAACATTGTGATTAATTGAGTTTTCTATAGCATCAAATAGTATTACTCAAATACTCAACTGGTGGAGCAGAGACTTCAAAGAGCAATAGCTTCAGGGTTTGTCTGAAAGGGCTTTTGGCAGAAAGAGAGCCATCCTAGAAGTACTTCAGTGTGGGTGGGACTCAGAGGAGGAGAAGCCACTCCATCCTAGAGGAGAGATGAGGTTCCAGGAGACACAACTCTGAATTGTACAGCACAGACCAGAAGTAGCCAAGCACAAGGACAAAGACAAACTTCTGATGTCCAGTTAAGCAGTTTCTGGATTGACAGTTGTGTTAAGGCAATTTACATCTAGTAGATGCCACACTTCAGATTTTGAACTTTGAATCTCTTCTCCAGGTTCCTGACTCTCTGGAGACATTCAGTGGCAGGAGCAGATGCAGCTCCTACCAGCCAGGTAACTATGAACCTACCATCGGTGCTCCATGGAGCACTGCACTGCCAACATATTTGAACATTAGACTTAAAACAAGACAAAAGTGTCAGCAATCACTGGATCAGTTAATAAGTTGTTAGGTCAGGAAGGCACAGGATCAGTTAATAAGTTGTCAACAACCTCAGGCCAGCAAGACACAGGATCAGTTAATCTCAGACAGGTTGTCTTGGCTGCAGGATGGAGTCAGAATTATGGGAGTGGAAGATGAAGAGACTGGCCTAGATGTTTAAAGAGAAATGAAGGCTTGAGAAAACTATACCCTAACCTGGGGGTGGAGCAGTGAAGAGGAGATTGGCAAGAGTTAGGGAACCAGTGATCTACTACAAATTGAGGGGGGCCTGAGGAGGGAGTCATGGAGCTTCCAGATGAAGACAGTGAGGTATATGATGGCACTTTCTATATAGTCCTGAAGGAACTTAGAACAGAAACAACTTACAGCTCTCAGTGGAAGCTTCTTAGACACAAATCCCAGATAAAACATCTAGGGCAAAAATCCCTACTTTGGTGTTTGGGAGGAAATGAGAGGAAACTTCTTTAGTTTGGATTTTAATGTCTCAAAGGCCTGGGTGTCCATAGGGTCTCTGTGTGTCCATAGGATCCTTGTGTGTCCAAAGCCTTGGTCCCTGGAGTAGGGCTTCTGAGAACTGGTGGGACCTTTAAGAGGTGCAGCCTAATACTAGAACTTTAGGTCATTTATGAACATGTCCTTTAGAGGATTGTGGGGCCTGGGCTTTTTACTCCTTACCAAAGGCTGAGCATTCTTCTCAGCCATGTACTCTTGAGGAGACATGCTGAACAAGGTCTACCCACAGGCCTCTGAAGACAGAACCATAGGGAGGTGACAGGAGAGAGCCACAGGTATAAACTGAGTCACAGTCAACCTGTTCTAAACTGACCACTCTGAAACGTCATTATGGAGATAGAAAGCTGACTAACATGGAAGCCCCAGGATGGCAGGATGGTCTGCATGGTCAAATGCCCACATCTGGGCCCTTGGGGAACCAGAGAAGGGAAGTAGGGTCTAGATGGAACTTAGTCATTGTTCTTTTTTATTCCCAAACACAAATGAGGGTGCACAACTGAAGCTAAATATGGAGAAGCTTATTCCTGACTTGCTGATGCCTAGGCTCCCTTTAGAAGGGGCACAGTCATGAGAATACAAACTTTGTGGCCTCCGAGGCCAGCAACATGCAGAGGCTTCAGAGAGATGAAGTGCCTGCCTGCCACTCTCCCAGAAGCTCTGGTCATCCGGCACTCATTCTTGATGGATTGAAGCAGTAATCTTAAAACAAAAAGAAACAAAGTTCTCCTTTTCTTGTGGTGGCTCACCCTTGGGGACTGGGGTCTCCCACGCCTCCTTTTATTTTCTGCTTAACAAGATATTTTATTCATAGCAAAATGAAGGGTTCCCTCAAAAGTAAGTGTAGGAGTGTAGGTGCAGTCAGCATAAAGACTCTGTCTCTTTTAGATTCCATCAGGAAATTAACCAGTTAAACCCTAATGATTTTGAAAAAAGCTGACCGGAGAGGGGAAAAATAACACATCAGTACATCAGCAACACCAACACAGAAATGAAATGAAATAAAATAAATAGCAAGGAAGATTAGTTTTTCAAACATCTCTCCAAGAAAACAATTAGGATTTAGTGAGCTGAAAAGGGAATATTCACAACCAAAGTGAAAATCAGAGAAAGGAGTCAGAAATGGGCAAATGGAAGAAACTTGACCGTCCCTGTAGACCCTAGCCACATAAGCCTTCAGCATCAGCTTTCCAAAAGTTCTGACCTCAAGGCACCCCAGTTTCCGGATTGCCTTTTATATTTCAGAAAAATCACATTTGTATGTGAAGAGAAAAGTCACAAGTTTCCACTACATACAACTCCACAGAAATTAAAATTTGCAAATGCTGTTATTTCCCCATCCTACATCCCCCAAAATAACATACCCATCACTGTGGTAGGAGCTACTCCACTGCAGAAATGCGCCTTCCCTCTACTTCCTGAGGCTGTGCCTGCTCCCAGAGGGCACACGGAGGAGGCAGCTCCTGGCTGCTTTGACACAGGGGAGTGGTGCTTAATGGTGCAGGGGCCTCACAAAGCACAAGCTGACTCTTTCCAAACACTGCTGGCCACCGACATGGGGGAGAGGTGAAGTAAATTGTCACCCTGCCGACAGGGTCCTTTCTGGCTGTCCTGCAATCGGCTAACTAGTAGCTGGCTTCAAATTAATCCTAGTTCCTCCAGTCTCTGGGCCAAGTCTCCACTTCATTTCTGCCTTGTGTTGTACTCCTGGACATAAGCATTTCAGGAAGAGCAAGAGCATACAGTTGAGCTGAACTGATTCTGGATATCATAGCACAAAGAGTACTTCCCCTACATGAATCTTCACTTGCTCTATCTCTTCCCCTCCCTCTGATTTCATTTATTCTCACTGTTCTTTAAGAAAAAATAGCATTAAGACATATCTCAGCAGGTAAAGCACTGGCTGCTCTTCCAAGTGACCTAGGTTTAACTCCCAGCTCCCACATAGCAGATCACAAACTTCTACAATGCCAATGTCAGGAGATCTAATGTCCTCTTCTGGTCTCCATGGGCACTCCATACACATGGTGTACAAACATACATGCAACTAAAACATTCATACACATAAAATATTTTTTAAGTTTCTCTGTGACAAAAAGTGTTATGACTGAAACCCTTGAAATCAGCATTTTTCTTTTATTCCTGCCCCTTAAACTATGTTTCCCAGCTGCCCTTGCAATTAGTGGAAGCTTTGTGATCAATTCCTAGCCAGTGGAAGGCCTGGCCACCCAAAGTCTTCACACTTGCCACATGTTCTATTTGCCCTTCAACCTGGCCAGAATGCAGAATAAACAGGCAAACTAGGTACTTATGACTTGAAGATCATGCTGGGCTATTCCAAGAAAGAACTACATGTGAGTGTGGACAGAATAGAAAACAGCTCAGAGCTTTCCAGGGGGGATCACACTTAACCCCCCCTATTCCATGTGCAAGAAACAAACTACTGTGTTTAACTCCATGCCTCCTTGATAGTTCCCGAAGTACCAAAGCCTCACATTCAGACTTTTGTGTGTGTTCTTATCTGCATTGTTCTGGACATGAAGGACATACATTTCATCATGATTCAAGTGACTTCTCACTCCAACACACTAAGAACCATTAACATACAGAAAAGCTTTCATCATGATACAAGTGACTTCTCACTCCAACACACTAAGAACCATTAACATACAGAAAAGCGCTTGGGACACAGATAAGTAGGCAGGTCTTCTGCATTTGTATTTGATTTAAATCCACCCTCTGCCAACAGCTGGGGTGAATGCTGAGAACCGTCCATCTTCCTTTTCTCTTCCACTCTTTCAGTAACCGTCTGATTCATCCTCCCTGCTTCCCTCCGGCTTCCTGAAGCCTCTTTCTCACAGTGCTTCTGGAATAATCATTTTCAAGCATAAATCAATTCATGCAACCCTTTGACAGCTTTTCGTGATAATTGTAGAAGCTTCTGGCTGTCATTCGAGGGCAATGTGATTTGTCTACCTACCCTCCATTTCCCAATTTCTTAAGGAAAGAACCGATAGGGGCGGTTCCATGCTGTCTGCACCATATTCTTGTCTATTTGTATCCTCCAACTGTCAGGTCAAATACCAAATACCCAGTCTCTTCACTTTAAGTCTCAGCCTCTCTGAACCCTGCTCTATTCCCTCTCTATTGTCTTACCCCAACTTGGAGATTTGAGTAAAGATGTAGCATGTACCTCTGGTTCACCTGGTCTCCCTCCAGCTGCCATCTGCTATTGACTAGGGACTTCTAGCAAAGAGGAAGTCTCTATGCGGAGAGTCATGGGCTCTCGCAGCAGGACACTGTGGCCAGCTATAGGTTAGTATGCTATGCTTGGAAACATGACATTTGAAATGCTCCAAAATCACCATCACTGATTTTGAGCATTGGCCTCACAGGCCAGTGTACACATGATGCTGTGTTCCAGCTAAATAATAGCCCAAATCTAGGCACACTAAAAAATAATGAATACAATTACCTTCTGGCTATGTGTATACAATGTATATGATGGATAAATAAATTTTGTATTGGGAATTAGGTTCCATCTCCAGGATGTCTCATTATACACACAAAAATATCCCAAAATTGAAAAAAAATCCAAGATCTAAAACATTAGGCATTTTGGAAAAAGATAATCAACTTGTACAGGGATGGCAACAACTGAGAGAATGGCTGGGACATGAAGAATCTTTGCTGCAGGGATGCTGATCCTGCAGTTTATCACTAACTCCAGGGCAGGCCGTTCTCTTGGAATTGATGAGAGCAACAATGGTTTGGAAGACGCAACAGTATCAAAAATAAAAAGTGTAAGGAAAGTGCCTGTGTACAAATTACAAACCCAACATAAACCCACACTATGCTTTGCTAATGCAGTAGCTTCCTGATTCATTGTGGACCTATGGGGGACTCCTCTGAGCACAGTCCAGCCTGTCATCTGTATCTGTCAGTCCTGCACCTGAGGAGTCCACCCATCACCAGCTGAAGATGTACATACACATATACGTATATATGTTTGTATATCTATCTATCTATATATGTCTATATCTATTATCTATATCATGTTTTAAATATATTTTGGTCATCATTTCCTAAACACTATAGTGTGACAACATTTATACAGAATTTACATTATATCAGACATTCCAAATAATCTAGAGAGATGATTTAAAATATATGGAGGGTTATACTCAGGTTAGGTATGAATATTTTTGGATAAAAGAGATGTAAGCTCTGAGGACCTTGGTATCCATGTGGTCCTGAGCGGGTCTCCATGGGTACCAAGGAGTTTCCCTGTTTAAAGGTGAGAAATCCACAGGAGGCAGAGCTCCAGGCAGCCAGGTGGAATAAAAACACTGGACTAGACTAGACGCTGCCAACAAGGACTAGCTTTCTCCAGACACCACTAGAAGTGACCAGCATGGTCTCGAGTGAGCCTCGGCCCCCGTCCTAGGCTGGCTCTTCCTCCATGGAGAAGGATGCTGGGAGGTGAGTCCACCAAGCTCCAGTGCCCTATAAATATTAGGGACACACTCTAAGAACACTGACACATGGCATCTGGGAGATGTGAGCTGGTAGGTAATTTAAAGGAAACATTTAATCACCTGGCCTGGGTTTTCCCTGGAAAGATAACCTGCAGATTCTTGTAGGTCACTTCTTCTCATCTTAAGAAGAAAACCCTGGCTCTGCAGAAGCAATCTTTAAGATTACACTTATTAGTACTTTCTACATGACAGGTGCGCTGACTAGAGATTAGACACTACTTTAATGAGGGAAACTTGATCGGCATTTATTGCTGTGTTAAAAAAAAAAAAAAGCTGAAACAAAACACTAGGAGCCCATAGATTTAAAGTCCAGAAGCCTCAAGAATAGATGAAATTAGTCTTGTTTGAAACACAGCAAGGTGTCCCAATCCTATATTTTAAACAACTAATTTTGAAGAAAAGTGGTTGGCAGTTATTTTTCTTTCGTTTTGAACACATGGACTCTTTCAAAGAAAACAGAGCAGGGTGCACCTCTTCGTCACTTGAAATTAAGTTATACAAAATGTTTTCAAATCAACCACAAGTTCCAGAAGGCCCCCTAACAAAGGCCACAGTCTTCCACCCGTGGTGAGTGGCAGGTGGGACGCAGCAGCAACTCTGGGCCCTTGTTCTCCAGGCTTGCACTTGAAGCGAGGCAGGGTCAGCCTTTACCTAATAATAAGTCTTGACAGGCATGAGAGAGTGGAAGCAAAGCTTCGCCTCGCTCTTGTACCACCCCAGTGAGAGCTAGGAGTGTTCTGAAAACATTTTCTCAGCTGTCACAAGCTCTGTGAGGGAAGGCAGGTGACGTCTGTCTGTACACACACATTTTCCTGCTGACCCCATCTTAATGCGGGCTTCACACACGCTCCAGTACCCTTCTCTTCAAAGCAGTGCGCTGGTTAGTAATTTAGAGCAAAGTCTTCACAAAGGACTCGCTTTAGAAGTGATGCTACTGGCTCTCTAAGAGAAGGACAAGCCCACAGTGCCTGGCAAACAGTTTATGACAAATTCCCTTGAGACTTGGTTTCCATGGAGAGCCCAAACAGTGACTCAGACATGGAGGACTTGCTCAGACCAGTCCATCCTGCCCTGCCACTGAAAGAGACCCCAAGGGAGGATGGTTCATGCACCATGACCCTCGTAGCACTGCCCGCCGCCGCCTTTACAGCTTGCTGTTTCATTTCTGTCACACTGATATTTGTGATTTTATTATTGAGGGTGTATAGAAATTCGGTTTCAGTCCCTGTGGATCATCATTTGTTGCAGCTAATGCAGGGCACCTCCTGGGAGCCTTGTGTGGTGGGTGGAATTTTACAGGAGAGATCTGAGCACAGTGAGGCATCCAGCCATTACAAGACATATTTCTTGTTGAGTCTAGCCAGGGTCAGGTAGTGTGTGAGACTAACTAACGCAACAGCCAAGATGGAATCTTATTGCTGTATACTTTTTACTTATTTGGAAATCCCTATAGTGAAGTGGAACAAATAGAGTTATGTGCACTGATAAGGCAGTGTTGAAAAAAATATTGAAAAATAGAACAACACAAAAACCTATCATTTAAAACAAAATGCCAGTTGAACAGGCTAGCTGGGTCATTTGAGGAGGCAACACGGTCAGTGAACACACGGTCAGTGTAGGAAGGCCAGACCCACAAGAGGAAATTCATTTCTTGCTTTACTCTTTCCCATTAAATGGCCAACGTGTTCTTTAAGGGCAGTGGATTTTCTGAAAAATTATCAAAATTGACTGTTCAGGTCAGGAAGTCTCAGAATGGGGCAATTTTGCCTCCAGAGGAAAATTGTCAGTATCCAGAGACATTTTGGGTTGTCCTCATGCTGGGGCAAAATAGAGGGAGGGCATGTGTTCTGTACATCCAACAGTTTGAAGCCAGAAATGCTGCTAAATCACCACAACACCCAGAGAAGTTCTTCTGGTGCAGAACCTGAGTACACAATTCCTAGAACAGATCCCATAGTCCAGAACCCGAGATCCAAGGTGCATAGAATGGCCCACACAGTGTAGAACTAAAACTCTAGATGCTAATGTGAACAAAACTGAGAAGCCAGACCTAGGTTAGAGTGTAGAAAGGTTGGAATTTATTCCAAATAATTTGGGACCTATTAAAAACAAATCTCAGACTGCCCATGAAAAGGCATGCAATTTCCTTTTTCTTCTAGGTTATCAGACACTCCTTAAAAGTCAGAGTTGTTTGACCGTGCCATTTCTTCTGCTATGGAATACAAGATCTTCATTGTCATCATCATCATCATCATCACCATTAGGAACTTGGTTTGCACTCCATGTCTTGGGACTAAGTCACAGATTCACCCCTTCCTTACAGACTCACTACAATTGCCTACATTGTTTCTGAACCTTCCCACTGCCCCAAATAAAACTCCCTCAGTGGCTTTGTAAGCTGATCATGAAACATGTAAGTGTTCATGAAACTTTCCTTGACACTGAAGAGGAAGAAGAGAATAAGGCCTAAAGCTGCTGAAGACTCTCAGAATCACGACACAGCCACACAACCTCACTCCAGCCCTGCGAAGTGTGACTTCTGTAAAAACATCCCATACTCCAGCCTGGACTCTTCAAATAAGCATGGCATGACTTGTCCAACTTATTATTAATTTGCTCAAAACCCACCCAATGACCAATAGATGCTCTGTCTGGGAAGTTTGGTATCTTTACTCTTGAAATGTGATCTTCAAACTATGTCTTTGACCATTAAATTCCATTTATCCAGACAAATGCACCTGAAAACTTACTTTATTGTGAAATGCCTCTTTATTCTTCAAAAAGAAAAATCAATGTATATTTGGGGTGTTTCTTGGGATCAATGCTAATGGCTCACTGTATTTATACAACTCTATTTTTTCTGTTTGAGTTTAAGGACTCTATGCTATTGCATGCCACTCGCTATCCTTTCCATGAGCTTCATAAAAATATAATTAAGTTGGGTGCTTTCCACATGTAGATGCTCAATAAATGTCCCAATGCCCTAATGGAATCTTTAAAGGAGACAGACAACAGCAGAAATTGTCATACTGTGGTCTACTAGTTCTGGTATTTCTGAGATATCTGTTCTTTCCCTGTCATAGTTGGTTTTCACGTTTAACTTCAGTTTTTAGTTGTTCTAACTTTCTCTTCTAATTTTTCTATTCTAATTTATATATACATATGTATTGCAATATATATATATGCATATAATATATGCAATATATTGAAATATATATATTTCAATATTGTCTCCCTACTGAACTCCAAGCATCAAATACAGGGGCCTGGTTAAATTTAGGCATTCCATAAAGAGCTAATTTAAAAAAAGAAAAGATAGATGAACTCCAACCAGCACCTTGCAGTACTCAGTGAATAGCCAATTTCAGCATAAACAGGCCTATGGTTGGGTTAGACACCCAAGGGCTCACCTTTCTTCTCTGCAGAGACCTGGACTCCCTCACCTCCCCACCCTGCTGTTTGTTTCTGCTTATGCAAAGTGGGCAGACATAGCATGTGACGCAGGCAGAAATTTAACACTCAGCAGGGTGGCTGGCTTCCTCTTGCCCTGCCCACAAATGTCCAGATAAAAAGATCCTGAGCTCATGCGCCTCTGCCCAAGTGCACTGCACAGCGGGAGGAGAAATGATCTTTCATGCTTTAAGAGTTACGGCTTCTTCAATAGTGAAGTTCCAAGTAAGGCATCTTAAAGTCATTCACATCTGTAGAAATACAGGGATTTTTACAGTAACCAACCATTTTTTATTTGGATTTAAGGCTGGCTCCACAAAATGGAATCCATGCCTTCCATTACCAATGAGGCTAAGAACCTTGTAGCTAAAGCATCCATGGGCTCAAGGGGGAAAAGCTACTACAATTATTCTGCTAAGCAAACATAGCAATAAGACAGCCCCTAATGACAAATTACTATTCCCATAGATCAGTGTGTCACTCGAGCAGCATCAGAGAAGCGTCTTCAGAGACCTAGAACTGATCAACACGCACAGCATGAGAGGCTCTGGAATGCTCAGCACTACAGGATGTCTAACCACACCCCTCTCCTCAAGTCCCAGGGATCCATGTGTAAGAGAGAGAGAAAAGATTGTCAGAGTCAGAGGTGATGGATGATGTCAAGTTTTCCAGACACAGTAGACAGATGCACATAGACCTCACAATAATTTTCAGTGTGCACAAGGCCTGCTTAAACCAAGTCAGACAAAATCCCAGCAAGGAGAGGAGGAGACCAAGGACATAGTCCCATCCCTAGCTGAGGAGCTATTGGCGTTAGATTGTTGATGGGAGAGGCAAAGTTCATTTTCTTCAATGGTGTGACACCTGGTACACTGAGCACACTCTAAATCAGGCCTCAAGCCCAAGATTAGTCATCCAGTACAAATTAGACTTGATGTGAAGAAAGGAGAGAAAGGGGAGGCAAGGAGGGAGAGAGTGCGATGGATTGTGGTCGATGGAGATAGGGAGGTGGAAGCAACACTGGGAGGAATTGGAAGAGGATTAAATAGGATCAAAATACATTGTGTAATACAATCCTCAAAAAAATAAGAACATTAGTTTAAAAACTCATACTGAAAAGCAAATATTGTGGACCACCCATGTCATTCACTGAGAAGACCATGCCTTTCTCTGAAGGATATTACTATGTTGGCCATTTTTCCTGAGCTTTTCTTCAGGATCGGTCTTTAAATCAATGCAATAGAATCTATTAACTGTATATCTTTGTTATTTGGGGACAATTTGACAGATTTTTAAGTCAGAGATAACTTGGATGCAAAAAGTGACTAACTGAACTGTACCCTACCATTGCTGTTTAGAATGTTCAGGGTCTGACCCCATGTCAGGTCTCTAACTTTCTTGAAAATCTCCTAACTTTTCATTAAATCACTATCCAAAGCTGTGTTCTAAGATTATTGCCATGTGATTGCCAATAGTAGTCCCCAAATCAAACGTCGTTCTCAAATAAACTTCCTGGTCCTACAATTCACATAAATAAGTAGGTGCAGCATGAGGGATTTATGGCTGAATGTTCCTCACTTGTCTGTTAGAAGCTACTTAAGCACATTTATTCTCAGACACACACACACACACACACACACACACACACACACACAAATTAATCTAAAATTTTACCCAATTCAAGATTAATTAGAAATGCTGGGATTACATTTGTTAATGTTTGTTCACTACTTCAAGCCACATCACCATTACAGTGCCCCCCCTCCACCCCTCCCAACCCCACCCTCCCATCCTTCCATCCTACTCCCCCAGAGTAAGGTGTCCCCACACATCAGTCCAGTTCAGCAGTCACATGAGGGCCAAGAGACTCCTCATATACTGGGGGCCTACATGGCAACACCACTAGGGCAAAGTGTCTCATGAACAGACAACAAAGACAATGTTCCTGTCCCTTTTGGTGTGTTGGTTGTAGAATAGTTATTCTGTACTATATGGCTAAAATCCAATTATAAGTGAATAGATGCCATGTGCATGTTTCTGAGTCCGGGGTAGTTCACTCAGGATGAGTTTCTCTAGTTCCATCCATTTGTCTGAAAATTGCATGATTTCATTGTTTCTAATAGCTAAGTAGTATTCCATTGTGTAGATGTACCACAGTTTTTTTTTTTTTAATCCATTCCTTGGATGAGGGACATCTGGGTTGTTTTCAGTTTCTAGCTATTACAAATAAGACTGCTGAACAAAACGGCAAACAACAGACTGGGAGAAAATCTTCACCAACCCCACATCTGATAGAGGG
>CAJQZJ010032727.1:5013424-5026723 GCA_907164525.1 Lophiomys imhausi
TATCAGCGCCTGACAGCACCCCCTATTCTACTCCAAGTAGAAGATAAGCATCGAAGAACCTCCACTGTAAGATGGTTGAATTAGTGGCAAGCCTTTCTCTTGGCATGAAAAAACCCCTTGCACCAACTGCAGACAGACTGCTGTCCAAAAAGGACAAAACTTGGTAGCAGGGAAGTCGACAGCCTAACTCTGCCAAGACAGGGTAGGTAAGTCCTTCATAATCCCTGCTCTACAACAAATGTCTGTCATAGAAACAGGACCCAAAGCCTGAAGACTGATGCAGGAATGTATGGAGAGAAAATGGGAACTGTCCAGGCAGTCATTGGTATGTCCTTTCTTAGTTTTGGAAGCTGCAGGCCCTGCACTTCCTATATAAGCAAATATATTTATCCCTCGCAGGTCTCTGAGGTGGTTGAAGAATAGACAGCTAGAGTCTCATAGTTAAATTTTAAGTTGTTTAGGAATCAAGAGGGTGTCATAGATCTAAGAAGATACTCTTAAAAGTGTGTTGCAAGTTAGTATGAATGTTGAGTCACATATAGACCTTTAAACTCAAGGAGATGGTTAGATAGTAGAATGTTAAAGTCAGGGGCCAAATATGTATAAACTGGACATTGGGAAGGTATACTGGGCCATTTAACTCTCATAAATGTGGCATATTTATATCTGTTGTTTTGTATAATATTTACTGTTATAAGAGAAGGAACCATCTGTTGGACTGAAAGGGGAAACTTCTGGGGGAAGAGGGTGGAAGGGCGGGATAGGAAGGGGGAATAGGGAGGGGTTTGTTACTGAGATGTAACTTGAAGAAAAAAAATAAAGTATTTAAAAAAAAAAACAAATAAGGCTGCTATGAACATAGATGAGGAAACTTCCTTGTGATTCGGTAAGGAATCATTTGGATGTATACCCAGAAGTGGTATGGCTGGGTCTTGAGGCAGAACTATTCCAAGTTTTCTAAGATATATCCAGACTGATTTCCATATTGGTTGTACAAGCTTGCACTCCCACCAGCAATGGAGGAATGGTCCCCTTTCTTCACAACCTCTCCAGCATGTGCTGTCATTAGAATTTTTGATCTTAGCCATTCTGACAGGTGTGAGATGGAATCTCAGAATCAGAATCGTCTTGAGTTGCATTTCTCTGATGATTAAGGATGTTGACCATTCCTTCAAGTGTCTCACTGCCATTAGAGATTCCTCTTTTGTGAATTCTCAGTTTAGCTGTTTCCCATTTTTTGATTGGATTATTTGGTTTCTTGGTGTTTAATTTCTTGAGTTCTTTATAAATTTTGGATATTAGCCCTCTGTCAGATGTGGAGTTGGTAAAGATATTTTCCAATTCTGTAGGCTGCTGTTTTGTTCTAATGACAGTGTCCTTTGCCTTACAGAAGCTTTTCAGTTTCATGAGGTCCCATTTATTGATTGTTGGTCTTAGAGCCTGAGCTATTGGTGTTCTGTTCAGGAAGTTGTCACCTGTGCTGATGAGTTTGAGACTTTTTCCTACTTTCTCTTCTATTAGACTTAGCGTATCCAGTTTTATGTTAAGGTCTTTGATCCACTTGAATTTAAGTTTTGTACAGGTGATAAGTATGGGTCTAATTTCATTCTTTTACATGTCAACATCCAGTTAGACCAGCACCATTTGTTGAAGATGCTGTCCTTTTTCCATTATACAGTATAACCCCCTTCACAATAGCCACAAACAATATAAAATACCTGGGGGTAACTCTAACCAACCAAGTAAAAGACCTGTATGACAAGAACTTCAAGTCATTGAAGAAAGAAATTGAAGAAGATATCAGAAGATGGAAAGATCTCCCATGCTCATGGATGGGTAAAATCAACATAATAAAAATGGCCATCCTGCCAAAAGCAACATAAAGATTCAATGCAATTCCCATCAAAACACCAATACAATTCTTTACAGACCTGGAAAAAACAATTCTTAACTTCATATGGAATAACAAAAAACCCAGAATAGTTAAATCAATCCCATACAATAAAAAATCCCATACAGATTTCAAGCTGTACTACAGAGCAATAGTAATAAAAACAGCATGCTACTGGTATAGAAACAGACCAGTTGAGCAATGGAATCAAATTGAAGACCCAGAAATAAACCCACACACCTATGGTCACTTAATCTTTGACAAAGAAGCCAAAACTGTACAATAGGATTACATTCTTATTGGTTATTATGGAATGAACTTTGCATACATAATACATAAAATCATGTTGAAAAACTCACCCCTAATATGTTTAGAGATATGAGATCATAAGAGTTACTCCTAATTCAGTAGGACTGGGGACCCTTACAAAGGGAAACATCAGAATTCCTCAGCTGTTAAACTAAAACTCCACAGCCAAGGAAACTTTTAGGAGGAAGAGTTGTTGCTGTTCAGGCTTCCAAAATGATCCAAAGGAGCTGTGATCTCACATCCTCAAATGCAAGCATGGAACAAGCTCTGCACAGGAACCAGGGTGAGGCTATAAACATGCAAACCCATCTGTAGAGACATACTTCCTCCAGCAGGTCTACCTTCCAAAGGTTCCACAATCTCTGCTAACAGTGCCACCAACTGTGGACCAACTGTTCATGTATCTGAGCCTGTGGGGAACATTTCTCATTCAAATCTCACCAGGAGCCACAGGGACCAGGCCACATGAGGACACAGCAAGAAAGTGGCCATCTGGAAACCAGGACAGGGACTGAAGTGGTACTTGTAGCCTCCAGAATCACAGGAGAGCAAACATCTGCTCTTTAATGCCCCTTGCTTCTTCATCCTGCTATGGCAGCCTGAACAGAATGATTTTTTTTTTCTTATTTTGAGACAGGTATCATATAACCCAGTCTGGCTTCAGATTCACCATGTAGCCCAGAATGACTGTCTTAATTTGGGTTTCTATTGCTGTGAAAAGACACCATGACCACAGAAACTCTTATAAAAGAAAACATTTAATTGGGGTTGCTTTACAGTTCAGAGGTTTAGTCCATTGTCATCATGGTAGGAAACATGGTGGCATGCAGGCAGACACGGTGCTGGAGAAGGAGCTGAGAGTTCTCCATCTGGTCAGACAGGCAGCAGGAAGAGAGTGCCTCACTGGGTCTGGCTTGAGCATGTGAAATCTCAAAACTCACCTCCAGTGACACACTTCTTCCAACAAAGCCACACCTACTCCAACAAGGCCACACCTCCTTCCTAATAAAATAAAATAAAAAAATAAAAGTGCCACTCCCCAGTGATCAAGCATTCAAGTCTTTGAGTCAATGGGGACCATTCATAATCAAACCACCACAATGACCTTGAATTTCTTCTGTCTCTACCTTCCAAGCAGTGGGAATACAGGTGTGAGCCAACTGCACTGTTTATCCAGTGCTGCCTGCGTGTCAGGCAAGCGCTCTGCCCATGAAGCTGCATCCAAGCCCTGCTGTTGTGATCACCACCCTATATCTACTTCCTCCTCAGTAGCTAACAACTTTTGTCTGTGAATGGTTTCTCTACCAACATAATAAATCAAATTGAGCCAAATTTACAGTTAAAAAAAAAAGCAGATTTGTTGGGTGTAGCTCTTGAGTGGGTTTGCCAGCCTCACCGGAGGGGATCAGTGAAGTCATAAAGTTGGGATAAGGTAGGGGCTTCTTAAAGGGAAGTGGGAGGAGCTGTAACTTGATGGAGGTACTGGGGTGATAGCCTCATTTGGTGAGTTCAAGGCACTGTAGGTGGGTCTTAGTTCCAGTGGTCACTTTGGAATCTGGAACTAGAAGCTGGCTTTGTCAAGTGTTTTGTTTGGGCTTTTGAAAGTGTGGATTTCTGGTCAGAAGAGAAGGGCAGGGACCTCTTGACCCAGGACATCTTTCCTTTGTCCCAAAACTTCCAGCCGAACAGTCTGGTTTTCTGCCCTACTCACAAACAGCCCGTATGATACAAGGTAGAACAAATACCTCAGACAGAAATAATAGATCAACATAATTCCATCTCTGCTCACAATGGTTGAGGAATGAGCCTATGAATGAATTTGACTGGACAGAAACACAGCCCTGGAAGTGTGTATGACGGCTGATGCCAGCGACATGCTCTTCCAGGCTAGATGGATGAAGACAGAACACAGGAAATACATGCAAGCCTTCAAGTTTGTCTCCATGTTGAGGCAACTAATGAAAAGAAGCCAAAATTCATATCCTGGCCTCAGGGCTTTGGCCTTGGGTCAAGTCAAGTCCAAAGCTTGGTATTTACCCCCTGATGATACATTTATGCTAAGCGATGAATCCTCATTCTTAAAAACCAATTGTAACCGTGAGATGCCAAACTAAGAGAGAGACAGAGTTGAGAGAGAGAGTTGCCTTATTTTCAGAGAATTACTTCTGCATCCCCGAGGCCAGAGTAAATGGTGCCATATTCTCGAGTTCGTTTATGGGCCCACACTTTATTAGCAGTAGTGCCGGCCTAGTCTGTTATGGACATGGAAAAGTCCTGTCCTTCAACAGCACTGAGCTTTCAACGGCTTTGAGTCCTTTGGAGACGGAAGGACAGTCTATTTTAGTAATTTCCATGGGAATGAATAGACATACACTCCGGCTATTCAAATATTTAACTAGCTCTTTTGTTGTTGTTTAGAATCCCAACAAGCTGCAGCTGCCTGTTTGTGTCTGTTGTGCCTTTAAGGGGCTTGCTGACTCAGGAGGAGCCCATGAATGCATCAATTAGCCTCCTCTCATTTTCCCAGCCCAGGCCTGTGAAGAAATCAGTGTTGGCACCTCCAGTTGCTGGGAATGATGTGAGTCTTGAGGGCACTTGATAAACGAAGTCTCAGAATTGCTTGCCTTTTGATGGGCAGTTCCGTGCTGGCAGCAGCTTGTGTACACACAGGCTTGGGCTTGTGTGGCGGCATGATTAATTTATTGGCTATCACTACTGGCAGGCGAATGAAACCTAGGCACTTGATTAAAGTGTAACAGGGGAGATGGGCCGCTAATCAGCTAGGTACATGAGTTAAAAGAAGGAAAGGAGCCAGAGAGAAGAAAATGTTATGGAAGGGTGGGAAATGATTTATCACTTTTAATAAAATATCATCTAAGCCCAATCTTTAGGAGTGTTGTAGGCCTCTGTGTTATGAGGACTTTGGCAGTAAACACATCTTCCTTAAAACACTAAAGTGAAGGATGCTTCTGAGGAAAGAAAGAATCATGAAAAATGAACTAACTTCAAAGGAAAACAAAAGTGTTTGGCTTGAAATTAAATTTCCACTTGTTTCTTTTTTAAATGATTTAGAAATACAACTCCTTTTGGGGAAAGGTTGCTCTACCCAATGGATGGAGAGGGAGATACGAGTCCCTTTCAGAAGGCCCAGTTTTTCAGGCCATTTTTGAAATGATAAGAATGTAGGAAAATGCCCTTTCAGGTGAGTAAAGGCTCTGTCAGGGTTAACTGTTGCCCTTAAATCCCTATTCACTAAGTATCCCTGAGCCTTGGGAGCTGTGTCTCTGCAATTAAACCCCAGCATCTTTAGAAGTTAGAAGGGTTAAAGTGAGCCGTTAAGCTGGGAATTGTATAAAATGAGACATTCTTTCTACTCTTAGTACTTAATCTTCTTGCATTGCTCTTTTTTTTTTCAGTCCAAGATATTGCAAATATCATTTTTAGGGTTGCTTCCCTTTCTGAGTCACATCCCTTCCCTGCTTGTTAGGTATAGTAACATCTAACTGCAGCCATGTTCTTTAGTGCCTGCCCAGAAATGCAGGTGTTTACACCAAATGGGCAAAGGGAGAAAGGGATTCAAAGCCTAGCCAGCTTTAGACAACACAATAAGATAGGAATTGGGGGTTTGTTTTTTGTCTCCTCCTTTCTTTCTCCTCTATAAGGCCTCTCTGATTTATGCTGCATGTGGGAGAAATCTAGAGTGTGCTCATTACCATAGAAACTATGGTGGGTACTTCTGACTGTCGGATTGATTGCATTAAAAATGGGTAGGGGATTAGGGATGGTCCAGATTCCATTCTGAGACCCCTGACCTAATGGATGGATTCACCCCTTGACAGGTTCCTGATTTGGCAGCATTAATGGGGTGTGGTGAAGGGTAGGAGGATGTGTGTCTAGCTCAGAGGAAGGTCACCAGAGGCATGTCCTCAGGGGTGATTTCTTGCCCTGACCCTTCATGTGTCTGTGTTCTCTGACTGTCTGCTTCCATTCTCCCAGAAGGGGAAGAATGACCTCCTATATAGGCTCCTGCTGCCATGGTGTTCTCAGGAGCCCAAGTGAGCATGGATGGGCCCTCCAACATGAAACTGACCAAATTAAATCCTTTCTCCATTGAGATCTTTCTTTTAGGTATTTTGATCACAACAACATACCTAAGAAACCAACACAGAACTTATTCCAAGATGGTTCGATTCTGCTGTAGCACCAGCCCCTGCTCTGACTAGGCCTCTCTAGGTCCCACACATTTGCAGCCAGGACTTACTCTATCCTTGTCCCATTTTCCCTCCCCCCCCTCCCCTCCTCTCTGCACCCCTCCTCTAATCCATCTTCCTTGATGCAGCTAGGAAAAACAGACTTTCTGAGGTGCCTCTGAGACATACCCCCATTTGTAGATACATGAACCAATGATTTCACATCACAGCCATAGATCCAGACCCTTAACCAGCTCTTATCTTCCCTTTCCCCTGGTCTCATCTCATGTCCTAGCAACCTAAGCTGTGACTGGCAGTTCTATACTCCCATGATGCTGTGAGCTGCCTCTGTGTCTTGTCAATGCCAGGTCGCTTCCTGGTTTTCTCTCTAGTCTTTCATTCTCTAGAGTCACCTTCAGAAGTGTCTCTTGGTCCCTTCAGAGAGGGACACCTTTCTTCTCTACTCACAGGAAGCTCTTGGCAGATCCCAGTTATAACCACATATCACAACAATTTGTTTGCATCTCTGTGTCCCCGACTAGATATTTCACGGTAAGAACCCGCTAAGCATTTCTTTCACCACTATGCCATTCATGGAAAAATGTCCCTCTTTCCTAAAACAGCCCTGCCCAGTGCTGAAGCCCTGCAACCTCAGCTGGTGCACACAAAAGCCATTCCCTTCAGGCAAGGCAAGGTTACATATAAATCACTACTGGATACCCACTCCTATGAGCTCTAGCATTTCCACCTTCAGACTCTCTGGGGAGAATGCAACCAGCTCTGACAAGGAGACCATGATGCACCATCATAACCATCAAGGCCAAGAAATGTTCAGTTGAGAAGCTGACCAACCTTTCTGTCAGGCCCTGGGAGAAATGGGCACCACATACTACTACTACCTTATCTCTAAGGGCCAGGAACTGAAACCCACAGAGGCCTAGAATAAAGCCACACTGCTGTTCTCTAGGATGGTCAGCACTATCTACTTCTCCTCAAATCAGCTTTTAGAACTCTGTGCTCTAGTGCACAAGGGCTTCTTCATATGAAGAGTTGTGTGCCTTGTATCTAGACCAACTACAGTCAGTCAGTTGCTGGCCTGAGAACTGCCATGGCATGGAAGACTAGCTGTGAATGAAAACATGGGTTACCAGGCATTCTAGTCACCACATTGGTTTTCTAGACACAAAATTTTGAAAAAGACTAAGCAGTTTTGCCTGATGTATCTGTGTTTTGCCTAGGGGATGCAATATATTTCATATAGAAATGTCTAGGCATACAGTTTTCACCTTTGAAGAAATGCTTCTTACCACATACCTCAGATCATGCTGCAACCTATATTCAACATGGAACACTCATTGCTTAATTTGCTTAGTCAAGATATAATACTACAACAAACTTTTCTAGCACAGGTGAAAAAAAAAAATGGGTAGCATTTCCCTCCATCTATCAGTGAAGCTAACGCTGTGTGGGAGAGATAGGCAATGACAACAGCAGTGACAAGTCAGTAGCATTTCTGGGCAGGGAGTACAGACTTTGAAGATAAGCATGGTAAGAAGGGACAGGAATGACAGTGAGACCGGACGACATGGCTTCAGGGCCACATGGCCAGATGACATGTCAGAGGAGTCCAGCAAGGGAGCCTAGGGGCTCAGCCACCAAAGTGGCGAGCAAAGAAGAATAGGGCAGTCTAGAGCTGAAATAAAGGAGGCGTATGAAAAAAAAAATCAAAGTTGAGTCGGTGTTCCCTGAAGGCCAAGGAGAAAAGGGCATCTTAGGGTTAGAGAGTGACCTGACAATGTAGTAACATCACATTTTCAGAGGGTTCACATAGGTGAAGATGCTCAAACCCACAGAGAGGATGTGACAACATGACTGCAGACACTAACAGAGCCAGACGCAGGATGCAGTTCTCACAAAGAGCCAAACTGACTGGGAATTTTTCCTAGCCAGCAAGGAGACATTATTTCATTCCAAAATCTTTAAGAGGGAAGTAAAGGCAGTAGACAGAAGGAAGAGGGACAAGGGGAGTGTTGGGAGAAGCTGGGGATGATTTCCTGGGTATGTGGGTCCTCAGATGACAGACCTTAGGAGCAACGACCCCACTGAGTGAAAGAGCATTTACCAGGCAGAAGCCTGTGGAGACCAGCATGCGAGCCTCAGGTTCTGAATGCCATTTCTGCCCAGGCCACAAACATTCATCAGGGCACAATCATGGGTTAAGTCTCGTGGACTGTGAGTCTCCAATACTGGGTCAGTGCACACAATTGCCAACAGAACTGAGAGACAATAAAGCCATTTGAAAGTCAGAGTTCAGATTTGCTCCCTTCTGTGGCCTTCACCATTTTAGGTTTTCAAAAGTGTGTTTTGACTCTTCTGTCGAGAAATTATGAGACAAGCAGATGAGAACTGCCTCAGGGCTTCACACACAAAAGTTATCTGGACAGACACCCATTAGCTTGACCGCCAAACCACAAATGGACAGCAATAAATAATATATAGAGCCATTTCAATTCTCTCTGAATGTGTGTTAATTACTACAGTCATAAGGAGGTGAGGTCATTTATTTTTCAAAAGATTAATGAAATGGATTTTCTACTTGTCACCTAAAGTGTTTGTGGACATCTTCTCTAGACCTTATCCAAATCTTAGTGAAAGACATTCTGAGTTGTCTCTTTTGAGTAAATAAGACGTTTATTTTACTATAGTTATGTACTAACTGTAAAGGTTTTTTTTTTTAATTTTTCCTTTTTTTGAGACAGGGCATCTTGAAGCCCAGGTTTGTCTTTAACTCTCTCTGTACCCAAAGATTACAATGAACTTCTGATCCTCCTACTTCCTATTCCTGAGAAATAATAAAAATCTGTAAAATAAAACATACTACATGAGAAAAAAAGTGTACAGATAAGAATATTCAAGTCGCTTGTACTTTTTTTTCACTAAACATGCAACAAAATATTCTTACATAAAATATGCTCTTGCTTTCTGTAGAAAATTTGAAAAATGTACAAAGTAGAAAAAAATTAAAACTAACTATGATCTTATGATCCATAGCCACTAAGGTTCTGATTTATGATTTTTATTGTATAAAAATGTTTGGAATCATAGTGTACAGTGACTAAATGCTGAATACAGTTTTCTGTTATATATCACGATTTACTTAATATTACATCTTGAAATTGCTCTTTATTCTTTGTGATTTTAGCATCATGCAACTAATCACTCTGGTTTTACTGAGTATCAGGGATCTTAACTTTTTGTTTTGCGAGAGTGATGGCATTATGTAGGTACCTTCCTGTCTGGCCACTTTCCTTTCCCTCTTGAGGATTTTGTTGTTGTTGTTAACTGTTCTTCCCCTATTTCAGTCAAATGTTTTGCCCTTACATTATTTAACATCATTTTCTATGGGTAAACTGTGTAACACTGTTACAGAATCTTCAAATTCACTATTGAACTTGGAATTTGGAAACATATATGATTAATGTTAATATTAGTTATCAATACATATTAATGCCATGCCCTTGCCGTGGGTAAGCCCCTGTTCTAATTCATCTCTGTGGCTATGACAAAGCCCTGGCCAAAAGCAACATGGGGAGGAAAGGGTTGGTTTGGGTGACGGGACCCAATCACTGTCCGTCATGGACGGAAGGCAGGGCAGAACCTAATAGGGGCCTGGAGGCAGGAACTGAAGCAGAGGCCACGAGGAACACTGCTTACTGCACTGCCAACAGTGGGCTGCATCAATTTGCAATTAAGAAAATGCCCACATGCATGCCTACAGGCCAGTCTAGAGGTGACAATTCCCAACTGAGAGTCCTTCTTCCCTGGTGTGTCATATTGACAGTCAAGATGAACCATTACAGCCATCTTATGCCTTGTCCTGTCCGAGCAAGTATAGGTCATGATGTTGCAGGAATGCAAGTGAGACCTCAGACTTCAGTGAGAAATCTAGTGTCACTGTGAAGTGTGATGGAGGCCACTTATATCAGTCACAGCATTTTTTACCACATAAAGAAAGAAATCTGCTATTATTAGTCCATCAATGTTTATAAGAAAAGTTATTTAATTTTATCAGCATGTAATTCAATAGAGATAACCAGTGCAAGGTTTTTTTGTTTTTTGGATTTTTTTGTTTTGTTTTGGGTTTTTTGTTTGTTTGTTTGTTTGTGACTCGATACTGGGCATCCTAGTGGCATGGGGTACTGGAATCTTGGTACATCGTAGTGGTGTGAGGTACTGGGTTCTTAAGGCACCACAGTGATGTGGAGTTGCTCTGTCTCTGTTAGTCTGGATATGGGGCTTCTTAAGCTTTATCTACAGCCTCCCTTTCCACCTGACAGGTGAGGAAGTCTTGCTGATGAGCATCAGTGTAGACATTCAAGGAAGGCGTGCCACCTCAGGCACAGCTCCCAAGCACATGACCTGTGTGAGCAAATGGTCCCCAGGCAGAGCTGATTATTCTTATGTATATGCAAGGAGCTGTAGGCACAGAAAAAGATCCAAGCTGTGGCAGAATCAGGGTGTAGACCCCAGGCAGCCTAACATTAGAGCTAGGCAATGGCTGCAGCCACCATCCCTCTGTCACCCCAGGGTAGCCCTGAGCAGGTCTAGTAAGTTCTCTCAGAAGATCACCTCTAAAAAAGACTAATAGTGGAAAGAGAACCCTAGAGTGTTCTAAGGGCTTGGGGAAAGGAGACATGGCTCGCTACGATATAAGATAATACTAGATTATTCTAAAAAGTCATAACACTGCTCTGGCGTCATCAAATAGAGTAGTAAGCATGTTACCTCATTTAGAACGCAGGTCCCTTGAGGCCCTGCTGCTCATCACTTTATGCTCAATGCCACTCATAGGCTCCAAATACCTTTGGGCTCTTGATAGTCACTTCATTTAATGTAATTCAACCCAAGAATGTCTCTGTTCTCCTTTATCCAGAGTGTCTCAGATCCCCATAGGGCCACTCCTTTTATATAAACACATCAGCATGTGCAATCATTTCCTAATAACCCTGGTCACGAGAGTGGACAGGGAAGACCATGGCAAAGGCCAGGCTACCCTGTACTTGCCTTTCTGTACATCTGGAGGTAATTTTCTGCCCCTGAAAAGTAACCATGCTATTAATAAAATGTTCAAAATGCATGAGCACATTTGAACAGTTTTATTTCCACCATAAGGCTAACTCAAAACGTTTTGGCAAAGAACAGACTCATGGCATTTGCTCAAGTGGCAAGGAACTCCACTTTCCCAGACGCTGTTCAAAGGAAGCTGGAGATGCCTGGGAGGTAGCTCTGAGTCTGACCCATCTTATCCTGCTAGCACAAGAACCTCCTGATGATCTGAGGGCTGTTTTATCTTGCCAATTATTTTGCATATTCTATTAGATTAGGTATTTCTGGCATTGTGGAGAAGATGGAGCAGCAACCTCAAGCGAGCTCTGTGTTTTGTGATAAAGAGCCATGCTCACATATTCTCTGTTTTCAAAGTATCCCTGCACACATGGGGGTTTCAGAATAATTTCCCATCACATGCTTCTCTGGGTCAGCCTTACCCTGCCATAACACACACGGCTGCCTGCAGCAATAACTTAAAAACCCAACTGCCCAGTTTTACAATATGATTCTTACTAAAGTGATGGGAGAGGTACTTTGATTTTCTGCCAATCCAGTGGCCCATCTTTGGATTTCTGTGGGTGATTGAGGTTACGTCTATCTGAGTCCCACAGTAGCAAATATGAGAAAAATTATTGCAGGTACTAGCACCTGAAAGCCACACCCTCCTTCCAGGCAAGGAAATCCTTTATCCAAGAGTTCACAGTGCCTGCCTGCTAGTCAGGGGTAGTTTGACTGGAAGAATGTAGTTGAGAGCATGTGGCCTCACAGCACAACACTGGCACATATGGGCACTGGAAGAATCTTCCAGAATGCCCCTAATGATTGTGCAGTGAGGAAAGGCACCTTGAACGTGGCCAGGTGCTCAGTAATTACTGATTATGAATGATAAAAGCTGTCAATGCCACTTTAAAAACAAATAGCTGTCACCTTTAATTTATTTACAGTGTTTTAAACCTGTTACCTGCTTTTTAATGCCAAACAATGGAAATACCCTATACCTCTACAAAAAGAAAAAAAAAAACTTTTAAGCTGCTATCAAGTTTGTGTAATCTCTGTAGCCACCTGCAGTCTAACATTCTAATCTGAAATTAAGGCCATTTTCCTTTCATGCCAGTAAGGTAAATTATAGTTTGAAAATTTTATATTGTATTTTTATTATATTTTTAAGCTTATTAACTCTTTTCTTAAAAAAGTATTATTTATTTCTAGAACATAGTTTCCTCCCTCCTCCCCTCTTGGCCTCTTCCTTCCTCTCTCCTTCCCTCCCTCCCTCCCTCCCTCCCTTCCTCCCTCCTTGTTCCTCTACTTGGTACTCTCCTTCTCCTCAGATGAGGTGGGTCCTCACATATCATACTGCCTCAGATCTTGCGTCATGTGAGGCCCAAGAGCTTCCACTCGTACTGGAGCTTGATAAGGCACAGTTATTTTCTAAGCTACTCAGAAATCAAGTTGCTAAGAGACAAGCAATATTTGCTTATCTAAATATAAGAGATAGATAGGGCATCTTCAAAAACCTCAAGAGATCGGCAGAATACGGCATTCAAAGATGTTTTCTTAACTTAAGATTTTTTGATATCGAGACATGTCAGCTACTGACAGCACCCCCTATTCTACTCCAAGTAGAAGATGAGCATCGAAGAATCTCCAGTGGGAGACGATTGAATTGGTGGTAAGCCTTTCTCTTGGCAAGAAAAGCCCCTTGCTTCAACTGTAGACAGACTTCTGTCCAAAAAGGACAAAACTTGGAAACAGATAAGTCGACAGCCTAGCTCTGCCAAGACAGGGTAGGTAAGTCCTTCA
>CAJQZJ010032727.1:5027123-5040981 GCA_907164525.1 Lophiomys imhausi
TTTTTTAGTTTTGGAAGCTGCAGGCCCTGCACTTCCTATATAATCAGATATATTTATCCCTCTCAGGTCTCTGAGATGGTTGAAGAATAGATAGCTAGAGTCTCATAGTTAAATTTTGAGTTGTTTAGGAATCAAGAGGGTGTTCTGGATCTAAGAAGATATTTTTAAAATTATGAGGCAAGTTAGTATGAAAGCTGAGTTAGATATAGAACTTTAAACTCATGGAGATGGTTAGATAGTAGAATGTTAATTTTTTTTTTTTTTTTTTTTTTTACTGGACATTGGGAATGTATGCTAAGCCATATAACTCTTATAATTGTGGCCTATTTATTTCTGTTGTTTTGTATTGTATTTATAGTTATAAGAAAAAGAACCATTTTTGGACTGAAAGGGAGAGCTGTTGGGGGGAAAAAGAAATACCTTAAACTAAAAAAAAAAAAAAAAAAAAATAATAAGGGAAGAGGGGGGGGGGGTGAGGGGGGGGAGGGTGGAAGGGTGGGACTTGAGGGGGGAGTAGGGAGGGGATTGTGATTGAGATGTAACTTGAAGAAATAAAAAATAAATTATTAAAAAAATAAAAAAAAGAAACAGAACAATAACTTTTTATATTCACGTGGTATCCAGAAACCTTCAATTCATCTGTTCTAGTAGCTTGTAGATGCTTTGGGGGAGAATTCAACATATATTATTATATAATTTCTGAGTGAAAGTGCTTTACATATTTCTTCCTAATCTTTAAACTTGGTTTCTTGTTGGACCTAGTACTGCATTCAAGAGAAGCATGAGTCTGAGTGTTATTTTCTTACTCCTGATTTAAGCTAGGGGAGAAATATTCCAGCAGTTCACAGTTGAGCATCTTATTATATCTCATTTCTGTTTCTTCCTTTTGTAGATAACCTATGTTGTTCAAATGCAGTTTTCAATCCCTTTCTTTATTAATTTTACTGAAAATGATTTAAAAATTTTTAATCAAGTATGTATTGCATTTTAATTTTATCAGATAAATTTTTATCATCTATTGAAAAAAAACAAATAGCTACATTTGCTTTTATTATGTTTTAATTCATTCATTATTTATTTAGTTTTTTTGTTGTGTGGGCATGTGCATGCCAGGGCACCAGTGTGGAGGTCAAAGGACAACTTTCAAGAGTTGGTTTTCTCCGTCCTCTGTGTGAGCTCTGGGCATTGGACTTTGGTCATCAGTCTTGGTGGTAAGCACATTTACCCTCTGAACCATCTTACAAGACCCCAAAAAAACTACATGAGAAAAGATATGTAGGTTCATTGAAGCCCTCACATGAAATGCCAGCTTTGTGTCACAGAGTTCTCTGTTAAGGGGGAGGGGCATTCCTAAACCAGTGGAAGGAACGAGTATGTAATCACTGCAGCTCCCTGTGTTATGGGATGCCACTTACCAAAAAAGAAGACAGAGACCACACACACTTAGGGTTTTAAGAATTGCCTGTGCAAGAAAACTACTGCCTCCAGCCGGTTTTGCCTGACTGTACCTACATACCACATACTTCATACAGCTACATACTAAACATTTCAAGTATTTAGAACTGAAGGAAATGTAAATCTTTTGTTCTTCAGCAAAACATTAGGAATTCCAAAACCTTCAGTAAGGCAGTAAGCAAGTGTCAGCCCTCTTACGCCTTGTCCCACGAAGGTGGCTGCGGAAACAAGCAGCAATGGTGTCCTGGGCAACGTTACACTTGTCTCTCTCACTGCCTCACATTGAGGGGCTTTCGGAGTCTCAGAAGGTTCAGTATGTGGGCAGAGCTTATAACCCAAGCCAATGAGGATGAAGTCTGAGAATGAAAGAAGTCCCTCAGCTTAGAAATAGAAAGTGGTGGACAGCTGAAAGGTTCCTAGGAGCCCTGGGTTGTGTGCTGGCCGTGCTCAGGAGCCAGCTTCCCCAGGGAATAAGGCCGTTTGCTTCTATTCAGCAGAGAATATGGAGCTATGCTATCAACTGGGGCTAGGGCAGATTCCAGGGTGCGGTGAGCCTGGAGACCTGGTAACAACTGTGGAGTCAGAAGCCCGCTATTGCAAATTCACTTTGGCTTGACTTAACCTCCTGTGTTGATAAGAAAAGCCTAGTGCCCCAGGAGAATATGAATTACAGGCAAACAAATAATTTTATGTAAATTTTTCCAACTAGGGTATGAGACATAATTATGCCAAATATGATTGTTTCTTTATCTGAAATTTAAATTTAGACATATCTGTTTGCTAAACCCAGAAACCTTATTAAGGGTTCTTATTTCTGTATTTTGCACTGTTCTCTCTGGAAATTCTTGCTTTTCCCAGATCAGCTAGAACTGCAGGGAAGTGACAGAACAACGGCAAAGGCATAAGTGGCCAGAGTGAGTATTGTGAGCTCTCTGCGAGGAAGCTGCTCAAGTGAACTGAGTGTGTAGGTCCCCATGCTTTTCCCCACCGGGGCCTTAGCCTGCATTTTCCAGCCCTCACTGCCCTGTGGAACCACCTGGGAAACTTCTAGGACATTTTTGCCAGTGTCCTGCCCACACCACAAGAAACTCTAGATTGAAGTGCCTGAGACAGGTGGTATTTTAAAAGCTCTCCAAATGATAACTGAAAGATCAATGAATTACCTGATTTATCAGGAGAAGCTACTAGAAAGTGATATATGTGCATGCATGTGCTTGCATATATGTATGTCTATGGGCTTGTATGTGTTTGCATGCATGTATGTATGTGCATGCATGTATGTGTATTTGTGTGTGCATGTATATGTGTGCATGCATGTATGTGTGTTTGTGTGTATGTATGTGTGTGCATGCATATATGTGTATTTGTGTGTGTGCATATGCATGTGTGTGTATTTGTATGCACATGTGTATGTATTTGTGTGTGCATTTGTGTATGTGTTGTGCATTTGTATGTTCTAGGTACATGAATATAAGTGGATTGACTTTCTGGGCATTCACATTAGTACCTGTCATATTCCTTCTTTCCTTCCTCCTTCCTCTTTCCTACCCTTCTTCCTTTCCTCTTTTTTTTTCTATTTTCTCACATACAGCACTGAAAGCAGTAGTTTGGTTTTAGTAAATGGTGCTTATTCTCAAACGTGACTGTAAACCATTATCAAGTAAGATAACCTACAAATTGTCCTGATGATAAGGTCCTACCTCCAATATCCCTGCACACTTTGATGTGAGCTCCAGGAATGGCATTGTTCAAAACCTCTCCAGTCAGTCTGGTGGCCACTACACATAACAAGGTTCCTCAAACTTCAGTTTGCATTAGAATTGTATGGGAAGTTACAAACATGCAGGCTCCTGACCCCAACCCATCACTACCACCATATGAGGCCCCAAATACATACTTGTAACTAAGGATTCTTGGACATCAAGAGCATTTTTAGAGGAAGGCAGATAATGCTGCAGGCTCCTGCCTACCCCAAAGCAGCACTTCACTAGAGTCTGAAGAAAGTGGAATCTACATCCACGCCACATGGCTGCCCCACAGCTGTGAATACTGGATGCTACCTTCTGGCCTGAACAGGAAAACCAAGGACTGGAGCCAATTTCCCCAGCACCCTCGTACTGTCATTTTCAGATATGTGCCAGATCAGCTCAGATGTGCATCTGTGTCCACTGGCTTTTTACCTTTGCAGATCTGAGGACTGAGCCTAGGGAACCCCACGTAATGGGTGAGCGTTCTACCACTGAGCTATATATCCAGCTCAAATGAATATCAAATCACAGCATGTAACGTGACAGTGGTTAAAAGGAGAAATGAGATTCTATTTTTGGAGCTGGCAGCCTCACGCAGTAGTCTGAGGGTTTCTACCTTGGCTAATGGTGGTGTGGTACCTGCAAAAGATCAGAAACATCACCATGCACAGGGCATGTGTAAGAACAAGACTTTGCCATGAGACCACAGCTGGGCCTCGAGGGCTTCTGTGCAGGTATCTCCCTGGCACTTCTCCTAAGTCACCTCAGCTTAACTTTTACACATCTTATTCATCCTCTGAGTCCAACACAAGTGTCACCTTTCCTGGGAATCAGTTTCTTGTCACCATAGCAACAGTAGCTTCTCTGTTCCTGTCATCCACCTTGTTTTTTTGTACATCTTCAACAAGAGCCATCTTACTCTGAAGTGTATTGTTCCTCTTGTGAGACCATCTGTGGGATTGCATGTGAACTCCAGGTGTTCCCTGCTTCTCTGAACCTGTCTAAAATGCCTACTTTCATTCTGTGGGAATCAAATGATTGGACACTAAATTCCCTTGAGGCTGTTAATACAGCATGCCAAGGCTTACAGCAGGTCAGAGAGACTTGAAGTCACAAGAGGAAGCAAGAGTCTTGGGGTTCACTGGATGCCATTTTCTGAACCTTAATTCATCTTTTCATTTCTAAAATAACTACGATTTCTGGAAACTGTGACATAAGGCAAAAGCCTTGTCTCTTTAGAAATCTGTCTTCCTTCCAGGTGGGGACCTGTGCTGACTACACATTCTCTCTGTCAGCCATCAAGCCTAGGTCCTGAAGTCTCTTCCTTTATAGTATCAGGATCCTGTCCCCAAAAATGCTGTTTCCTGGAGCCCAAGCAGCTACTTGAGCTCTAATATGTCACTTACTAACTTTAAGACCACAGATAATTTTAACAGCACTGCCAGGCTCAGCTTCCTCTCTTACATCATAGGGATGCTAGTGCCTCACAAAAGAGCCACAGGACCTTGTGAGAAACTGTCATATATACAGTGGTGCAGCCTAGTGTGAGGTAAATGCCTCTCTCAAACAGCCTCCAGCATGCAGAAGAGACACATTGTTCTGTCATGGTCAGCAGTGAACCCACTGACATACACAGACACATACATAGAAACAGATAGAGACACACAGACATAAACACACACATGCAGACACATATACAAGCATACAGACTCAGACACAGATAAACATAAACAGACACACAGAATTCACACTCACACACAGAGACAGGTAACACACACACACACACACACACACACACACACACACACACACACACAGAGACAGAGAGAGAGAACCAGACTTGCTTATAAAACAGCACATAATCACTAAAGACATGGATTGAAGCCGGCAACAGCAGTGGGATTCTTGTACTCCTTTGGCCCTGACAGTAAATTGGTTAGGGTTTCTGGGAAGGGAATAAATAATATGTTAAAGGATCTTAAAATATTAAAACCTCATGACCTAGAAATGTTATCTCTAGAAATCAGTCCAAAAGGAAACAAGCCAGGAATGTGGACAAGGATGTATGCACAAAAAATGTCCATTAAAGTGTTACTTTTAATCATGAAATCTGAAGATGATTAAATCGTTACAGTTTATTTACAGGGTAAAATATTGTGGAGCATGAACATGTTTATTTATTTATTTATTTATAAGAAGCGTTAATTCCATAAGGAAATCCTTAGGGATATTCTTTTGATACTTAGAGAATAAAATGTTATGTGATATATTATTTCAGATATGTAGCAACTATAGGCAAAGGGAAGTGTTAGAGAAATAAGAAGAGATATTTCTGTAGTGACAGAATCATAGGGAAATCTTACTCCTTTCCTGAGAATTTACATATGTTTTTTTAAGTAGTTCACATTTTATTGTAACATTTACATACACTGGCCCACTCCTGTGCTACTGAAAACCAGGATAGTGAAAATCAAGTCTAGAAATAGGGCAGGAGGGGACATTTGATTTCATATTGTTGATGCTAGAACACTTTTTCTAAGTCAAGATTTTATGTAGTTGAATCTAGAAAATCTCTTGAGGTTATATATGGGTTTTTTTTTAAGCACAATAAAAGCAAGTTTCATTTTAACAGTTTCTGAAGGCAGTAAATTCAAAATATGAGCATCAGAATTAATTACCATTGAAAGCTGCTTCCCTTTGTGAACTACTGAGGAAAGACTAGGATCAGATTACTCCCACCTGACATGGGGAATGGGCATATTTTCTCAAGGATCTGTCTGTCTTGAAACATATTCTTTCTCTCTAACAGACTCAGAGCAGCTCAAAGAAAGATGTAAAGAAACCACAAATATGCACACACTCACACTACACATGTGTACAAACATACACACACTTTCACACAGTCTTGCACACATTCTGGAGTACTGAAGCTTTGTCCCCAGTGTGAAGTGTGCCTGTGTGTTGTATTCTTGTGTGTGCGCACTCGAGTTTCTGCCCCATGTGTGCTTGTGTGGAGGCCAAAGGTAGATGCTGGGTATCTTTTGCTATAGATATCTGCTTCTTCTTTATTTTTTTTTTAACAGAGTCTCTCACCAAACCTGGAACTTGCTGATGCCATTAGAATGGCTGGCCAGATCCCCTGGGAGCCTGCTGTCTCCCTCCTAGTGCTGGGGTTACAGGCATACAGCACTCAGCCCAGTTTCTAACGTGTGTGCTTGTTTGTGCAGCAAGCATTTTACCTACTGAGCCATCTTCCCAGCCTGTTCCAGAAGTTTCGAAAGGCGAATTCCCAAGAATTATCATCCCCTGCCCCCCACTGACAGATGAGAAGCAAAACACTGTCAAATCTAGTGAGGAAAAAAGACCCTTGCTATCTCTTGTGAAAAGCCAGCAGCAATTCAAGAGTCCCCAGACAAAAGAAAAATATGGGGTGTAATGAAGAGTAGTAAGTGACCCCATCCATCAAATACAAAATGTAAGTGCCATAAATCCCTGTGCGGTCCCAAAAGGCGTCCAGTAGGCCTACCATCTATCTTGAGTGTCAGGGAAGAGTGCATGGGACTGAGGCATGTCCCATCCCAGCTTCCTCTTACACACGGTCTGATGGCCAACAGCTATCCCGCATGTGCTCGAGCAGGGCATTACCTCCCCTGAGGCCAACAGAAAGGACATTACCAAGTCAGAGCCTGAGAAGAACTGGACAGCGAAATAACTGGCCTGACTGTTTCATTTACAGAAACGAAGCCACTCTAAATTGCAGCCTCCCTAAGGGCAAAAACACTCTCGGAAACCCAGAGAGGGAGCCTGACATTAAATGTGCTTTGTTTTACCTTGTTTAAAAAAAAAATAAATCAAACAAAACACAAAACTCTTCACATGCCTGCTGGCATTTAAAACCAGAACAGTTTCCATAAAAATACAAATTTTATTTTTTACTTCCCTTTAAAAAGACAGTCCTGCTTAGGGGCCCACATTTTATCAGCAAAACCCACTGAGTCCCCTCCAGTCCCTGTCCTTCAGCTTTAGTCTCTGAAGCCCCATCTCTAATTCTAACATTGTTCTGCCTATGCTATGTACTTTATTTCGCCGGCTGAAACAAACAAGTGAGAATTTTCTTTCATTGAATTTTTTAAAGAAATAAAATAATATTCAGCTGCATATGGGAGATGGCTTTCATTGTTAATGAGTCCATTTGAGTTCTTTTAGGAACAGATAAAAAGGTTCATCTATAGGTAAGTTGAAAGGTAAGAGGTTCATCTGCAGCTTGACTCTCCCTGAAGACGAGCAGAATTAGAGAGAAGCAGCATATTTATGGAAATTCAAAATTTTCTCTGTCATGAGAATAAATCCAAAAAGATAAATTTTCTGCTTCAACATAAAATGAAGTTATAGTTCTTTGACAAATGATATTCTTTGCTGTCATGACAACGGAGCCTGCTCGAGGTGTGTGTCAAGAAGCCCGCCCATAAATCAGATGTTTTAGGAAGGGGCTAAAGCAAACATTTCTAGACTGTTCCCCAGATATAGTGCCAAAAATGTAATTATAGACATTTGTATCAGTCTACTGTATAGCGTGACAGCTCCAATTTCACAAAATATTAATTAAAAAATCTATTAAATCTATGTCCCTT
This sequence comes from Lophiomys imhausi, assembly GCA_907164525.1. Taxonomy (NCBI): domain Eukaryota; kingdom Metazoa; phylum Chordata; class Mammalia; order Rodentia; family Muridae; genus Lophiomys; species Lophiomys imhausi. The sequence continues at coordinate 5,034,958 of CAJQZJ010032727.1, forward strand.
GGAGAGAAATTAATATCACACCCAAGGTTGGAAGTCAATGCAGCTCAGTGGCTGCAAAAATTGGGCCAGTAGAGTCAGAAAATGGTGCAAATCTCTAAGCAGTGTCAGGATGAGGGTTGATTAGATTGTGGGGGAATCTCATGATTCTTAAAGGTATCTGGAGCTTGAATAACATGGAGAAGTAATCAAAGATTTAAGGATTGGAGTTGGAGAGGAAAAGCTGGAAGACTGAAGTTAGCACATGGAGCCCAGAAAGACAATCAGCAACTTCCAATGAGGTCAGAAAAAAATGATAATTAGCTTAAAACTCAGACATTAGAGAAATATTTCTGAAGACCAAGGTCATGGCATTCCAATCCAAGGTCACAGGCAGTTTGCCTTTGGGCAACTGTTATCAGACCTGTAGCTTTCTCTTCCAAATGTGAGTTCTCCATCAACGTTTGAAAAATCATATTTCACATAAAACCTGGTTGCTTCTCTTTGAAAAAGCAGAAGATTTTACAAGCAATTGCCTGCATTTCAGACAACTGCAGCTGGAACTGAGATCTGAAAATGAAGCTTCATGCAGACAGGACTGTCATTCATACCTCTGGACCCAGGACTCAGTCAAGGCACGAAGAAGAGGCTGGGTGCATGGCAGGATGAGCAGTGGCCATCCCTTCTGGAGGGCTGCCCTGTCTGATCTGTCACTTGCCTGCTCTCTGAATCCATTGTCTCAGTTGCTTTGTGCTGCACTGTAAGGTAGGACATGTATGCTACTGCTCGATGTGAATTTCCACAGAATCTGCTCTAATGGTCACATGTATAGACCACAGGGAGTGGAAGTTCTCTCAGTTCCTTATAGACTGTTAAGTATAGTCTCCCAAACTGGAGTTCCTTTAAATTTTATCTTCATCATTCATACTAAAGGCATGATGCTGCATAAAATAATTTTCCAAGGCACCTGTGGAGTATGAAATGATGCAGGGGCTTCAGATCTAATGGTCTCCACCATGTGAGGAAACTCAGGTACTGTGTGTTGAGTGGTCTCCAGAGAGATGCTTCCAACCTTTATCGGTGGGGTCTACGATGGTGATGTATTCAGAAGAAAGTTACTCTAAAATTGCCCCTAAGCGCAATGACAAATTATTCCTAACAGAGGAGAGGAGGATACAGACTCCCCTAGAAGATGACAGGCATATAGAATCAGAGAGGGTAGTGATGTGTCTATAAGCCAGCAAACGCCAACATTTCCCAGCAGTGACCAGAAGTCTGGGGACACCCTGTACTTTAGAAGAAGCCAACACCGCAAATTCAGCTGCTTGCCTCCACAACGGAGAGAGAAGGTCTCTAGACGTATCACCAAGATTGTGATCATGTGTTACTATGGTGCTGGGACACTGATCTGAATGTTTTCCTCCCCATGTGTCAGAGAAGTTCCCCATGAAACATTGCTCAGTTGTTCTTTAGGCAGATTTGGCTTTGCACAGGTTCTTAAAACTCATCATTACTGTAACCTCTGAGCTGAGAAACTCCCTGTTTCTAATCAAGTCTTTCAGACTGAGGTCCCACACAGCCCAGCCACAAATGTTCCCACATCGCAACCGAAGTGGCTCACTTGAGGGGTCGTGTATGCATCATAGACAGACTTCCTTTGAAAACCCACGGTGCTGTGGATCAAGCTGTGCTCCTGAGCAATTCAACCGAAGGAAGATGTGGAGGGCCCGGGCTCTGCTTGCCAAGTTATCAGGCATGCATGGCGCCGATCCAGGAGAGAGAAGAAGGCTTTGCTCTGTGCGTGGAGCTCTGTGGCGGCTCCTGGGAGTCAGCTGAGAATTCAGCTGACCATCAAAGTCCCTGTCACTACTCACCCTTCAGCTATACTTCACATACTGCCAGGCGGCTTGTCAGACTATTTCCCATTTAATTCTCCAGGTCATGCAACATCGTAGATATTTGCCACCTCATTCTATGAAAAAGAAATCTTAGACATGGAGAACCAAGGCCCAAGGCCTGGGGTTTTCTATGACTAAATGACAGGACCCCAGCTAGAAAATCTATTGGGTGGAGTGGAGGAAGAGTCAGGCTGGCCTGAGTGTTCAGCACTGGAAAGAGAAACAGTGGAACTGGGTGGGGTTGTATGTGGACTCTGGAGAGATGGTGCAGCAGTTAAGAGCACCGGTTGCTCCTGCAGAGTACCTGGGTTCAGTTCCATCACCCACACAGTGACTCACAACCATTTGTTCTTCTACTTCCAGGGGATCTGATGCCCTCATCTGATGTCTGCAGGCACCAAGCACTCACATGGCGCACAGACAGAGGCAAGCAAATGCCCATAGACATAAAAATAAATAGGTAAATCCGTTAGAACAGTATCAATGTACTTGGAGTTGATCTAGTTACATTTGTAAATTGCTGTGCCAAGGGTACTTCAGTGCTTGGGTCTGGACTCAGGTCTTTATTTTGGGAAGCCAATGTGGGGGCTTAGTGAATGGACACGTGGGAAGTAGAGGGGCCAGAAGATGAATTTTGGTCCCAAATGCAGGTGTCACGGGGAAAATGGAGGAATTTGGAGGTGGGAAAAGTAGGAGAGGTTTAAAGAACATCAGGGAGGAAACTGTGGCTTGAGTTCAAGGAGAGTAAGCCATCCTGGCTAAACCAGAAGAATAGATTAGCAGAAAGCACAGAGGAACTGCTGTGGAGGCAGGCATGATAAACCCACTTGAAACAAAGCTGGTTTTGTGCCTCTAGGACTGCTCAGTTGGCAGGCAATGGTGCATCTTCCGCCTTCTCTCCCGACCTCAGGTGGTCTTCCTCCCAGGGAAACTGGTTGACAGCTTTAACCTAAAACTTTAACTAAACACTAAAGAGTTTTAAACTCAGAAGGTGCCAGCATGCTAGGGAAACACAATGCAAGATGTGGAAGTTACTAGCTAACCTCCATGTCCAGATGGTCTCACCTCACAGCACCACAAGTTCGGCACTGGGTACACAGCACAGAGAAACTGCTTGAATTACAGATTTGATGTCTTCAACTCAGAAAAGCAGCTGAGAATGGGGAGTTTTCAAGAAATTTTCCCAGGAGTCCCTACAGAGCTGTCTGGAGTACTAACGGCTCTAGGGACTCTTTTAGGTCTGAGTGGGCTCCCTTGCCTCCCCTCAATATCCAGGGTGCTCTATCTTCTTGGTCTCCTAAAGGCAGAGGGTGAGAGTCTGGGGATAACACTCCAATAATTAGGGTGCAAGATGATCTGAGCGTGTTCTCATTAATAATTAATAATCTGTTAATTCAGATGGTGGACTGCTGGCTCAAAGCCCTAGGTCTCATCCCTAGCAGTGTATCTGTATCCTTTAGGAGGCAGACACAGAAATACCAGAAGTTCAAGGTTACTCCCACCTACACAACATACTGGAGGCCAGCCTGGGCTACGTGAGATACTTTCTTTAAATTAAAAAAAAAAAAGACACTGGAGAAGACACTGACAAACACTGGTTTCAAATTCAGACGCTATGGCCTGTTATTATCCTAGTGACTTTGGAAAGTCATGGATTTCTGAACTTGGGCTATATTTAATCCCCCAGCTCCACTATTAGTGTGTTGTGTGCCTTGCCCATGGCCAGGGCACACTTGTGTTTATTCTGTGTCCCAAAACTATACAGCTGACATCTGCCTATTGCAGCCCTCAGCCACTGTCAAGCAACAACACAGACATGAAGACTCACTCCCTAGCTAAGGAAACCCCAAGAGGCAGCTTATATTCCGGGGTCTCCCAGATGATTGGGTCACAGCCACCTCCACAGACTGTTTCACATCACAACCCGTTCCTCTGCCCCGGTGGGTTCCCTGTTTCTTTCCCAGGCACAGTCCAATCACGCACAGTGACTCCCCACCTCAGCAGCATTCAAGAAGCCCTCCCTGAGACACGCATGCTGTGGGGAAGGCACCAAGCATGAAGGACAAAGGACAACTCTCCAGCGAGGCCACAACAACCATGATTTGGCATAAAGATGGTTTTGTTCGGCTGCTGGGGATTTTGCAAAATGTCAGGGGCCTTGCCAACGTTTAGAAAGTGGGAAATCTCACCCCAAATCCCAGCTCTCCCTTCAGCTTGAAAAATTGAATTTATTTCCCCCAAGCCTGTATTCCTATACCGAAATTAGGGCTGGGGCTGGAAGGGTTCTGCCCTGTGCACGGAGCCAGTCTTTACCAGTCATGCACATGTGCTCAGGATCCCTCCAAGGCTCTGAAGTTCCTCGAGTCTACAGCCAGCATTCTAGGACATAGATTTGATCTAGTTTACAGTCTCTGAATAAGGCCTTCTTTCTGCTTAAAACAATCCACTGCAGGGAGGGCTGCTGCAGATCATTCAGGGCTATCGTCTAATGAGCATATATCTCTGCTCCTCTCTGTCTCTTTCAGACACCTGGCAAGGTATTGATACACATCTCCACAGACACTCTCCTCAAAGAATATGAGTCAATAGTAAGGGCGGCTGCAATAGGAAGTTTGTTTGAGGATAATGAAAGAAAATCACTTGTGGTTTTAGCACAGAGGCAAACAAAACAGAAACAGGTCTCAGGGTACTAGTCATTGAGGTTCCTATAAATAAAAGGGTAGCTATACCTCAAGACTGGCATGACGACTTTCCAAACCCTGGAGGTGGTTCACAATGACTTCAGCTGAAGTTCTTGTAAGCACTGAATTTGACAGTGCGTCAGCGAAGGAAGCAGGGTTTCCAGGTGCACTGGGACCAGTGGCTATCCTGTTAGCATGTGAGATCTACAGACCTGAGAGCTGCAGACAACTAGCTCAGCTGTGAAGCAGAGCTCAGAGAAATCAGCATCAACAGAGGAGCTGCGGGGGCGCCCCTCACACGAATCTGAGCAGCTGTGCTCTGCCATGCATCCTTTATCTGCAGGGCAGAAGAAGCCTTGCCTGGCCACTGATAGTAACAGGAATAAGATGAAAAAGCCACCCTGGGAAACAAGGAACACTCCTCAGGTGACTCAGTTGGGACTCAGAGGCTCCCCGAGGGCCCTGGAGATACAGCCTTAGTGAATGGCCACCGAACAACCTCTCATCCCAATCTCAGGCTCTGAGGGGCTTTCCCTGTTTGCAGTCTGGGTCTCTTACAGATTTCCTTGGCTTCCCACCCTCCTTCTCTCTCAAGTTTCTCCTGTTGAGAACCTAAGATCTGACCGTAACTAGGTGTCAGCCTCAGAGAAGACACATTTGCTCTTGGAAACTGCTCGTTGCCAGGCCATGTGTAGTGGTTCATGCCTGTAATCCCAGCAAGTTTATGGAGGAAGCAGGTGGGTTGCTGTGAGCTGCAAACCACCCTGGGCTTCAGAGTGAGACAAAAAAAAAAAAAGCAAAAAGTGATGCCCACTGTGTATGCTTGGCAAACATATCTGCTTCAGCCTTTCACAGAGGCCCCTGCTTCAACAATCATGCTTACTGAATCCAAAGAGTAATGCTCTCCTAGAGAGAACAAGTGGGTGAGTGGGCCTCACAGAACTGAGGATGGGAGAAAGGGAACGAGAAAGATGGAAAGGGGGTGAGGAAAGAGGGAGAAGAAGACAAGTTCTTAGCTGTTCCCCCAGGAAGGTGGGACTGGAGGGACCCCACCGCCTGTTTACACTTTTAGAAAAGCTCTCTGACAGACTCTTTGTCTTCTGTCTTCAAACAGGTAGGTAGGGTAGGAGCGCGGTAGGTAGTCCTTGGAGGACTTTGTGACCACAGTGAAGGCTATAGAGTTGTTGTCACCTCTATCTTAACCCTCAACATCTCCAGTTTTTTTCATTTTGTCAGTGTCCTTTTGACACTAAAAGGAAAGGGAACTTCCTGTATGAAATATACCTCATCCCCAGACATAAGGATACAGACATCAGGCTCACTCGCTCTCTCTTCTCTCTCCTTTCTTCTCTTTCTCTCTCCTTTCTTCTCTTTCTCTCTCCTCTCTCCTCTCTCTCCTCTCCTCTTTCCTCTCTCTCTCTCCTCTCTCCTCTCTCTCCTCTCTCCTCTCTCTCTCCCTCCTCTCTCCT
>CAJQZJ010032727.1:5042615-5057404 GCA_907164525.1 Lophiomys imhausi
AACAGTCCTGATGTACCAAGCCAATGACCCAGATCTCGAACAGTCCTAATGTACCAATCAAATGAAGAACTCAGCGTATGTTCTAGTTACCGTTCTTTTGAGACCCACAACCTCACCCTCGATGCTTAAATAAAAACATAGCTTCACCAGGTGGAGAGGTGTGAATGAACTAGAGACAAGGGACAATGACGAGGCACTGCAGATGATGACGGTCACCTCTAGTAACAGCTGAACACTAGGAGACATGAGCCCTGGGAAGGCTGGAACAGGGAAGCCGCCCGGACAGGCTTCTAGATTCCTCCTGGTAGAACAGGTCTTCCACACACAGAATGTGCCACACATGACCAGCCACCCTTCTCCATGAAGACCTGCTGACATGCCCACTGGTCAGATGCTGAGAAGGCAACACACGGCTGGTGTGGAATTAAAATGGCACTCAGTCACATGCTTGGACACAAGATGGAAATGCGATGAAACTCCCCCAAATCAAGGACCGTGGCACCAGTACAAAGGAAACACCTGTTTAGAGAGTTTTTCTTGAAAGTCTGAAGCCTCTTAGGGGGTCGTTCTCTGTTCTCCAGCTGAAGGTACAATGGTGTTTACCTCCTGAATCCAAGGCGTTTTCTGAAGCTGCACAAACTTACCTGAGGATAAATTCTATTCTCCTCCATAGCAAACATCATAGCCAACATTTGCATTTAACAATGCTTGGAGAACTGATTGCACTTTGATGAGGATTATTCAAAAGAGATAAAAGGGTGAGAAATAAATGCAGGAGATGTTTCTTCTTCCCTCCTTGGAAACATAATAAAAATATCAGAAGAAGGGAAGAAACTTACTGCTTGTTAGTGTGTGGTTGGGCAGAGATTTTAATTCAGTAAACACAGGCTCTGAGATCTTGTGGCGTGTGAGATGGACTTGACCAAATGACTGGAAAATTAGCATATGCCCTTGGCAGTCTCTCTCAGCCCAGGGCTGCCAGAAGGGTGGGGAGGGGGTGACCATGTGACCACACACTGGGAGGCTGTTCCACCTCTCCCTGCTGCAGAGGCCAAGAGCAGCAGCTCAGGCATTTTGTGTCACTTTGTTCTGCTGTCTGGGTTCTGTCCATGGAGGTAGCTGGATGTGTCCTTTAACACCCCGCCCCACCACACCCCAGGCCTGCTGAGGTGATTTCTCTTGGGATTGCTCATTAGATAGTGAAAATTACTCTAGGGAGATGAGAAAGGCTGAAAATCAAGATCGATGAACAAATGTACTTGATGACATTTGTCAAAAACAGCAAATCTGCCATCAGTTACAACACACAATGCAAGCATGCTCTGGATTCTCATGAGGTAATTAGCACCCAAAGCTCTTGATACAACCTGCTTCATATGAGAAAAGGTAAAAAGCAGGTGCTGGTTTTTACCACCAGGGCATACACTCACATGCCAAGATCTGCATGGGGTTTTTTGATGACACAAACACCTGAGGGCTTCCTGAGACTAGGAGCAACACCTCAGTGACTGGTTAACCTGACAAATCACTGTTGTCAAGAATAATCTCTGCTCAATTGCCAGGGCCAGAAGGTTGACCACACTAAACTATGGAAACTGTACTGTTTGGATAAGCTCCTTAGAGCTGTTTGGAGACCCAGGAAGCATGGGGATAGTGTAAAATCAATACTTCCAACTGTCACCACTCTCTTTTAAATCCTGGGTAGACTCCCTTCTTATTGTAAGGCAAAATTACCCCACATTAAACACTGCTCAAACAGTAACGATAACACTTTCTGGGTGATCAGAAGGTATAGTAAGCTCAAATAAGTCCAAGGTGTAGTTATTTAAATCTTATTTTTGGCCTGTGGCCAGAGGGGAAAATGAGGAAGGGAAGGTCTGACAAGACCATAATGGAGACAAAGGGGTAAGAAGTGTGGGCAGACAGCCCATATCTGGTCATGTCTCAACAGACCTGTCATCCTCGCCATTCTCCTTCCTCTGTCACTCAAGCCACTCTGTGTGTCTGAGCACAAGTCACTCATGACAGGACACTGTGTGCCCTGTTGCTGGGGTAGAATATGGAAAGTCTTTTCTAAAGAATATAAAAGTTCAGTTGGAAAAAAAAACCCAACAACACAAAGCTTCATTATATACTCTGTACCAAATAACTTTTAACCAATGAAAATAATTCTAATATGAGAATCATAAGCCATGCCTCTTGAATGTGTAATTCTTACTGATGGAAACTTCCAATGCTGTTTCCAAGCAGTGACTTGTTCTAGAGTCCACAGTAGGTGGGACTTCCCAAAACCCCAGATGGCATTTCTCATTTCCCCCTCCTAATACCTTCAGCCCTGAAACCACCAATGACACAGTGGTGATATGTGTCTGGGGGCAAAAGAGGGGGTATAATCTACAGAAAACACAGGACACATGGAGATGAATTATAAAACTTTATTGGCTTGTTAAAGAAATGGATGGATTCAGTAAGTACATTTATAGTCTAGCCACATTGTTAAAACAGCACTTAAAAGTAAAATCTTTTTTTAAAAAATGAGATGCATTGTTTACAGGAAATGTGGAAAAAGAGACTTGAAACCCCAGAATATTATAGGGAGAAAATAAAAACAGGAATGAAAGTGAGTCACAGGCTGCCTCTGGATTCCAGAAGATGGATTTGAACCTGGTAGGGATGAAACCCGGGGATACATCTTTCTTGGGCATCTCTGCTACTTCATATTTGTTTGTAAGTCAGTTCATGAATACATTGGATAAAATTAAGTTGGTGGGAAACTTCTAGTTCTTTGCTTTTACATGTTCCTCCCCTCTCCCAGAGAAAACTAAGACTCCAAACAAAGATGATGGTTTGAGGGGTAGGGTTGGGAATTGCTTCGATATCACTGGCTACCCTGAAATGTGAATCCAGATTAAATGTAGAGTGAATAATCTATGTCATGTTCAAATAGCTGGGAGGTCCCTTTGTCCCTGAAGTCCAGAACAAGGAAATGGTTATCCACACTGGGAAGCTGCCTCTGTAGCAGAAATTGCCATCTAACTTTCTGGGCTAAGAATCCTGTCAACCTAATTTAAGTCTGGCAACACTCACCCAAAGCAATTTAAATTCAGGAGAGTCCTCAGCTGTCCCAGGTGCCCTTAGGTAAACTTGACAGAGTGCCAAGTATTAAGGGTATGCGGGAAAAGGGACAGAATGCTCTTATTGGCAACTTCTGTAGCAGATTCCTCAGAGTCAGCTCTACTGAGCTCCAGGATCCCAGGGGCTCTGATATAAGGCAGAATGGATGGCAGAGCCCACACAGCTGGAGGCAGCCAGTTCCTGAGCTCCATATTGCACAGCATCACCCCCTTCAACAGAGCCTCCCCCCCCATGAATATAGAGTCTAGACCAAACAAGATGAAGTGAGTTTCAATTAGAGTGTGAAAGAACGAGATCAAAACAAAGGGAGGAATTCTAGACAGCGTGTATCAAAGCAGGTAGAGGTGTGAATCACTCCCTCGCAGAAAGAAGTCAGCACAGGATTGTGAGTCTAGTTTGCAAGAGGAAAAAATGTTGAGTGTGTTATAATTAAGCAAAGCAGCCAATAAAATAAAAAAATATTCTTGGTTTATCATGGGGTCAGTTTAGAAAGGCATGGGGGTGGGAGCAAGCGAGTGTTCTCTGTCCTGTCCTCTCTCACACCCAGCGTGTCCTGAAACTGCATTCTGCTCTCTCAGCCCCTGCATAAGTAAGTATGGTCTCTGAGGATACGCTTTAAGACCCTAACTGTTCTGAGCTTAATTCAGGATCCAAAAGAGTAAAGAGCCAGAGGCAGAGAGCATGCTGGTTTTCTTTGCTGTGGGGAGAGCTAAGACTGGGGCAGTGGGAGCAGGAACTCCTGAGCTGATTCTCCTCCCTTAGGCATATGGGGTTCATGTCCCCTGTCGAGAGACCCTCTTCAGCTTTAGGACTGTTTGTGCTGTGGCTGTTGTCACACCTCAAGTTGTGTGTGACAACAGCCTTGCGATGTCAGGTGCTCCTTCCTCCATCTTAGCTGCCTAAGAGGGCCTCAGCAGCCCCACCCATGCTAGGTCAACAAGCTATGGAACCATCTCTTTGAGGTGATGAGTCTGTTTTCTAGTTACCAAGGGCCATATCAGTCCACTAAGGACGCCATGAAGATGAGAGGGTTGCACTCTCACATTTCATTCTGCTCCCTGAGAGTCCATGAGACATGGAGCCTGGGGAGAAGAGGTCTGTTCATATAAAGCAGAAGAAAGTGCTTACTAGAACCTAGGATGCCTCTGTACTTGGAGAATGGCCAGAAGACACTGGTGTAAGAACAAGCCAGCAAGGTGACAGGGCCTGAGGTCCCAGCGAGGTGGGAGTCACAGGGTCCCAGACAGCTGTGCATCTTCAGGCTGCAGAAGGCCATGTCACAACTTGCTTAATGCAGCGGTCAGTGGGAGGCAGGGAGAAAGTGAGTTTGTAGGTAAATGCAGGTACAGTGGGGAACAATGACTGGATGTAAGACAGAAGGAACAAACTGGCAGCCCACAGGCAGGCTTTGTTGGCCTACATAATGTTTTAAAAATAACTGAGCCAACTTTTTAAAAATAGGGATTTTTCACATAAAAACCCAGGTTTCACATCTTCCTTACAGAACAAGAAGATTTGGAAACTTGGGTCCTTGTTGCCTGGGACACAGTTGGCTGGGTGACAGCTGCTCTGGGGGTAGGCAGGTGCTGGCTCACCTAGACCACTCTGCGTGTGTGGGAGACTTTCTTGGCATCACAATGCCCAATTCCTGTCATAGAGCCACAGACCTAACTCCAGCAAAAATGCCCCCTTCTTCCCTCCTAATTCTGTCAAATAAAATATACACCATTATGAATCCTCAAAGAGCCTACTTCTTCTGGGGGACTAAAGAAAGCCAAGGATAAAAGGGAAAGAATAGGAGAGAAAAGCTGTGTTGGTGGTGGCAGTCTTTGGGGTTAAAAAAAGAGAGAGAAAGCAAAGAACACAGGAGCCATATGAAACAATTTTCTAATAGCCTGCTGCTTTCGTTGTACCCTGCAAGATGTCAAGTGATTTTTGATATATTAAACCGCCTTATCTCTCCACTTCTTTACACCTTAAAACAAAAATTACTCTGTATTGTTCCAAACTGTTAACTAAAATTATTGCCCTTTATTTTCTTTCTGGTGTGAGAAACTTATAAAATAATCTTTAAATAATCCATCATCCTTCTATGGCTACATGAAATAACATAAAAGCTTCAGTTTGTTTTTTTTTCCTTTTGGTGCCAAATGAGTGATATTTAAGAGTGTTTGCTGTCCTGAGCCTCTGCTTCGCTGGCAGTTTGAATTTCATTTTCCTTTCAGGGGTCAAGATTTCTGCTATTAGCTGGCCTCTTGGTAAGCCAACACCTTTGGGAAAAGCAGAGATCTCAGTAGTGACAGGAGTTGTCACTTAGCAGCAGCAAGCTGGGCGGTGAGAGTGCCGAGACCCACTGTCCACCTGGAAACAAAGACTTTGAGGTCTGTGGAAATGACTGGCCCTCTCAGGCACTAGCATGCATGGCCACGGTGAACACTGTAATCCTCAGACTTGCAAAAGGCCTGACTGTGTGATATCACAGTGGCTCAGAATACAACGCCATAGGATTCACCTTACATCAAGTGGGGCTCAAAAGGGTTCCAGTTTATTAAGATTGATGCCATGCTTACGGAGGACTCAACGTAGTTTCCAAACATGCTGGGAATGTTGAAAGAAAGGCCTATAAATCCTTAAAGATAAACTACCTTTAAAAAAAGAATGTTAGTAAGTTTCCACTCTAGCTATGCTTTATATGTGCGTGTGTAATAGAGCTGAGTGTGGTTTTTAAATGAAATCTCCCAAACTGGCTCTGAAGGGGACCTAAAAAGAAAAGAGTATGAAGAGGATGGACAAAGCTGCGGCCTGCTGCAGATGGGACAGAGCCCACAAAGGCCACTGCAATGACAAAATGAAAGAAAGAGGAGTGTGCAGGTTCAGAAGAAAGTTGGGCATAGTTGGGGGCAGCAGCAACTGGTAGCTGCAAGGCTGTCCCCTCAGCCATGAGGAAGGACACTATAAAGCACGTATCCATTAGCAATTGCCCACCTCTTTGCTGCTGGGGTCAGGACAAGCTTTCCTGGCTGTGAAAACACAGCAGTAGGGCATCCTGTTCAGGGGTTGGGGACTATCCTTAGACAGTGTTCTGCTCACAGCCGGCCTGCTGTTTTGCTCGCAGGCCTATTCACAGGAGAAAAACTACAGTTCTGTAATGCAAAGTGAATGAGCTGTGAGGCCCTCTCACTAGGCAAACTTCTAAAAGGCAACTGGTTCAAAGAAGGCAATGAAAAGGGTCAAAATTATAATTCCCTGTGTGCATATATTCCACTATTAGTTATTCTCCGACTGTGGTTAGATTGAAGACCGCATTCCTGGCCACAGAGTCCCTGCTGCTACTTCATTCTACTAGCCAATGGACTCTAAAGCAACTATTAGCATTATGTGCTCTGACACCTAAGCTAAAAGTTCGGACCTTTGCTGCCAGCAAAACAAAGAACCCTTTAATGGCACCACAAAGTCCCCAAAGCAATGGTGTATGTACCCTTAACACTTTTAGTCACTAAGGTCGTAGGTGGAAATCACAGAAGTCAGTAAGGATTAGAGAGCAGAAAACGCTGCTGAAATAGCTGTCACACGTGGATCAGACTTTTAGTGTGCACTGGGACCTAGCTATGACTTTAGATAGATGATTAATAGATGGTAGACATATAGATAATACATAGATGATAGATAGATGCATAGTTTTTTTTTTAATTTGCAGGTCACCCTTAATAAACAGAAGTAATTAATGTCAGCACATTTCCAGTATAGTCAAGCAGCATACTTTTCAGAAGAGATACATAATCCAATGAGATTTCACTTCGACTCTATATTTGAACTATTGTAAGAACAGAAGATGAATCTAAGCGTGTTCTTCCGCCGTTCCTTAGGGGCCTGAGACCTGCCTTTGCCTTGGGGTTCCCCAGTCACAGTTCACAACAAGCAGGCTGCAGACATCCTTCGAGAATACCCATTTCCACTAGAAACCCCCAAATAAGCGGTACTTCCTGGGATAAGCAACAGTAGTCCCAAGAGTCCAGCTTACAGGGCATCAGGCAACAAACATCACAGCCCCTTCCTTTGTCTTTTTCTTTATCTCAGCTACCCATCCAGTGGGATCTTATGAAACAAAACAAAACCTAAAAGAAACACAAAATGAAACATAAGTCATGCTCAAAAGAAAAATCAACAGAAATTCACATGCAAACATAGTCACTTAAAAAAACATACTAAATCAAAATAAAACACAGCATGGAATATGCTTTCAAATTCAAGGCAGTACATAATAACAGCACAAATTGGGTTAATATTGGCATCACATTATTGAGCAACTTAGTTTTAAGCTCAAAACCAATTTATATGCTACATAGAATGTGAAAAAGCAATGCAAATGATTTTTGCACACAGATATACCCACAATTCTATCAGACATTAGCAGCTTAATGTAAGGAAGAGAGATCTGAACACAGTATAAACAATCCTTGAAGTATTTGTAAGTGTTTTCTTATGAGGGCATTTGGATTCAGTGACAAGTCTCTATTCAAACCTTGGTCCTCTTTACTTTCTTAATTTCATCAAAATGTTTCAAGTAACGACTCATTATTAATAACTGAGCTGAAACCTAGAAGCCTTTAAATCATAAAGTGTTGGGCAATACAACAATCTAGATTTTTTTCAGGAATTCTAATATCACCTAAATTTAAGTATGCATCATACTATAAGTATGATATATGTATAAATGTAATGTCCATTATATAACCTAACATATAGCGTTGGATCATGCAAAACATTGCATATTATATATGAATATATAACACAGAAGAGACAGAGCTCTATGTGCATATTATATGTGCCATATTACTACTGGCTAATAGAGAACTATTATTGAACACAGATGGAAATGTCAACCCTATAATAGATGATATAAGATAAGAAACATTGACTTCCTTGACTTCAAACACCTCATTGCTCTACAGATGAAGAAAGAATATGCACAGAATTTAACAGCTAATGTTCTCCATGCCCCAATCTCTTCTAAACACTGTTCTGCAATTATCCTGTTGAATTTCCCAATAAGGCCAATAAGAAAGGTTCTGCTATCATGCCCTCTTTACTGATGAGGAAACCAGGGTATAGAGAGCTAAGCAATTTGCCCAAGGCCCTACAGCATCCTGTGATGCAGCTCCAGTCCAGCCCAGGAATTCTGAGTCTACACCACCATGTAAGAAAGTGACAACCATGCAGGTTCTCTCTGAATAAGTCTGTGGGAAGACAGCGGGAACATGGAGAGTTCTAAGAAACTCTGTGTGTTATTTTCATGAATCCTCATCAGATTCCCAAGTGGCAAAGGAGATGGCGCCTCACTAGAGGCTCTCAAGACATTTTCAAGCTCATCCCTGGAAGAATCCTCAAAGGCCAACCCTCCAGACACACCCTCCTCCTTTAGGAAGTCTGGTCTACCAAGTGCAGGTGTCAGGTGCCTCCAGAATTGCAATCAGCACCACAGGTGTGTAGCAGTCTTTAAAATAATGCTGAAAAGTTTACAGTGCTTAATTTCTGTGGCATCCATTGCTCCTGCCCTTCCAGTGGAGAAAGAACTGGGTACTGACATCAAGTGTCAATTGTAGGTTCAATCACCTGCAACCCTGAGAAATCAGCGGGTGGTGTGGGGTGATAAGTTCTCCTTTCTACCAGTCATCTTATTTCTACTGGTTTTGCCTCCAGGAAAACACTAATGAAGCTCAGTTACCAGTAAACTATAGCCCAGAGCATGAGCTGGCCAAATTGGCAAGCCAAACCCCTCAGTTACTCCCGCAAGTCTGGAGAATGGCAGGTCTTGAATTCCTTCCCACTGAAACAATAGGATTAATATAAGGATGTCAGTCTTGCCAATAAAAACAGGAGAAACTGGATGATGGAAATAGAAGACTTTATCCTCAAATTTAAAAAAAAAAAAGGTTGTTGACTCAAGTTACTCATTCTCCCAAACGTTCAATGTGGTAGGGCATTTGATTTTGTGCATGTGTGAATGTGTGTACGTGTACGTGTGTGTGTGTGTGTGTACACATATATCAGGGCAGACTACTAACCAATCTTTACCAGTACTAGCAGTCTACAGCTTTCCTTTCTGTGTGTTTAAGATATAGAAACACAAGAGTTTTTGCCAACACCAGAGTGTTTGCCTCAAGCGCCAAACCACTTTTTCTTTGCTTCTATTTGTTATTTTACTGACCAAGCCTCTCCAGGCTCATGGATTATCATCATTGGAAGTTAGAAGTTACTTCTCTGCAGGTCGTCTCTACCCGCTGGCAATTGCTCCGACCTCAGCTACCTTTGCCCCTCCCTACTCAACCTGCAGTGCACTCTGTAATCTTCTGCTTGCCTTTGGGGATGTTCTTCACACACACACACACACAAAAGCAGAATTCAACTCCATACTCGATAAAATAAAAATAAGTGAAGTAAATACCAAGCTGCTATAACAACGAGCCAGGAATAGGGTCTTGGACATGACTTCCATCACCCCACACCTCTACAAATGTAGGTCAGTCTCCCTTTTTCTCATGCAGTGTTGACAGATTAAAGGGATTCTACCAAATATTACAGAACTGGTTTCATATAGAGAATAGATCTTCATAAGGAAACATGTCTTCTTTTCTAAGGATTGACAGTAAGTAAGAGGTCCACAGTACCTCACAGGACCTCTGACTTCTACTCTCTCATATTAAAAAAAAAACAAAAAAAAAAAAAAACTCAAGAAAGGAACCTCAAGTTGATATGAAACAATAGATGATTATTTTCTTCTAGAGAGGGGAAAGTTTTTAGACCACAACAAATGGCTGAACATCTTGTGGGTTTAGCAGCCAAACGAGCTGTCTAGCTTATGAGCCCGAAATATAGATATTTTGACAATGTGACATTCTGAAGTATTTGCAGCATTCCCATGGTGCATGGTGGTTACAGTGAAATCAGCCCCTACACCAAAAAGAACTCCAAGGAAACTTTGTCAACTCCGTATACTAGCAGCACTAAATGGGATGAGAGTAAGGCAGCCTCCATCTCAGAAGTGATGATGCAGCTGGAAGCAGAGAAAGGAAAAAGCAGATAGACCCTAGCATTCCACCTCTGCTGTTTGCTGATTTCAAGTCTTCGCCTTGGCTTCGTCAAAAGGAAAGGCTGGAGAGGGGCCTGGAAGGCCAGCGAAGCACTCATTGGCTCATGACCCACTTAGATGTATTCACAGTCAAAAATGCACACACCCTCCTCCTATTACTCAGAAGCAATCAGGCACAAAAAGGCAAGGATCTGCAGTACATTGAAATCAAGTGCAATTTATCCACAGCAAAAAGGAAAAGTGCTGAGTCCAGAGGAAGCAGAGGGAATGGAAGAAAGCTCCAGCTGCCACCTCAAAAAGCAAATCTTATCACAGTTGTCATTTGGGGAGTTTAAACAGAAAACTGTCAACTTGGGCATCTGGGAATCCAGTGACACTTTGGTGACAGTGTGATGTTTGAGACTCCCAGGGAGCATCTACCTGTACTGAATGGAAAGAGTAATGCTTCCTGAACATTTAGGAAAATGTTTACTAAGTAAAGTCAAACAACAAATCTTTGGGTGTTTATTTTAGTGCATAGAAAATCAGGGCTCAAAAGCTGTCCATCACAGACAGTTCTGAGGTGGGTACCACCCTACTGCATTTCAGCACCTGGGCTTAAACATCAGTTGTTCAAATCTGGCACTTGTGGACATGGCATCAATGGGTTTCAGCAGCAACTATTGTCAGTCTGCCTTTCCCACTTTACACAGGTAAGTCTTTTTGACTGCACGGTGGGAGTAAGTGTCCTATACCACCTAAGAGGAAAGAACTGAATCCAAACAGAGTCTACAGATGACTGGACCATCTTTTATAATGGTACCAAGAACTTTCTCTCTTTCTCTGTATGTGTTAGAACCCTGGTGTCTTCCCTGTGTTCAATCCAGAAGATGCTTAAACATCTTTCAAACACACTTTCACTTCCTAATAACAGTGGACTTTAATAACCAAGTCTTCCTTCTTCAGATCTCCACCATGCTCCTTCCAGATGCCTCGGTGTGCTTCCTATTCTGCTCAGAAGCTCATTCCAGTTCACCCAATTCCTAACTTTCTGACCTGTGCAGCCCCCCCACCCCAATGTGGCTTTTTGCACCTCTGAAGCCTTGCATTTGTTTTGTTTTGACTTGACACATGTCAGGCTGCCTCCCACAGAAGGACAGGGAAAGATGAATTATACATCTCCTGTATCCAACACTGCATCACACAAGTGCCTGCCAGTGGACACGTTGTGATTCGGCACAGTACTGCGTGAACTTTGGGCTGCACCCAGCTGCATAGCCAAGGAGTCAGTGAGCTCAGCTGCATAACTGAGCAGGGAAGGACAACTGTGGTGCACTGCACATCTTACTGTTCCTTCTGATTGCCTGGGTAATTTCTTCCTCTCTCTCTCTCTCTCTCTCTCTCTCTCTCTCTCTCTCTCTCTCCCTCCCTCCCTCCCTCCCTCCCTCTCAAGTATCTGACACAAAATTCTTCTGTGGCCAGAAGCCTCAGAGCTGTGCACATGGACACCCACCTCGTTTTAAACTCCCAGAGAAAACATGCTGGCCTTGTTCTGTTCCAGTCCCCACACTGACCAACATGACAGTGTGTGGGAGTGGAACAGAGGAAGGAATTGCTGTCCACTTCCCAGATGGACACTAAAGCAAAAAGCTAGTGACCCATGACTGAGGGTCCTCACCAGGAAAGAAGTCTGGTTTGAGTATGCAAAATGAAGTTTAGTTTTGAGCTGAAAATTAAAGTAAGAAACAGAAAGTTCTTGGCAAAGTGAGACTGCGTGAGGAAAGCCAAACTGGTTGCACAACTCAAATCCAACGAGCCTAAGGAGGTCGTGGCCTCGTCAGCAGGTCCTCGTGACAAGTGTCAAGCATGCAGAAAAGTTTCACATAGGGTGGATAACACAGTTAGAGACAGATCACTGAATCACCCCCTTAATGAACAGAAAAGAGTAAGAAAAGATATGTACTCAAAGTGTTCCGAGATGCCGGTCAACACACTCTTTTGTATTATGTGAATCACATTCTCAATTTCAATAGCATATGCAAATGTCCCTCTATATCCCAAATGCCTTGATTCCCAGACACTCATGGGTACAAATACCCTCTGTCACTCCAGCTCTTTGTATAAAGTAGTGTACTACTTGCATATAATCTATTCCTACTCTCCTGTATGCTTTAAATCATCTCTAGATAGCGGAAAATTCCAACATAACATAATGGCATATAAATAGTAGCTATGCTGTATTTTTGAGAGAATAATGACAAGGGAAGAAAATCACCCATGCTCTGTGAAAATTCACCCTTCTGCACCAAAGTATTATTGATCCACAAATGCAAGACACAAAGATACAGGGATCAACTGTTGGCACTTTCTGCTGTCACCAAGACTTTTGTGCCTACACTGGATTTTTACCAAAATACTCCAGCTAGTGGTTTATTATAAAATGCGAAACTATTCAGGAGGGGAATGGCACCCAATGAGCAATAACTACATGAAATCTATTAATATCCTCACATATGAATCAAGTTGTTTGGCTCTGCTAACTTGTGTCTACAGCTACGGACCATTGGTCACAGTGGATTTGGGAATGAACTTCCAGAAAAGCAGATAATACACCCAATATACAAAATAAGAAAGTGTACAAGAAAAGCCAGTGTCTGAGGAATATAATAGTTATTGTGGTGGAAAGGAAAATCAGGAAACAGAGGGGGAAAGACAGAGGAGGAAGAGGAAACAGAAGCAAGTGATCACTGTCTGTGAACTATGAGCACTTGTCTTAAACAGAGGGATCAGAAGGCTCCAAAATTGGGAATATAAATCCAGTTCTGAGCTAAGACAGACTTCAAGAGGAGAATTAGTAAAAGTGAGATTATGGTTCACATTAGGAACCACAAGCAGCAGTCCAGGGTCCAAAGACCTTCTGTGCTGGGAATTTTGTTCTCTTCCTAAGAAAGTGACAATCATGGACTTTCAGGAGGCCATGTCCCCACCCAGTTGTTACAGCCCAGCTGGTGGTTTCAGCCAACTCAGGAAAGGTCACACACATATCCTCTCTTGAGTAGCATAAGATAGCTGATGAATCCAGTCTCCTCTTAAACTAGCTAAGTGGAGAAGACAATGAAACCTTAGCCGAGCACAAAAACAAAGACATAATGGATCTCCCAAGAACTGACTGCAAGTTGCATAAGTTACCCAAGTCTGCCACAGGAAAGCAGGGCGAGCAAAGCTTCCTCCTGCTCAGGGCTATCTTGAAAGCTAAGTTGTCATGCTGTGACCTGGGACTGAGAAAGTGACACTGTGAGTCCTTGTTCTGAGGACTGAGCTGTGGTTTATGTAGTCACTCCCAGGTCTGACAAGGGTGTCAGTTTCCCTGCATGTTGATGTATATGGAAGCTCCTTTCTTCTTGTGATGAGCCCTCTCAAAAGGACACTAATTACATACTTCCTAGGGCCCCAGACCAAAGCAAGCCCACTGATCTGCTCCCTTTGCTGTTGGACACTTGTTGGGAGCATGCAGGGACAAGAATGTGAAAGGTTCTTCTCAGGCCATCATCTTTATCTGGAGAAGTTGATCTACCTCATCCCAGAGAAAGAAGATGGTGTGGAAAACAGGAGGTCCTTCAGCCAAGCACAGCCTTTGTTTCTGGTGCCCTCCCAAGAGCAGATATTGGCAGGAGGGCCATCATCTCAGCTGTCACCCAGCCAAAAGAAGAGCTGAGATGCCCTTCTCTAGCAGAGTGTTTTCCAGGGCTGCCTTGGGCTCATGGGACCCTCTATGCATATCTGAAGAAGGTAAGGATGAAATGGTGACATCGTGTGCTTTACTGGGACTTAATGGCTGTCTGTGAGGAGAAACTGGAAGTCCCAGGTGAACCTGGGGGGAATTGACAGCCTCAACCCCATGGCTGTCCATTATCACAGCAAGGTTTGGAAGGACAGAACTCTGCCCTTATCATTAAACTGAACTATCCACTCATTTGTACCAGCAAGAATCAGGCTTGTGCTCTGAAGGTGCTTCTACCTCAGGAGGAACCTGCTGAATTCTGACTAGAGCCAGGCATGTTCCATCTGTATAGCAGGCAGCCCATTGCTAAAGCCTCTTTAAGCCTCACCAGTGAGAAACTCAGAGTGCAACACAAACCCAGAGCCGAAGCTCGGCATCAGACTGAGGGAGCCATAGGGTTCTCCGCTCAGTTTACATCTAGTTGCTGCTCCAGGAGTCTCTGCTGCTAGGGATGATTTCTCAAAGTGTTCACTTGGAAGGAGTCCATTATACCACCCAATGCCACCATAGACTTCCTAGCACCCAGGGCATCTCACTGTACTCCACATGTCAGCTTTGGCAGCTTTCTGGAGTAATAGTCCCTTCTAAAAGACAGGGAGGATTCTCCATTCCACCACTCCTTTGTGCTAGAACACAGGGTCCCTTCTTAGTCTTGGATGCCATTCTTATGTGGAGAAAACTCTAGTTATTAGGAAGCACACATTACACTACATACACAGAGTCACATGTATACACACATACATAAATATATGCATAGATACATACACATACACACTCAAACATATATACACATGCATACACACA
>CAJQZJ010032727.1:5057414-5079471 GCA_907164525.1 Lophiomys imhausi
ACATGCATACACACATGCACACATATATGCACATACATACACATACAGACACACAAACACACATATGTACACACAAATACAAATATACACATATAAACATATATACATAAGCATAAATGTACACATGCACACATGTAAGCACACAGATACACAAATAAATATATACATACATAGACATAAACACACATGTATACATGCATAAACATATGTACACTCACTTTTTGTTTTGTTATTAGTGTGTGTGTGTGTGTGTGTGTGTGTGTGTGTATGACATGTGTGAGCATGCCCACCACACACAGCACATGTGTGGATGTCAGAAAACAATTTTGTGGAGTCAGTTCTCCTTCTCCCTTCACATGGGTTCTGGAGTTTAACTCAGGTCGTCAGGCTTGTATGATGGCCCTGTACCTGAGACTCTTGCCAATTCCTGCATATCTCTTTAGATGGCTAGAACTAATATGAGAGTCAAGACTGCTGATGCCCCGTACAAGCTACTATGTGGGGGAGTGGCTGGTGTTATGACCATTAGTGTTAAAAAAGAGACAAAGGCTTATAAATTTCAAATTCCCCTATTATTTCCACTGTTGGGGGAGTGAGAGTCAGTTTTCCTTCAGGGTGTGGCCCCTGGCAGGTCAACTGCCAAGTTACTCAGTACAACAGCTCTCCTGCATCCACACCATTACTGAAAGCTCTCCAGCACTGCCCCAGCTAGCTCACCCAATGCCACAGCCAGCAAGGGGCAGGATCAGTTCTCCCACTCTCATGTTCTGGGGCCAGTTCACACACACACACACCCACACCTCCAGAGCCAGCCCTACTGCGGTGCCCCATTGAGATGCAGAGCCCACTCTCCCGAGTGCTGCAGCCAGCAAGGGGCTGGGCCAGCTCTCTGGCAACAGCATTCTCAGAGATGGGTCATGCACCTTTGCCATCAGGGCCAGCTCTACTGTGCTCCCCAGGCAAGGTGCAGGGCCCGCTCTCCCAAGTGCTGCAGTCAGTGAAGGGCAGGGACAGGGCCAGCTTTCCTAACTGCTGCAGGCGTCGAGGGGCAATGGGGGTCATGTAGAGCATCATCTCCAT
This sequence comes from Lophiomys imhausi, assembly GCA_907164525.1. Taxonomy (NCBI): domain Eukaryota; kingdom Metazoa; phylum Chordata; class Mammalia; order Rodentia; family Muridae; genus Lophiomys; species Lophiomys imhausi. The sequence continues at coordinate 5,058,495 of CAJQZJ010032727.1, forward strand.
GCCCCGCCACTTCATGGCAGATGGTGCCAGGGCCAGCTCTCCAGTTCTATAACCTCAGGGCAGCCGACCTGCACCCCTGCCACCATCGCTAGTTCTACTGTGAGGCACAGGGGAGGTACAGGTCCTGCTCTCCTGATTGCTCCAGCTCATAAGTGATGGGGCCAACTCTCCAGGATGCTATAGTCAGTGAGGGGCAGGGCCAGCAGTGCACAGTCCTTGGACATTAACATGGTCCCAGGCATCAGCCGAGACCAGGGACTTCAACATGGTCTTTAGTGGTAATATGAGCCATGAACATCAACATAGACCCCTGATGCTGCATGGCCACAGACCCAGACATGGTTCTCAGTGGCAGGGCAGGCTGAGACTTCACCACGGCCTTCGGTGGTACAGCTGGTTACTCACATCAGACTGTTTCTCTCCACTGTCCCTCATGCCTCTAGTTCCACCTCTCTTCATAATGCTCAAACTGTTCTGCTTCTCTTTTTCTCTCATCTATCCACCACATATTTGCACGTTGTAGTGGCTCCCACTGCGGGCGGGCCACATGGTTGGCCTACGGATGCCCTTGACTCACCTGTGCCTTTCACGAGGCATGGGGGCTGGCGGGCATCAAGTTCTGGTTTGAATGCATTGTTGGGAGTATGTATGAGCCAATTCACATGCATTAACAGGAGGGGAACCTTGCTGGACCCCTGTGAAAGAAGGCTGGTGATCTCATTTTACACATGAAAACATAAGGTCTGTGGGGGACTGTGTTCATATTTTTCTTGATTTAATTGCATGTTCCTCTCATTAATCAACACAGCAATAAGCTTCACCCCATAAGATGGTAGGTAGAACTCCCATATGTCCAGAAATAATCATGTATAATTCAGCTTATTATTTTGGGACAATTTTTCTTCTTGAGGGTCTTTCCTAAAACAAATACCTCTGTTAGCCCACCAAGTAACCACTGCTTGGGGAGCCAAGGGGACCTGAACCTGGATGAAGCTGTGCTTACTACCTAGATATCTTGCCCTTGCTTAAAACTCTAAGGAGTTGCCAGTGTGTTCCCAGGATTAATCATGGGAAGGAAACCCAAATCCTGCCAATGGTCAATCAGCTCAAATACGACAAATGACCTTGCCAACCATACTTTAAATCGTAGGTCTAAATGCATTTATTTATGTGAATGGTGAAGAAAAAGAACACAGAAGAGAATTTTGCTCTTATTCTGAGCTTGCCCTCCTGGAAAATGAAAATCCAAACTGAGAGCAAGAATCCCTGGGAGAAACATAGGAGGGCTGTACAGAGCCACTGCTGGCTAATGTCAGGGTGGCCATGACCTTCTTGCCTTGGCGTGGATCAGCAAAATGACTTTCTGTGCCATGTGGAAGCTCCTGGCTTCAATATCACTCTGCACTCAAATACTGACAAGGGTGACAGGTTATATACATACAGAGGATAGTGTCTAAGACTATTCTTGGCTTTTGTCCCAATTCTACACAGAGAAGCATTTTTTCAAAGGATTTTGCAAAACCCCAGGTAAAGGGATCTACTGTTCTACAGTTGAGAAAAAAAAAAAAAAACCATAGGTGATAGTTTTGAAACTAAATAGATTTTCTACTTCCATTTATTCTGGACACCAAACTAACTGCCTAAAGGCACAGAGAGAGGCCAGAACATGTCTTCTTTCCCACACTACCATGATGGACTTTGCCTACCAAGTCCTCAACCAGAACTCCAGAAACCCAACCATGGTATTTACCAACTAAGTACATCTAGCTGACAGCCACCAAGCCCTTCAGACGCTTCAGCAAATTTCTTAAGGGAGAAAGTAGATGCTCTGCTTTATAAACTTCATTAACACAAGGTAAGTTAATTAGAGACTCATATGGTAATGAACACAATGATCTAGCTGCTTATTGCTGTATTTTCCAGGGAAAACTAAGACTTGAGAGAATCCTAATCAGGCTTAGGCCTGATTCCATATCACCTCTTCACCTCTGGGTGAACTGTAGGCTCTCTGTTCTTGTAACACAGCCTGGAATATCAACTCCTCTAGGAATGGGCCCATTCTCACAGCAAGAGGCTATAGAGTCTAAATGCCTCACCATGTTGGACACTTGAAATTCATAAAATTCAAAATGAAAAGTCACCATGCTAACCCCGAGTACCACAGTTCCTGGCTGGCAGACTGAGGCAGCAGATGACTACCTAAATCCATAGCTTCATTTCCCAGAATATAAGGACAAAAACTCACCTAGAGCTGCAAGAGCCATCTGCCGTGTCATTTGTTTGCTTGTTTGTTTTTTAATTCTCTAAATTTAAAAATGGTATTGGCAGAGAAGGGTGGTTTCACACGAATGATCCACTTTCCAACTTGGAGAGACAAGACTATAATACTACAAAATGTTTCATCTGACTTCAGAGAGGAGCCTGAGAACATGGGCCATCTGAAACGATATTGGTGGCATCGAGTAGGATTTTGGTAAATGAAAGTTTTGTTTGGATTTTCAAAAATGTCCATAGCTTCTAAGATTGAGAAAGAGCTCAAGCTTGCCTCTCTTTCAAGATGGACACAGGCTACAGTGTAAAAGCCTGGCTCACTGTGGGCAAGAAGCAGCGTGCTGAGAGCATAGGCCTTGCTTGTTTTCAATTCAACCCCAGCGTTTGTGTGTTGAAACTTCATCTTCAACTCCACATGCTAATGGGGCTTCTGGGTGAGGACAATGCGTTAGTGGCTTCGGAAGAAGAGGGGCTGGCTCCAGCTAGCACACATGCTCCACCTCACCATGCCATGTCCTCTGCTGTGCCAGAGTGCGGTAGAGAAGAGATGCCAAGACAGGGCTGGGGCTGTGGTCTTGACTTCCCAGTCTCCAAATTATGAGCTAAGCAAGCCTGGAAAACTACTTATTTATGAATCATGCTTTCTCAGGCAGACTCTGAAGCTTCCAAGTACAATACCTACACAAGCTGAAGTGTGGTGACTCAGTTTCCTCACCTGGAGCTAATGATAGAGGTGTATTTAGGGCCACTCTGATGGGCAAAGGAGTCACTGAGCACACAGCTTGGAGAGTGGTAAATATGGTGTGCTTAACAAATAAGAGCCATTTCCACATTGACAGAATCTTCTATTAGCTCCTGAATAGCTGATGTCTGTCTAATGGTCATCAAGATTGCGAGTGACTAATGATAAAGCTAATGTGTTTGACGCCTTGGTCAACAACTGCACCAAGTAGAAAGGACAACTTGGCGGTGAGGTCTTTTCATTTTGTTTCTTTTTGGTTTTTCGAGACAGGGTTTCTCTTTGTATTCTCAGCTGTCCTTGACTCATTTTGTAGACCAGGCTAGCCTTGAACTCACAGAGATCCGCCTGCCTCTTCATTTTGTTTCTAAGATTTACTTATTTTCATTTTGTTTTATATACATGAGTGCATATGTGTATGTGTATGTGCTACATATGCCTGCAGTGCCCAGAGAGGTCAGGTGAGTCTACAAAACACGCCAGAGCTGGAACTACAGGCAGTTGTGATCCACCATGTGAGTGCTGGGAACAGAACCAAACCTGGGTCCTCTACAAGAACAGTAAGTGCTCATCGCTGCTGGGCCTTCTCTCCAGCCCTGGAGCCTGATATCCACAGTGAAAAAGATTCCAGAATCTGAGTACTTTCATCCTGAGAGCATAGCCCACTTACTCTAGCCAGTTTAAAAGATGACTTCCAGACGGCTTGAGCAACTTGTTCAAGGGCACAGGGCCCCCAAGGCTCAGACTTGGCCTAGTCATGCTGTTTACAAACTCACTACTGGAGGAAAAGTCAGTGTGGCGAGAGGACACTGCTCACAGGGAGCTGAACAGAGGTCAGAGATGGGGCCAGTCATTTTCATATGAAAAACAGTGTTTCTGACCAAATTTATAAGCTGCCACCTAATGTCCACTGTCACAGACTTTGGGGGTGGACCTTTGGGCTACTTATTACTAGGCAGAGTGACAGCTCAGCTAGCCGTGCTATTTGCAAAAACTGTAGAACCTGTAAGAGACAAAGCCATGTTGGAGGAAACATGTCACTAGGGACACTTATTGCAAGTGTTTAGCCTCACACCATTTCCGGTGTGCTTTCTCTGCCGCATGTTTTCAATTGAAGGGAACAATGGCCCTCCAGCTTCTTTCTCTGGCTTCCTGTTGTCATCCCCAGCCCAGCCAGCCATTATGGATGCCTCCACTGGAACCTTAAACCACAGCAAACTGTCCTCCTCCTACCAGTTGCTCTCAGTTATGGCGTCTCATCCCAGTAACAGAAAAGTAACAATAGGTCACAAGGGCAGTGTCTTCGTGAACAGGGTGAACAGGGTTGACGCCTTATCCAAGTGGCCTATGGGTGTTTGCTTGCTCCTCCCATCACATGAAGATGCCCATCAACCAGGAAACAGACCTTCCAGACAACTAACCTGTGGCCATGGCCATCTTAATCTTACATTTCCCAGCTTCTAGACCCATGAGAAGAAAATCTCTTTTGTGAGCAAACCTGGCAACCTGTGCTGTTTATTTATAGCTGCTTGAATTGCCTGGGACAGTCCAGTCCAGGAGTTCTGAACCCAGCACAGGTTAATTAATCACATAGTTTACTTTGCTTCCAAAAATGCTTAAATGTTTTGTCACTATATTATGTTGAACAGCTCGGCCACTACTATGAAATCACTCGTACTGACTACACAAGGCTTAGCAAATATTTTCTGTAAAAGGACAACTGGTGGGTACATCTCAACTCCACAGGCCATCACTTCCTGTCACAGCATAGATGCAGACACAGAGAGCATGTATAGAATGCACCGGTGTGTTTTAATAGACTTATGTCTACAAAGAATACACAGAAAGCTGAATTCTGCCTGCCGGCAATAGATCGTTGGCTTTTGAGGCATACACCCTAGTGCTCAGTATGTTTCTTTTCCCCCTTTAGGCTTCTTCCTGATGTAAGCATTTACACTGTTTCAATGCACTTATCAGACCATGATCAGCGTGCAGTAGAATCTAATTTATTCTGTACTAGAAAGAAAACCCAAGGTGAACTTATAAAACAATGTTATGAAATATGTTTAAAGAAATACAGTTTTTATTACTTTCATATACATAAAGGAATCAAAATTAAGTCAATAAAACATCTCTAGTAGGTTTTGGCAAGTAGGGGGTAATCCAGCCTTACCCAAAAGAAAAAGAACTTAAAATTATGTGATTCATCATTTGCACTCATGAAATTTTTCTAAAGTGATTAAAAAGTCTGTTCTCTTACATGGTGAAATATGGTTACTATCACCTCATCATGTTTCTACCATTAATTGACTTGAAAATTCCTTTGTTCATAGAAGATGCCCAAATGGTCCACCAAGCTAATTACATGCTAAATTAATGACCTAAATCAACAAATTTCAAAACTTTCAGACAGGCTGAAAGCATTGCAGTCCTATGACTCCATAAATGAATAACATCTTCTAAAGTAGCTACGCCAAATTCCAGGGATCCTTACAGCAGGTTGATTGTTCAAAATCCACTCACAATCCCCTTTCCTTTGTTTTCCTCTACACCCCCGCCCCATGCACCCAGGGGAAAAAAACAACAGCATGGTTTCCCAGCATCTTTTGTAGCTGGCCATTGACATATAGTTAGAAGCATAGGGGTTCCTGTTTTTCACACTGAAGGGGAAGCCTCCTTTTTTTTCCTTTCTGATTGCAACATAGACTTTAGGTCAGGAGAAAGGCAGCCTTTTCAGGGCCACTGGGTTGCCAACATGAGGATGAGAGGCCTACTTGCTAAGAAAGCAGAAGGGAAAGAAAAAAAGAACAGAGTCCTCGGTGAATAAATAATATTCACTAAGTAAATAAGCCACCTCATCCTCACTCAGTTTCAATGTGGATTAAAAACATCAGGGTAAGTGGCCTTTTCTCTTTCTTATTGTAGCTGATGCAAGCCTAAGTGAGGATCCATGTCAAAAGATGGACAGAGGAGGAGGGAGAAGTAGAGACTACAAACCAAAGAACATTAGTTACTAGCAAGGAAAGGCCATCAGCTTTTAAATGACATTCTGGTGGCATTTAAGTGACACCTGCAATTCCACACTGTTTCATGTTACAATAATATAGATCTGGATACAGAGGTAAAAATATCCTAAAGAAAACTATACTTATAACCTGAGAGAGACCTGGGAAAGGGCACAAAAGGGCCAGGGGAGGGGAAGTGAGCCTCTGAGGAGGCAGCTAAGACCTGCAGTGAGGAAGAAGTAACAGATCCCTCTTGGCATTCAAGGATACTGTTGACTACTCCCCAGAAAGACCCCCAAAACTCAGCAGAGCCACATCTGTCCTCTCTTAGTACCAGTGACAGAAGTACTGTTGCCAATCTGAGCCATGTGACCAGCATATCACTGGGTAACATTTCCCAAGAGTCCAGAGCAGTAAGAACACCCATAAGCACTCATGTGGCCAAGGCAGGTGCAAAACAACAGCCTAATGGTGTCAGCAGTGGAGACTGGCTGTGTAGAGACCATACTAGAGCCAGCCAGGCAGAGAAGAGCCACATTTGAGCAATGCCCCGGAGACACTGCCAAGGTAGCTCCCACCCCACACCTTGTTAGGGGGCAGAGACCTGAACTCTCCTGCTCTTCCAAGTCTAGCACTGATGGAGTTTACTCAGAAGTCTCTGTGTTATGCCTTCTGCGGAGGGCAAAGGTGAGCTCTTGAGAGAACTCTACTGTAAAGGGAGAAAATAAAAATAAAGAGTGAATGTTTACAAACCCTGGACTGAGCAGAATACTGACACTTCCTCAGTTGGTGTTGACTCCGCCCTGACTGCATGCATTCTGTTACTGAGATTGTTATCTCCTGACCAAAAACAATGAGGATGAGAGAGAAGTAGGACTATAAGGGTGAGCTTCCCTTGCCTTGGATCAAGGTACAGATAGGGTCCAGCCTTCTGCTTGTTAGATTCTAGTCTTTTCACAGATCTTTAAAGTCCATTTGTATTCAAGAATTTCCCTTCTTTTGACCAAATTTCCCTCTGTCATAATCATAAAGATCTGCACACATGATGGTGGTGGGGTTATAAAAGGAAAAGTGACATTTCTGTACATACCAAACTATATTCCACCTTGGGCTGGGCACTTTTAATGCACCATCTTCTTTAAAGTTTGCTCCTCACTCCATGTTAGAGATGAAAAGCAGCTGAGAAGATGAATAGATCCCTAGTCTCAAGCAGACAAGGTCAAGTCAGCTACATCTAACTAGGGAGTACCATGTGACGTCAAGGGTTACTTCGCAAAGCTATGCGGTCAGTTTATCTGAGCTGTCTGCTCACTTCTCTCCTGTGTCCTCCTCCCTCTCGTGCCACATGCAGTTTTTATCTATTGTGCTGACACTTTCAGACTCCTGACAGACATGATTACTGATATCCAAGATGCCAGCCCCCAAGTCTCCCAGAAAAACTTGCAGCACAGCACAAGAAGGTACTCTGACCCAGCAGGGAGTTCGCTGCGTCTTCTGAAGTGTCTGTTACATCACGTGCAGGAGTTCAGTGTGTACAGCTTTGCCATCACCACAGCCAGCCCGTTCTGCTATTGTCACAGACCATGGCTCGTGAGCAAATGGACGCTGCTGTGTTTTAATAAAACTTTATTTTCTAAAGCAGATGTGGCCCACAGGTCTCAGCATGCTGACCCCAGTATGATAGCTTTTTCTCCGAGCCACAATACAATGTCAACCTTCCCTCTTTCTGAAACAGAAGCAACTGTATATGATTCATTTTTATCTTTAAAATATCTCATTCTGTGTAGGGTTAACTTTCATGAAGCCTCTATTAAAATCTTTCCAAGAAAAAATTCAAAACCATATTCTATAATATTGTCATCTGAGTTGCTAAAAAGACTTCCCAGTGGTTAAGACCAGGCACTACTCTTGCAGGGGACTAGAGTTTGGCTCCCAGCACCCATGATGGTAGCTCACAATTTCCCTGATATCCCACTTCAGGGGATTTGCCGTCCGTGACTTTGGTGGGCATCTGAACTCACATGCATAAACCCACATGTACATATAATTAAAATAAAATAAAGACTGCTGTCTGAGGTTTTGTAGAAAAGTTTTTTCTAGAGAAATAAATGTCTAGAGAAGATAAACAGGCATAAATTAGGAGCTGACGGGGCTTGTGTGTTCATACAGGCACACATGTACACACACACACGTACACATGCTTGCACATACATGCACATACACATACAAACACATGTACTTGCACACACTCACACACACCTTGGGGAGGATTCTTGTTAGTCATACTCTCCATACCAACTTTACTATGTGGCTAGCACACTCCCTCAGTTAGCAGAGCTAACACAGTAAAGCTTTTGCGGTGACTCACACTGCAATTAAGGTCATGCCTACAGTAATCGATAAAATCATCTACTTAGGCGTTTTGTGGATAGTTTGACACCCACTTCCAGTCCAAGTGATTTGGGGCATATTGCTTTCACTTAAAACCAAACTGTCACAGACACCTCTGCTCTCAATATGGTACTTCTTATCGATTCCTTTAAGACAAATGGGCGGAGTGGGTGAATGTGCAGCTCAAAATCCTGTCAAAGTAAGTTGATGAAAGTTTATGAAAACAGAAGCAGGAAAAGGGGTCCCCGCAGTCTACCCCTATGTTCAGGCATGCTTAGATACATGCACAGAGACATGCACCTTCAGATACTTAAACAATGCACATGATTATATTCTTTGTCTCGTATTATCTGTACACAGACTTGACCAAGAAGAACCCTGATGGTAGTGATAATACTGACGGTGGCCATAATGGCCACTGATTCACAGAGCATTCATACAGAGTGGGTACTGTGCAAAACACATCAAATTCTTTATAGTCAACACATCAAATTCTCAAAGCATTTCTGAAATTTGGGGGAGTTGTATTTTATTTTCCAGAGAAATCTGGGTCATAAGAGAAATTTGGATCCAAAGCTACCTCTTTCTAATTTGCAACACTGGAGAGCTCTCTCATCTTGTGTAAATCTTGATGTTTTTTGTAAGTGGTGATAATTATACTTTCCTTGAGTCTGTGTTGAAGGGACCGAGTGAGATCACATAATCTGAGAAGGATGTGTCAGAACACATATTAGACTGAATCACTCAACCTAGGAAAATCGGAATTCCACATGGCTGCAACACATAAGTGCTCAGAAAGTGCTGTGTATTGCTACTATTGCCTAATGTCCTTGTTGCCCAGGGACAAGAGTAGGTAAAGAAAGGACTTGAACCTGAAGATGGTTTATACTTAAGTCCAAGCTTTCTTCCACTAACTTAGTGACCATTAGAGAAATTCCATGATCATTTCAAACAAAAATGTCTCTTCATAAGATGAATCTGACACCAGGAAGTCAACAGCACTGGTGCTTCTTATATTTTTACCAGCATTTTATGAACAAAGAAAAGTTTATTTTATCACCAGCTCAGTAGTAAAGTACCCAAGCTTGTATGAAGTATATTAAGCAAATGTCAGTAGAATAAAAAAAAATTTTTTGACTTGTCTTTCTTCCCCTATGTCTTAAGGGTCACAAACTACTGACAATTGGAACCTGCCTTGTTTAACAGGTATAATTAACTCTAGTCACTACAGGCCACAGTAGAATTGCTGCATCAGGGAAATCCACCAACACTAAATGAACTAGCAATCACATTTCCTCTTTTGCATCCCATGGTGGGAACTGGGGGTAAAAATATGTTTTATTCCCAGGCTGGAGATAAAGAGACTTCCACTCAAAGCCTGTCTGTTCCCCAAAAAGCCTGAAAGAAATGTATTCCCATCATAAACTAAGTCAGGCCTTGTTGTATTATTATGTTCCCAGTGGCTACAGATGTTGAATGAGTCTAGACATTTTTTCAAGCTTGAGTTGATTTTTAGAAAATGTCTTTCAAATCAGAGCTCACTTTAAGAAAAGCCTTTCTCTCAGTATTGTGAAAGTCTAGTCTTCAAGGTGCAGTCTCTTAAGAATGTAAAATCCAGTCAGAAAGAACTTCTGTGCTTACTTTTTTATATAAATAGCAAATATTCTGTGTAGTTTATATAAAGTAGATCCCACAGTCAGGATAACCTAGTCAGGTGTGGCAGCGCACACCTAGGATCCTAGCATGTGGTGGGTTAAGACAGGAAGGTCTAAGCTCTGGGAGAGATTGGGCTATGCAACATGTTCCGGACACAAGGACCACATAGCAAGCCCTTGTCTCAAGACAAGACTAGCCAAACAAGCAGCCAACCAACCAACCAATCAACATTTAAAAGTGTATGCCTGGTACTTTGGCTGGAACTCTATGCACTCCCTGGAACTTCTCAGAGTATCTGTCCTAGCATGGCCACATCCAAGAGGACTCTCAGGAACTGTTGCCAAACATCTGTTATCAATGCAGGATTCTGTCAGCTTTTGCCTCTGCATGGAGCCAAGGTTTGCTTTACAATGTTGCAGAGATAACAGTCGGTTATTTCAACATTTCTTTTTCTTTTTAGTCTGATTGAGATGCAAGAATATAAGGAGATGTGAGGGCATCGGCAGTTAAAACAGTCCCAAAGCTCCACCGGTCAAAGTCCCCAACTAACAAGATGATCAAAACACACCTTTCAGTGGGATGGGCAGGTCGTAGGACAGGTCCTCTTTCATCCCTCAGCTACCTCTGAATCTGCATTGTGAAAGCATCAACACTCTTTTCAAATGTGCCAAAAGAATATGACATCCATTTGGGTCAATGCAAAGGTGACAGCTCACATCTCTGACATTAGTAACTAAAGTCTTCACTTTGGCCAACACAGACAAAGGCAACTCACAGAATACCAACCAGGGCACTTAGACAAGTCCCAAGGGGTCAATGTCACATTTGAAAAGAAAATCCAGTTAAATAGGACACAGCAGTCATTGTCCAGGGGAAACTCAAAATCTACCTTACAGCCATGACCCGTTCTAGTTCTAAGAACCTCCTTATCAGAACAGATTGGCAACGAGGCTGGCATCTCTCCCCCAGACTCTCCCCCTTGGTAAACTCACACATCTTCTGTATGTTTCCTTTCAGACCCTCAACTGTGCACATCCCTTCAACTCTTCTGCCATGATACATGCAACCCCTTATCTCCTGCACCAAGACAAACTCACTCTACCAAGGCAGGGCATGGCTTCCCAAGCTCTAAAGAAGGCCAGCTGACACCACAGCAAACACCAAGAGTGACCTTGAAAGTATTGATCAAAGTTCCTTTCCCAGTTTCGGAGGTAGGGAAATTAAATAGTCTTCTAAATCATTAATGGATTCCTTTCTCGTTCCTCTCTCTATGAAACAACCTTTCCCCCTCATCCAAGTTGGGAATCTCTGTTCCCACAACTTGGTGGGAAACAACAAAATATCTCTTGTCAAAAATACTCAAGAAAAAGGCTCAATTTTCTTTCTCTTGTTACTACTTAGAACATCCAAAGAAAATTCACCCTCAATCAACTGAATAATTTCCTTGGAAAGCTGAACACATTTTCCCTACCTTGGAAGGGTTGACAAGTCTGTCTTAGAAATATATTGAAACATTAATGACAAAGAAAACACTTTAGTGACAACTTCATTTTTTAAACTAAAAGTTGGTTTGACTTTATCTGTATCTGTGTTTTGAAAATTGTGTTTGAAGACTGTATTTGGACCTTGAATCTGTGTACCACTGATGAGAGAAACCAGGATTCAAAAACACCCTGTCCTAAGTTACCTTCCTTATCAACAGAGCTTTGGCACTTAGAATGAGACCAGAAGACCTGGGGCCATTTAAAAGGAAATAAAGCAAGGAGACACCTTTGTAAGTGCACAAAGTTGCTTTACAATATTGCAGAGATAACAGTCACATATTTCAACATTTCTTTTTCTTTTTAGTCTGTTTGAGATGCAAGAATGTAAGGAAACGTGAGGGCCCAGACAGTTAAAACACTCCCAGAGCTCACAGGGCTCTTCTGGTCAAAGTCTTCAACTAACAGGATGTTCAAAATAAATACCAACCTTGAGTGGGACGAGCAGGTCGTATGTGGCAGAGCTAGAACAGGTCTTATGTGGCCTGGCAGGACTGAGACCTATCTACACACCCTCATCTTTAAACATTTTAGATAGCTCTGGCTTTCCAGCTAATGAACCTCAAGAGGTGAGCAAGAAGATAGAAAGGGCATAAGAAAGCTTAGGGCTAAGATGGGCTTGTATGATAGCCCTGTGGCTGGATGAAAAGAAAGTTTCAGACTGGACAAAGAGAAGGATAATATGGAAGGGCTGTGAGGAGCAGGGCTGTGTGGAGCAGGGCTGTGTGGAGCATGGCTATGCCAGAAACTCCAGCCATCTAAGACTTGAATCAGCCAATAATTTCAGATTGGCCTCAGTAAATCTATGGGTTGCTTTGGACCTCTGTTTCCCCTAGGAAGTTGCAGTAGGTAGTACTTTTTAACTTCTGTCCAAGTGTGGCTCCCAGACCAGTTCCTTTGCTATATTTAGCCTAATATATCTCTACCAATATTGTCTCACTGCCTGGAAGAAGCCTCCTAAGGTTGGAGGAGCAGAACCTTGTACCCAATCTCATAGAACTTCAGAGAGCCCACTGTGCCTTCTCCTCTCCGACACTAACTCCAGGGCATCTGAGTGCTCCAACTTCCCTCCCACTTTGTCATTTGTGGATCCTCTTTGTGGTGGTTTGCATAGGAATGACCCCCCATATATTCATGAATGCTAAGGGAGTGACACCATTTGAATGGATTAGGAGCTGTGGCTTTGTGGGAGTAGTTGTGTCCCTGTTGGAGGAAGTGTGTCACTGGGGGTGTGCTTTGAGGTTTCAAAAGTCCAAGTCAGGCCCAGTGGCTCTCTCTCCTTGCTGCCTGTGGATCTGGATGTAGAACTCTTAGTACCATGTATGCTGCCCAAGTGCTGCCATGTTGATAATGACCAAACCTCTGAAACTATAAACCAGCCCCAATGATATGCTTTCTTTATAAATGTTGCCATGGTCATGGCATCTCTTCACAGCAATAGATCACAAACTAAGACACTCCTCATTCATCCTGTGTCTCTGTCATACAGGATACTCCTCCTGCAAAATACTCTACCTTACCAACCTGCCCCAACCTCAGAGGCATGAACAGAAACTCCAATCCCTTGACACTACCTAGGAACCCTTGCCTTGGCCTCTTTCCCATGGAGCCAGTCACAGGGTACCTCTGAAGTCCTTGGAACAGATAGTGATGACAGAATGTGTCACCTTACTCCTTAATGTTTGCTTTCAGCAAATGTATGAGAACTTTTGAAGGGTGTCCCTATCCTCCTTGCAGTCCTAGCTACCAGAACATTGAACCCAGTGTCTGAAAAACAACAGATTCCAACAAATCCGGCCTGGATCTGCCAAATCTATGGTTTTAAATTTAATTTTCACTATCTTCTCATTTTCTCCTATTTTTGAAAATTACATTTTCATTTTACTACTAAATCCATTATTATTAGTCTCTATAAGTTACTTATTCCAGATCATAATTACATGGTAATTATAATGTAATAATCATGATAATTAAAATATACTTGTTAAATGTTATTCTAAACCCATGCATATAATAATAGCAACTAATACTATATGGTAGTAGTCATATGCCAAGTTCCCATCTGAGTGTTTTGTACTTAATAATTCGTTGAATCCTCAGTTCAGAGGTAAGCATGAAATGGAAGTAGAGAAGAGATCAACAAAGCCAAAGTCACAAAGTTGATAAATGTTCCACAGTGATCATTCAAACTCACGATGTCCAGCTGCACAGTGGATATCTTTGCAGGAAGCTAGATTACCAGCCTCTCTGCCTGGGACATCGGTGTGCTGACTATTTATGTCAACTTGACATACACTAGAGTCATCATCAGAGAAGAGGGAGTCTCAGGTAAGAAAATGCTTCCATATGATCTTGTTGTAGGCAAGCCTGAAGGACATTTTGTTAATCATGATTGATGGGCGAGAGCTCAGCCCACTGTGGGTGGGGTCACCCCTGGACTGGTGGTCCTGGGTCTATAAGAAAGCAGTCCGAGCAATTCATAAGGAGCAAGCCAGTAAGTAGCGCCCCTGCATGGCCTCTGCACTAGCTCCTGCCTCCAGATTCTGTCCTGCTTGAGTTCCTGTCCTGACTTTCTCCGGTGATGGACAGCTGTGGGAAAGTGCAACCCAAATCAACCCCCATGGTGTTTCATCACAGCAGTAGTAACCCTAACTAGGACAACGGCCCACCATGCTAGGGGATTTATAACTATTGCTTTCTTTAATTCTCCAGATGATCATCACCATTTGCCAAAGGTCTCACAACAAATAAGGTGGGTTTGAGAATTTCAAACTCAGTGCTCACCCCAACTCTTCATAAATGTGTGACAAGATGGGCCCATGCAGAGCAGATGGATATACATTCGTCTATATAGTCGATAGACACTGTGAGAACATCTCACCATCACCCAGTTCTCCAGAACCTGAGGTAGCAGTTCATATCTCCTCCACATTTTACAGGTAAACAAAGAGCCAGTGACTAACTCAGTCCATAACCCACATCTCCTGGGCCTGGAGTCTCTTAAGCTTGTCTCATTCAGTTGTATTTGACATATTCAAAATGTACTCTTTTGTGGTATCCCTAGAAGCTTCCAGAAATCTAACCAGTGTGGACATGTTAGTGCTTCCAGGACAATAAAAAGCCAATTAAAAAGATATGCTGATAGTGGCTTCCCACATGATTTTAAAGAACACCAGCCCATAATTCCCAACATAGAGCTGCCTCTCCACCTTTACACATCCAGTTCCCAAAAGCAAGCATAGTGTTTGTGATCAACCCCATCTATGTGGACCCTTAGAGATGGAAGCCCTAAATCTGACATTTACAACATAACAAGACTTCCTCACATAGCCTCCTGTTTCAGTGTGAGACATCTCTTTTTTTTTCTAATAAAGTTTTTCTTTATTCTGTTAAATAGTATTAAGCTAAGATTAAAATATTCATCTCCAAAGATTTGTTTTCTAATCCTATTTTGGAAAAACTAAATTGTAAACAGAAGTGGAGACAGATGAATCAAAATAAGAAAAACAGAGTGAGAGAGACAGAGAGAGACGGAGAGAGAGAGACAGAGAGAGAGAGAGAGAGAGAGAGAGGGAGGGAGAGAAAGAGGGACATAAAACTCCTGAAAATATATGGAAACATCAATCTTGAGTTCTTGTCACCAGGATCACTTCTCACCTATATAGAGTGGCCCTAGGCAATATAACTCATATGTTGGAAACTTCATCCACAAAATCATGTGTAGAGATTAGACCTTCAGAGGTGGTTAGATGAAGTCATGGAGAAGAGACCCGCATTGACATGTGCCCTCCCTGATGCAGGAAGAAGGCCTTCACCAATGCGGCCTCTCATCTTCTAACTCTCAGTCTACAACACCATGAGCCAAGAGTAGCAAGCTGCTCTTGCTCACTGTTTACCACTTTATGGTATATATATATATATATATATATATATATATATATATATATATACCATAAATACTAGTGTAAGCAAGGTTTTCTGAAACTAGATTCTATGGGCCGGGATATTGGAAGCTTAACTTGAAAGCAATTCCAGTGTGAATTGGTTAATGAGCCACAAGTTGCCTTCTCTTGGGATCACCGCACACCTTTTCTTCTGTTGTCCCACAAGAGCCATGGTGTGATAAGGGCTCCTGGTACCCAGGTTCCCAGCCACATTTCTCTCCCTATGTACCCATAACACAGCCCTGCACCACAGGGAGCAAATCTTTAAACTTGCTCATTATATTCGAGAGACAGGTCTCAGTTTTCAACCAGTGTGGATGAATGAGATTGACACCTGGACCAGCATAACAGTGGCCTGCCTTTGAGTGTAAATGCTAGTTTTGGATTTCCTGCTCCTTTTGTGCAGAGGGGGGACTCTTCTTTACAGAACTTCTGTGATGTGATTTGCATTTTTAAATTGCCACTAACATCATCTGTTCATACGTCTCAGAGGAAATACAATGAGAGAATGAAGGAGGGGCTTCTTTCATGAAATGCATAAACTTGAACTAGGATTTATAGCTCCTTATTTCTCCAGCCTCCTAAAGGAAATAGTGTGCTAACAGGTTCACCAAAACCATTTTATAAACATGCAGTTATGAAAGAAACTAAATGGTGAGAGAAAACACAGTCACTACAGGTAAAATACACCCAGAAGGGGCTTACCTTTCCTTATGATCTAAACTGCAATAACTCAGATGGAGTGTTTTCTAGTACCCTGGTTTTTATTGAATAGTAGACACTTTATCATATGTGGACACCAATTAGTTGATGAGCATTAAGTTATTAAACATCTTCTGCCCTTGACCCTTGAGGAAATGACATAGAACAGAACAGATTCCTTTCACTGGCATCTTGTGTATGGATACCATTCAAGGAATATCTGTTGAGTGTGAAATGAATGTACAATGAACAACTGCAAGTAAGCATGTAGAATATGTACACCTCAGAACACTCTCTCTCTTTCTCTCTCTCTCTCTCTCTCTCTCCTTCATTATAAAACTAAATACACACATCTTTAAAGAGTAATTATCAGACTCTAAACATGTCCCATGCATTCTCACATGCCACTCCTACAATTGTGTAGAGGATGACATTTTTGTGGCAGAAGTGGAAACCCTATGAAAGGGAGGCTCCACATAACCAGGCAAAGGTCTGAACTGCATACCTCAGTCTGAGCCTTCCTGTCAGAGCACACCACTTCCTTTGACAATGATACTTCCTCACAACACTTTAAGAATTTTTTGGTCATTTTTCCATTTGGAACTCCTTTTTAAATCTCACCTTTAGGACTTGACTGACATTACTACTACGTTGTATTATTTGGATTCAGTCAAGCTTGCTGGGACTCCCAGCCAGTTGCTCATCCAGCCCTCCTGTCTGAACCAGGAGTCATTTCTGGGATGCACTCACTGAGGGTGCTCCCCTCCTCCACACCCACTCCCCCACACCCTCCTTGCTCCCCTCCTCCACCCCCACTATCCCATGCCTAGTGTGGAAGCATTCGGGATCTAGAATGTAGAAGTCTGTATCCACCTTCACTCTGACTGTCTCCAGCTCTTCTGATCCCTACCTTCATTCTGTGTTCTAGTCAAAGCAAACTCCTCAGTAGTGTGCAAATGTCACAAACTTTCTCATATCTTCCTGGCTTGCTACATGAAATTCCTACAAGGAATCTTTCCTTCCTCCTTGTCCTTCACTCCCCCAACTCTCACACTACCAGCTCCAAAGCCCTCTGCATGTCCATCTCTCAGGACAATTTGAAAACTATATCTAAAGTGTTTACTGCCTCTATATCTAAAGTGTTTCCCCACTAACGTGTATTCCCCAGGAAGATGAGATGATCTGACCCAATCCCTAGTACAGATGTAAGTTTGCAAATGAATAGATGTACACAGAAAAGATGATAGTAAATCAACATATGATAGTGAGTAAAGCTGGGACTTATTCAGGGCTAAGTTGGGTAAATAGTATGACCAGCTCACTCATGCCCCAAACACATCACATTGAAGAACACTGTAAAGAAGGGAAGTCAGTCCCTAGTCATCCAAAATGCCCAGGTCTTAAATAAACATCTAAGAAAAGAATGGCATTGCAAGCATGTGATGGTGTAGGAGTCTATCTGCCAGTAGAGAAGTCTCAAGAACATGTTAGAGTCAGAGAGAGCCATGTTTTCTCATCCTTACCAGTAGCCTGGGCAAACTCGAGTTGACTCCTTTGTTTTCTCAAATATAACCTACATTCTCACACTTGAGGACTTCAAGCTCATAGCCTACCCACCTCAGGCAGGACTTGAACTTACAGATTGCACACACGTAAGCATTGCCATTGGAGCAAAGCAGAGTTCTGACTTCCCATTTTCCAGAAGTCAAGGACAGTCTAATATTTCACAGATGACTTTGGTCTGAACTGTTCACTCTCCAGAGTGCAATTCTTTAGAAGTGATGAGGTAAACAGACACCAAGACCTCTGAAAATGTGTCACTCAGTGACATGACAAGAGCCACAGTGCTCCCCACCTACAAGCTTAACACATCTGAAGAGGGATTGTGATTCAGCCTTTTATGTATGCAGAACATCATTTTCCAATATGGAAGGCCTATGATTAGGTTTTTGTATCCAAAGGATACATTCAAGTGGGAAAATGTAGAAGTAAAGGAAGCCATTGACTTCCTGTTAGAACTACAGTCACAGCAGAGCCAGGGCTGACAGTACAGAGGGGAGAGCGGCAGAGCATATCCTCAGTCTCTACTTGCCTCTGTGGGCTCCTGGTGCAGCAGCCATGGCTCCACGCAGAGTTGTTGTTTTGCCTTTTTTTTCTGCTTCTTTGCAAATGGCTTTGCAAATTTTTGAATTTTGCAAATTTTTGAAATGTTTGAAATTTCCCAAGTGAAGCTTCCCACAAGACTGAGAGCCCAGCCAGCCCACACCTTCGTCTTGAGCAGCATTCCCCGTTGAATTGAAGATGAACTGTCTGGCAGTTACTGAGACAAATGACCTGACATTGTCATTTGGTGAAGCTTAAATCCCAGACTCTGCTCCTCCCTCCCACGGACTTGTTTTTTTCTGGGAGGCCGGCCATCTTATAAGCCTTTAAACACTTCTCTCCAATTCAACCATTTAGTCTTAAAACACCCTCCAAGGTATTATGCTGAAAGCCCTCCATTAAAGAATCATTACCAAAGAAAGCCCTGCTACAAATGAGTTTACCAGATAAGAAATCCCCAGGTTAACAGGAGAGATGCTGGGAGAGTCCTCACAGTAGGAGTCTGGTTAGCTCTGAATCTCTGAATTTCTGAATCTCTCACCACTCAGTGCCATCTTGCCTTTACATCCTTAAAAGCAGGATGTGTGAAAGGATAGACTCTGAGCTTCATAAGTTACGCCCTCCTGTGTCCTCCATTCTGTAACTGCTGATCTGTTTCTTCTTCTGGCTTCTTCTTCAAATACAGATTGTATATCTTGAATTTAGTCAAGCACTGAAAGAATCCTGTTCACGGAAATGAAGGAAACAGTAGCAAAGCTTCGCAGGGGGTGGGAGGGACAATGAAGATATTGGCCCAAAAGGCTGAAGATAGATGATCCAATGTATTGAGAGAAATTGGGGACTGTCCAGGTAATCAGTTGTCTGTCATTTATTAGTTTTGGAAGCTGCTGGCTCTGTACTTCCTGTATATTCAGATATATTTATCCTTCTCAGGTCTCTGATGTGGTTGAAGACTAGATAGTTAGAGTCTCACAGCTAAATTTTAAGTTGTTTAGGAATTAAAAGGATGTTCTAGGTCTAAGAAGATGTTTTTAAGTTGGTAAGATAGCATGGAAACTGAGTTAGGTATAGAACTTTAAACGCATTGAGATAGATAGATAATAGAGTATTAATATCAGTTGCCAAATACGTGTGGACTGGACATTGGGAATGTATGCTATATCTTATAATTTTCATAATTGTAGCATAATTATTCTTTATAAAAAATTCTTGGGCAAGAGGAAGCTCTTAGCCATCATATGACTGCTGAACTGAAGGGGGGTGATATTTAGGGACACCCCACACCAGAGGAGTAGGATAGGTGGGAGAAGGGGGTGAGGATGAGAGGGTGGGACTGGGAAGGGTGGAGGAAGGGGACTGTGATGGAGATGCAACTTGAAGTAATAAGTAAACATTTTTAAAAAGATGTACAAGAAATGATTTTATACTTAAATTACTAAAATATATATTTTATTTATTAATCTAGAAATTTTTAATTTGCTTGCTATTTTTATGCTCAGAAAGGTAGGCTATGCTAGGTAACATTATTATAACCCACACCTTTCAGAAGCATCAACAAAATGAACATTAAGATGTGCTCTGCTCTGATTAGGCACAGCATTAGGAGAGGGAGGCCATGAGTTATAACTGGTGTTCTCTTCAAAATCTTCCCCAACTACAAAATTTAAGGCTGCCAGAAAGCAGGAATTTTCCAGACTTTACTGTCACATTAATTTTAATGGCCAACTTGTGGACTCAGTGGTAGTGCCCATCAGTGGATGACTAGAAAAAAAAGATCAAGTATATACACACATTGGAGCCTCATCCAGTCACAAAGAGTAAAACTATGACACTTGTAAGAAAAAGGATGGAATTCGAGATCATGTTATGACAAAAATCACATTACATGCTTTCTCCCACTTGTGGGTCCTAACTTTAATATAGATATAATGCACACACTATATGCACACACATTCACACCCACACACGCACACATACACCCGCACAAGCACACAGGCACATGTGTTTGTGACAGGAGGGGGCCCGCAGGCGGAAACAGAGTAGCAGGAAGGGAAAGGAACAGGAGGAATACGGTCAAAGGGTATGATGCATTTGAAAGAAATTTTCCTTAGGAAACCTGGCATTGTGTGCAGTGAATACACAGCAGTAAAGACAATTAAACACAATTTAAAAGAAGAATTCGTCCTTTCCGAAGAGGCCTGCTGCTTGAAGACCGTGCCAACATTCCTCCCTGTGCCTCCGGGTTCCCCTGCACGTGTAAAGCAGAGGCCTGGAAGCTAACTCAAGGCTGAACTCTCTTGAAAGAAGCAGTGATGAGGAAATGAAAAAGCAATGTCCTATGCAAAGACTCTGCCTCTACATTGTCTCACTGTGACCACAGAAAGTCTGTTATTAAATATAAAGTCACTGCAAAATCTTTTATTAAAAATAATCCTGGGAGTTTGTTTTAACTATCCTAGACCGTTTTAGACGGTTGGTATCAAGAGGTCAGAGCTTCACATTTTATTTTTAAGTATCTCTAGGTATGATACCATTGGGAAGCATTATCTTTAAATTTGTATCAATATACAAAGATCTCTTCAATTGTGGTTAAATATACTCTTAATTATGTATCAATATACCAAG
>CAJQZJ010032727.1:5097716-5120592 GCA_907164525.1 Lophiomys imhausi
ACACACACACACACACACACACACACACACACACACACACACACACACACACACACAGCCCAAAACTACCAAATGGGAAATAAAAAGTCTTAAAACGGTTGATAAAAAGTGTGCAACATATTTTATAGAGCTTCCACATTGTCTTGCTTCATCCATTACTCTGCAGAAGACCCAGAAGAGTATTCATGGAAGTGATTTGCTAAAGAGGGGCTCCCAGAACAGGGGAAACTGGAAAGCGAGGAAGCCAAGCAAGGCTGAATTTGAAAGGGAAGCCTCACCCTTAGCCAGATTCTGTAGGATGCACCAGGGATAAATTATCCCACACATCATGCTGAAGATGTGCAAACTACACAGGAGTTTGATCAGCTTCAAATAATGGGTGACACACACTCCTGCTCCTACTGTTAAAGACCAGTGGGGAGTCCAAGGAAGGGAGTGGAGGCAGCTGAAGGCACCACTATCACCTCTGTGTTTGGGGGAGGGGCGTGGAGAAGTTCCTCTAGTCTTTCAAAGAAAGGAGGACCATGAGAGAGCCTTGAGAGAAAACATGTATAGAAGGCAGGTGAGCAACAAGACCAATGAAGAGAGTTTGAGGGTATCCAAGCAGTAAATTGATATCTGCAACATGAATCAGGAAAATGTCACTGAAATCTAACTATGAGGATCCCTCCTTTGGGTCCTTGGAGCTAGCTTATCACTCAGTGGCATATGTTTAACTATAGATCATTTCATTTCTTTCTTTGGTGGTTTACAAAGGAGTAAGTTTGAAGTCAATACTTCCTAGGAACATAAAATTGATTTTCAAAAGCTTGCCTTCGGGCATCAAAACCTAAGGTCTTCAACCTACTATGGCTGTGGCTTACTGAAGAGGACAGTCCCACTTTTCACTAACAGTGCGGGCTCTGCTCAGACTGGAGAGACTAAGCTTGGCCATCCCTTCAATATTGAAGGAAGCTGGTGACAGTGACTCCATGATGCCATTCCATAGGAGTATTTATATAGCTAACCACGCTGTTAGAGGTTCTGGCATGTCACAGTTGTAACACCTATACACCTGGCTAACACAGATCTGCAAAACAGGGACATAAGAGTCTGTTTTACTCAAATAAACTTTTATAATGAAATATATGTAATTAAATATACATATATAAATATACACATATATATATATTATGTAATACATTATAGATCTACACTATTGTCTATTGAAGGGAAATGTTGGTTTTTTGGCGTGACATACCCAGAAACTTCCATGGAGACAGTGAACTGAGTAGTAGATTTGATTATGAGGCCAGCTAAAGACTGACCTAGATAGTCCCTACAAATGGCAAAAGAGATATGAAATAAAGAATGATTTCTAAGTGATATTTACATGAATTTATTAGGATCGTGAATATTTCTACATGCAGCTCTTAAACTTCCTCAATGATACTTATAATTTGACAATTTATAACTTAAGTTAATTATGTCAACATGTCTGGAAGACAAGAAATGGACAGAACAGGATACAAGGTTCTCTGGTTGATGAAGCTCTAACTGGGCCCGCCTCAATCTGTCCAGTGAGGATCTACTTTTTAGGCTCCTATGTATATTTTATGTGCATTGTCCATGCTTACTGAGAATCCTGTTAAGTTGGTTTTTCCAAAACCCCCTATTTTCCATATCTTACCACCTGCCATATCTAGAGATGTTTCTTTGCCTTCCTTTCACCCACGTGACTTCTGCTCACATTGGTATATCTACAGCAAAAATCTTGATAGGCTGGTGTACATGGGACTCCCCCTACCTTGGTGCTTCCCGTTAGGAAATTGAGTTCTATCCTGTTCCTGTAAATACAGTTTGAAATTTTGTACAATTATATGCTGGGGTCTCTTTCTTCTGTTGTAGCAGTCCTGAATAAAATATACATTGTCTTAATTATTACACAGCTCTTGTTTTCTTTGACATTTAAAACATTGTGTAATCAGGCACATGCAAGTTAATATAATGCAGAGTTTTTGAGGGACTCAGTAAAGAGAATGCTGACAGTTAATGAGCACCTCAAATTTCTGTACATTACTAATGTATAAGAATCTTATGACCAGCCGGGCGTTGTGGCGCACGCCTTTAATCCCAGCACTTGGGAGGCAGAGGCAGGCGGATCTCTGTGAGTTCGAGGCCAGCCTGGTCTACAAAGCAAGTCCAGGACAGCCAGGGCTGTTACACAGAGAAACCCTGTCTCGAAAAACCAAAAAAAAAAAAAAAAGAATCTTATGACCATTGAACACCAGTGTCATCACTAGTTTTGTTATAGGAGCATGACCCATGCTTCCCCTAATGCCCTATGCACCCCTCTCCCAGAGTCAGAAGGCTTCAGTTGACATTATTAAGTAAATGAATGGTGAAGACCATGGTTGCCTGCCACAGGGTCAGGAATTGTTCCATTTCAGGATCTCTGAGAATACTGTGAGTGCTTGAGTGGTGAATGACATTAGTATGTGGGTAAAGGAGGAGATGGGTCTTAGTTTAAGAATGACTGAATCTCTTCCTCAAGCAAATTCTCAAGAATCACTAATGCTATAAAACACTTACAATTAGCTAATTTAATCCAGAAGCACAAACTTACCCAGACTTGGTCAATTCTACTCTTAACATATGTGAATTCTGAAAATTTGGACTGCCTTTATAATTCTTTGCTTCTTCTCCACAAATTGTTTATAATTGAAAACCTTTGGGATCAATAAGAATTTCTTATGTTGGATAAGATACCAGATAGATAGAGGACAGAGAAATCAAGTCAAATTGATCTTGCTTCTCTTCAAGCTGATCCAGAGGGCTATCTGTTGCAGGCTATTTGATCACCATGTGGACCTCGAGATTGTGAACTGGAAAAATCTGTTTCTAGTTGTGTTTTGAGTCAGCTATTGATCCTAGAGCTTTCTGTTTACTGTAAAGAAGTACTTGTGGTGTGGCTCAGCCCTAGCACACACCTTTAGTCCAAGAGCTATTTAAAGTCAACCTTAGGTCAAGAGGTGGAGCAAGCAGCCAGCTGACAAGGAGTAAACAGAAGTAAACAGAAAGGAGGGACACTGAGTTAGAGGGTATTTAAGACAGCATGCAGAAAAAGGCTTTTTCCTTCTGGGACATTAGGGGAGTAGGGACGTCAGCTGGGTACTTTCTCTGACTCTCTGAGCTGGCAGGTTTTCACCCCAGCATCTGGCTCCTGAGTCTTAATTGTTAAAATATAAGGATTGGGATTTTTTCAAAAATAACAGTTAACTAAAATCATGGTTATTGGTTCCCATTTTGATTTTATTATGTAAATCTATATAAGATCTATTTCAAATATAGTGAGGCTGCTGATATTTTGCTGGTACTGAGTTAGTATTTTTTTTTATTTCTTTTCATTTGCTTATCCATAGGCATATTACATGGGAAGTTAAAGAACAGACTAAATATATATTACTAGGCAGTTTACAAAGAGAAAAATGTACATGATAGAAATGACTTTGGAAGTCTTTCTGGGTTCATGAGGAAAGAGTGTATTACTGTTCACCATGACCTGGAGCCAAAGAAGACTAGCAGTCAGTACAAAGACTACAGGGGAGATAATAGAAGCTGCCCAAGATAGCCAATCAAATATCTTCTCACACTAAGAAAAAAAAAGAAGAGTGTAAGAGCTAAGGCAGAAACAGATGCTAAAGGAGGTAAGTGCAAAGGGTGAGATGTCCCTGACCCCCACCACCAACAGAGATTCTAGGAAGATGAACTTAGAATAAGAAAGCAAAGTGCTTGGTCATGAGAACAAGGACACAAACCCAGTGGCATTTTCTTCTTTGGAAGTGATGGCCTCAAAATCTAGCAGCCTTACAACTTTAATTTTAGCCTTGATTTTTTTTTTTTAATCCAAAAGGAACATCAGAAGTCCTGGCTTCTAGCTGAAGTTTAGCCATCACAATGAGAAAACAGAATTCCTATTTTGTCTTGGCATGGTCTGAAGAGACATCATTTGAAATAGTGATGCTTTGTCCCAAAGGCAACTGGGGTCTCAAAAAGAGAATTCTGCTAAAATTATATCAGCCATAAAATCTACAATACAATGTAATGGTCCAAATCTTAGGATACACAGAGATGTGTGAAAGGAATCAGACTAAGGATGAGAATTGATAAGATCATATCAAGACATAATTCTCTGCTGTCAAGTGCATGATTATGTGATGCACACAACAATCTTAGCATGCTATATATGCATGATGTTGAGGAAATCCAGATGACTAAAACTTTCCAAGCCATCCTTAGTAAGATCTATATGAGAAGAATCAAAGCGAAAGTTGATCCTGGGGTATAATTTTATCCATAGTCTTGTATCATGAACTCCTCTCTTCATTGCCCTCCAGAGATGCATCCCCCTATTTATTACCACTCATTATTAGATATATACCTAATATATTAATATATCTGTAGTACCCATGTGTGAGTTCTTTCCACTTCATTCACAATGTTTGACTTACCCAAATGCCTTGTGCTATTACCCTTCACCAAGAGAAAATGCCTCATAAATGCTGAATTGGTGTGAAACAGCCTCAGAAAGATAGAAATAGATCTGCCTCATGACCCAGCTATGCCACTCTCAGGCATATATACTCAAAGAACTCTACTTCCTACTAAGAGATACCTGTTCATCTGTGTTCATGACTGCTCTATTCACAATAGCCAGAGAATGGAAATGGCCTAGATATCTAACAGCTAATGAATGGATAATGAAAATGCAGTACATTTTACAGAATGGAATCTTACTCCACTGTTAAAAAAATAAAATTATGAACTTCACAGATAAATAGATGGATCTGGAAACAATCATTCTAAGTGAGTTAACCCAGACCCAGAAGGGCAAACATGGCCTGTTTTCTCTCACTTGTGGGTGGCAGCTTTGAGTCTTCAGCTATGTTTCATTTGGAATGCCCTCAGAGGTCAGGAAAATAGTGAAGGGCCATGGAAGAGAGCAATTCTAAGGGAGGGGAAACAGAACACATGGGTAAATGAGAATAAAGGAATGGAAAGGGTTGAACAGGGTAGGAGATGGGGCAGCAGATTAAAAGAGGAGGGAACATGGAGAGGAGTAACTAACAACAAGCCCTTTGAAGAGGTATATGGAAACCTACCTATATCTGTAGAAGCCTTCTAAAATATATTCATAAATAAAAAGTTTAAATGGACATACCCTATAACAAAGTAACAGTACCCTTGCTAGACACCATAGGCTAATAACTATAAAGCACATTTCTAGGAATACATTTTCTTTTTAGAGATGTGGGTCAGTATGTTCCATAGGACCCAGACCAGTATGTCCCATTGACTCCAAGTATTATAGTCTATTGCCAATGTCATTGGTCCCCCTCTGGTCTTGGTGCTAAGACCCTATTATTGATGACACACTTCTGAGTCATAAGACATGGGGATAAATCAAGCTGGTACTGGCCTGGAATCTTCATCCCTACTAGCTAGCTTTCATAGCGCAAGAAAGGGCTATACATTCTACCAGAGGAGAAAAGTAACCATCAATCTGACCCAGAGCTGAGAATCCTGTGATGTACAATAATGACTGGTCTGGAAAGACAAGCCCACTGATGCAATAGTGGCATGAATAATGTGGGAGTAACTATCCAGTTTCTGGTTGGACTTAAGGCCCCTCCACAAGATGAAAATCATACCTGGGACCATTAGAAGAACCAAGAACCTGTGGTTAGATAAGTCACAGGCCCAAGAAAAGAACTTACTATTATTCTGCTAACTGGGAACATGCAAATCTATTTCTAAAACCTCCTCACCCACACTCAAGGACAAAAGGCTACATGTACATCATACAAAAACTTTTCTCAGCTCTTTAATAAATCTAAAGTACCAAGGACCTCAGACAACACAACAAAACCAAACTGGGAGTAAGGAAACAGCCCAGCTATTGAGTTAGTCCCCAAAGTCCACAGTGTTTCAGGAAGAGATGGTTGAGGTAGAGCTATCCTATCTTCCTCGAAAGTTGGGATGACAAAGGAGCCACTATCAGGACACTTGCCATCCACAAATAAACAGCAAACCAAGTCATTGGTCAAGTCAACTAAGCAAGAAGTTACTTGTGTTAGTAATTTAGACTCAATCATCCCCATGATGACCTCAAGTTGGAAGCTATAACTGTGAGTGTTATTTCAAATGAAAATAATAACGAGATTGTGGCTTCCCCATAGAGGAAAACAAAACAAAAAATATCATACACTAAAATATATCAGCAGAAGGGTCTGGCAGACTTTTTGAGGGAGTGTGTGATTATACTAAATGATTTTGTAATAGGATAGCTTTAATTAATACAAGAGGGGTCCCTTACATGGTTTTTCTAAGTCCTGCATTGCTATTTTTGGACTTGCCACAGCTGGGTGGTTGACTCTCTTCAGGTGGTGCCAGGACTAAAGGAGTTGATGATACACAACAGGCTCTCTGTGCCACTCTCCGCGTCCTCCCCTCACCTGCTCACACCTGAACTCGTAGGGGCTGAGATGACTCTCAGTCTTCAGTTCAGGATATTAATATCTTGAAGAGTTTAAATGAAGTTCTTCTCTTTTCTCCCTTCCCTCCTTTCTTCTTCCTCTTTCTCCACCTCCCTCTCTCTTCTTCTTTCCCTCTCACTCTCTCTTCTTTTTCAGCTCTCTCAAAACACAAATGCTAGCAGATGATATCAAAGGAAACCAGCATGCTTCTACTTTCACTGATGCCTTGATCAGAGCAGAGGTTTTCTTCTGTCTTGCTCCTGTCCAAGGCTTGGTTTCCCTCACAGGAAATGCGGCATCTTGGCCTATGGTTATCATATGGATGGCAATCTGTTACAAAAGGAGTTTAATTTCTCCAGAATACCTCTTTTCCTCCTTAGCAAGCTGTAAATACATCACATTTAAAGTCAGTGTGTATGTAAAAGAATTCATTCTGGCATTTGTGCTTTCCCTCCACACAAAGGGAATCTCATTAGCTTCTGTGAGTTTGTGTTTCTAGATCTAGGCTAATGAATACTAGGGCCTCCCACACTGGAATCCTTGCTCTGCAGTAAATACCCCTCCCAGAAGACGCTGTTAAAACTGATGCCCCAAGCCAAGCAATACAACAGGTTCCCCGTGAAACACAGAACAATTCAAACAAATGAGTTGTTGAAAGGGCAATACAATTAGGAATTGAAATAATTTGTACATAACAGCTTTTAAAAGTGAAGGTGGGGGTCAGTGCAAGAGGAAGCTCTTAACCCTCATATGACTGTTGAATTGAAGGAGGCTGATATGTAGGGGCAACCCACTCTGGAGGAGCAGGATCATCGGTGGGACCCGGAGGGCTGGAGAGAGGGGACTGTGATGGAGATGGAACTTGAAGTGATAAATAAACATAAAAAAGGAAAAAAAGTGAAGGGGTCAAAGTAAGCACATGTTGCAGCAAATAGTCTAGTGAAACCCTGGGTGCGTTTTCTATAAGCCCTACCAACAAGCTGTATCATAGTCATAGGCTGTTATAAGAGAAAGAGCCATTTGTTGGGCTGAAAGGGGACCTGTTGGGGGGAAAAGATATACCTTAAACTTAAAAAAAAGGGTGTGGATGGGGTTGAGGGGGAAGAGGGTGGAAGGGTGGGACCGGAGGGGGGAGTAGGGAAGGGATTGTGATTGAGATGTAACTTGAAGAAATAAAAATATTTAAAATAAAGACAAATAAATAAAACCATAGTCATAGACACTGTGTATGCATATAGTATGTTTCTGCAACTCAGACACAGCATTAATTCAGATTGTAATCTCCCTTTTTGTTTTTTCCCTAGAACATAAAATGTAAAACATAGTTGCCTCTCAGGAATTAGCTTAAAGAACTAGGCTCTAAAAGTAAGAATTGATTTTGTTTTTATGATCATCCACATGATGGGTTCTCTCCTTTGTTTCATCAGAGTAGAAATAAAATTTAGAGACAAAAACATTGCCTAAAACAAAAGCTGCAAGTGGGAATGCAGATGAGAAGAAGCAAAGGTTATCTGATTTGTGTCTCCACTATCTGGTCCCTATTCACTAGAGTGCAAGACTTAAGAGGTGACAATTCACACATTCAAAGGAGGCACATAATCAGGCTGGCTGCTCAAGTACCACAGGACAGTTGTACTGACTCACAATAAAATTTACCCCACAGCCATTCAGCATTCTTGCCCAAAATAAAGATAAAATTGAAGCATATGTTAGAATTTAATCCAAGTTACTATCTTTCTTCTTCACAAATTCTCAGAAGCCTGTCCACCAAAATTACATTCAGGAATGAAGAGCAGGGGAAGGAAGATTAGCAAGCACAGAAGAGCAAGGCAGAACCACAGGATAAATAACAAAAGATAAAAGTGACACAGAGGGAGAAGAAAGCCAGAGGACTTCCAGACTTTCAAAGTCCCCTTCCAAGTATGGCCTGGCCTGTGTGGTGAGAGTAAGCACAGCACTGGGGGTTTTTTTGTTTTAACTCAGGGAGAATCACCCTTGACTTAAGTACACCAAATTTCTTCTAAAGAAATCATCTACCTTTAAATGAAAATAGCAGTGTAGGGAGTTCCTAAATAACATCATATGAACTTTCTGTGTTCCAAGTAAACAGAGCCTTTCCCTGGAGTCTGGAGTCTAAGAAGGCTCATGGAATGGCTCAGGCAAGGTGGCAATGGTGTTAGATCTCAGGTTTGTCCTGGCAACATAGATGAGTCCAAAGGATGCTATACTGGGGACAAGAAGGCAGCCCTGGATAGACAAATACCACAAGTCTCTACTGTCAGACAATCAACTTACTGGATGAGAAGTGTGGGTACCAGAGGCCAGTGAGAGGAGGGGGAGGAAGGATGGAAAGAAGGCAGTGGAGATTGCAAAATGCCACTAATGAGAAATGGCTCCTACTGTCTAGTAGGGTAACTGGCTCACAACAATTAATGTAGACTCCAAAATACCAAGCTCAGAGGACTTTCCTATTTCTAACACAGAGAAGAAAGGTACCTGAGCTGATGGGTGGGCTGGCTACGTCAGTCTCACCACAGCACATTATACTCATGGATTTTTAGTTTTAATTCTTTGGAAACTTCATAAAACATTTTTTAACATATTGACACCCATCTATCTCCTCCCTGCATTCCTCCACAATCTGCCTCTTATTCCTTCCCCCTCTATTTCCTCTTTCTTTTATTAGTTTAATAATCCATCAACTCCAGTTTGTGTTGTCTCTTGGTCACTGGAGCATGGTGAGCTTAACAGGAGATGTATCCTTAGAGAAAACTGAGTCTTCCTCCCCAACAAGCCATCAACTCTCCATTGATCAACCCATTCTAGCATGCCCATTGGTCAATATTCTAGCACCGTGTAGGAAAGGTTTCAGGAAATCCCTCACCTCAAACTAGGAAGCCATGAAGAGTTGTACTTATGTATTTAAATGTAACACCATACTCCATGAGTATTTATAATTTAATTAAAATTTAAAATTAAAATAGAGAGATAATGTCTATTACATGGCTAAGGGGAGAAAGACTGATCGTTCTGCCTTTTGTGTGAACTATACCAATTCCTCCAAGTTTCACAATCCTTTACAATGTGATGCAAAGAGTAAGCATTCTTTGTTTTCATATAGATGCACACAACGTTGGTATCAAAGTAAGAGGGAGAGCTGGAGAGCTGGCTCAGTGGATAAGAGCACTGGTTACTCTTGCAGAGGACCCCCCGGATAAGTGCCCAGCACCTACATAACAGCTCACAACTATCTGTGACTGATTGTCATGGGAGGGATCCAAGGCTCTCTTCTGGCCTCCACAGGCTCTGCACATGCATGTGATAGATATATGCATGCAAACAAACACATACACAAAAAGAAAAAAACAAATAAATAGTTTTAAAAGTATGAAGAGATTTGGAAAGTAAGTCAACTTGTGAGCCTGGGATAAACTCACACCTCCAAACTACAGGAAAGAGGCTAATCATTTCTTCAGAAATATATTTTAACTGTTAGTCAACTCTTTGAACTGGCTGGTTTTCTTTTTAATTATCAAGGATTGGTGAGTATTGACAAATTATTTTCTCCATTAGAAGATTCCTGAGGTATAATATGAGCTCAGTTTGAAGCTGTGGGGAAGACAGTCAGAAGTTGTTCTGTAAACCCCTTTCCTCTGATCTCTTTTGTGAGGCTTTCAACTCCTCTCACTGGAAGAACCAACAATGCACCCTGCTCATCTCCACACCGAGTTCGTCACCAAGCCCTTCAAATGCCTTTTTGTTTTGTCAGCGACTACGATTCTATAAAGCTAAAATAATATTCTGAAAATGTCACACTAAAATTTTCTCAAGTGTCTTTATTCTGTGTATCTCTGAATAAGACAAGAGTATTTCATACAAAATTAAAAGACAAAAGGGGAATTGCAAAAAGCCTGAGGAGCTAAGTGTAAAAGCATACAAAGGAAGTGAAGTGAAAAGATGTAAAATATCTTTATGTATTGGAGCAGGAAGCCCTTCTGAAGATGGGTGTCTTAAATGGAAAAGATCAAAGACCTGTCTCTATCAAAAGGCAAACATTTTTGTTTACCAAAAATATTATTGAAAAGTTGAACAACACTGATGTGGGAGCTCACACCTGTAATCCCAGCACTTAGGAGACTAAGGCAGGGTTTACTGCAACTTAGAGGCCAGCCTGGACTACAAAGTGAGACTCTATATCAAACAAACTAACAAAAATTTAAAAACAATTGTTTAAAAACAAAAGACTAGAAAAAGCATGAATAATATGCATAACCAATAAAAATTAAGACACAAAAATACTACATACATATTCATCAATAAATGTATCATTTCTTCTTATTCTTTATATGATAAAGATTCTTAACATTATTATTAATCAAAATATGATCTTAATCTAAATTAATAAATGCATAGAAGATCGATAATTTTCACTATGGCTGAGAATAATAAAATTATATCATTATGTGTTGTTGCTAGAAGACTCTATATGTAAAGGACTTATTTAGGCAAATGCTCACATTTGAACTATGTATTTTTTTTCTCTCAGCCACCCATTTCCATCTATCTCTATGTTTAGATATAAAATAATTTTCTGAAAATTTGTTTAAAATTTAAATGTCCAAATATGAAAAGTAAATCACAACTCATTAACAATAATACAAATATGTAGCAATTATTAAAAACTGGGAATGTTTGTGTTTCACAAATTAAACTCAGTTTGTCTTCACAACAGCTCTGTGAAGTGGGTTTTTTGCCAGCTATAGCCTGGATCTGGAATGTCCCCTAAGGGCTTATGTGCAAGTGGTCTTGTTTTGTTAGGTGCAATTGGGAGGTGGTGAGAGCCGTGAGGGTGGAGCCTGTAAGAGAAACAGGGTTTATTCAGGGTCTGTCCTCAAAGGGGACAACTGGATCCCAACACCTTCCTCTTTCCTTGTCCTTATCCATTCTAGTCATAAGGTGTAGAATTTTGTCCTTTCTATGTTCCCATTATGATTAACCACCACAGGCCAAAAGCAATGGGACCAAATGATCATAGTTGAAAACCTCCAACTTTGTGAAGCAGATCAAACCTCATCTTTTTATAGGTTGATTGTCTTGGGTATTTCATTAGAGCAATAGAAAACTACTGTGGTGGTTTGAATGCTTAGTCATCAGAGTGTGGTACTACTTGAGAAGGATTAGTAGGTGTAGCCTTGTTGGAGGAATTGTCTTTGAGAGTGGGCTTTGAGGTTTCAAAAGCTCAGCTACTCTCCCAGCACCCTGTCTGCCTATTCCCACTCTCCCTCCAAGATAATATTGAACTAAACCTCTGAAACTGTATGCAAACCTCAGTTAAATGCTTTCTTTTGTAAGTGTTTCCTTGGTCATAGGTCTCTTCACAGCAAAGAACACTACCCACTCATACGCCACTACAGAAATGAAGCAAGAGAAAAGGAGATGCCTGCTAGAGCCACAGAAACTGTAACAGACTTGAGTAGCCTAGTGGCCAGGCGCTGGGAAGTACTATTAAATAAGGTGCGGTGACTGCCCACATGCTGGTAGAAAGGGCTACAAGATGAGTTGTGACCTCAGGAAATATGAAGAATAAAGTTGGTATTATGACTTCCCCATGGAGTGAAAAAAGAAACTATGTTATGGTTATCTACATAAAAGTGAAGCTACATATTTGATAATTTGCATAATGTATGCATCCTGTGAGATAAAGACAGTTATAACTAGGAGTGGAAACGACAGTGTGAGAAAAAGGGTGATGGCGAATTGCTATTTTTGACTTACATATTCCTAAGCCACATGAAAGTTTGGAAAACAAACTTTTGTTAGTGTTCCAATTTTTCTACACTGTAATTTTTTTTAAAAAGTGAAAGATGCATGTGGAAAAAGTTTGACTTTTCAGATGTTTCTATGACCCCGTTTCTGGCTTTGCTCACATGTTTTCCTCTTTTAAAAGTTGATCCAAATGTGTGTTGAGCTCACGATCTTCAGCCTTCTGGACTGTTCTGAGCTGGTAGAAAAGGCAGAAACTGTCAATGCCATTGGCTTTAGCTCTACTATGTTTATGATCAGTTTTAAATGATTCTTTAAAGGAATTCCTAGTGCTGAAAGACTTTCTAGATCATTTTCAGAGCAGTAATTTGAATGTGGAGTAGAGAACCGTGGACCTGTGCTCCCAGAAGTGCCACTTTGAAGATCTGGGAGGCTCTGAGAGCAGGGTGGGTGCATGCAGGCTAGGGGCACTCAGGTGAGATCTCTGGACAACTGAGTCCAGGAAAAAAAAAAAAAAAGCTGTCTGTTTTGCATTCCTTCTTCTGTGATCTCTTAGGACCCCTGAGATATTTCAATCTAGAATCCAAAGGACACATCAAAAGTGAGAGAGAAATACCACACACACATATCCATCAGGCAGAGCAAGCAGCAAGTGGTGTGTGCCAAGCCTGCTGCTGGCTCCTTGTGATTTTTTTCTAGCCCTGCCTGGGTCAGGGCTCCCAGCATAGAGCACCCTCTGAAGAACTGTCAACCCTATGCCATGGATTCTTCTACTCCCTTCACGTGCCCTTGGATATCCTGGAACATGGGAGAGCCAAGTAAGACTTGGTCAGAACACAAGTGCGTATATTCACAGTCCTGTTGTTCCTTTAGCAATAAGCTGCTTTGAAAATTCTTTGAGAGCTGTTATCATTGAAAACTAATCAAAATAAGCTGGAGGTGGCCTTAGAAGAAAATGAATCAAATTATACTTTAGAAATATCATTGTGGTCACAGATGTAGGTAGTCTCACAATGTGTTTCATGTATTTATATTAAATATGAATAAGCCAGTGCCCATGGCCAATCACTAATCGAGTAACTTTTTGGGGACTCCTATGCTAATAATAACTAGACATCCAACAAAAAAGGTAACTGGACAGAACCAAGCCAGAGAAAATGGAGAAGAAAAAACCCAACCACCGGACATTGTTACCGTCACAAGTCCAATAGCCTATC
Source organism: Lophiomys imhausi (assembly GCA_907164525.1). Classification (NCBI taxonomy): domain Eukaryota; kingdom Metazoa; phylum Chordata; class Mammalia; order Rodentia; family Muridae; genus Lophiomys; species Lophiomys imhausi. Next base: position 5,111,212 of record CAJQZJ010032727.1, read on the forward strand.
AGACATTATCAGCAAGATGCTTAAACTATTGTAAGCAAGCGATAGTAAAAAATAAATTCTAGCTTCATGGCAAAATATGAGGGACCACCTAATGCCGCTGCCAGCTTCAAGTCTCAATGAAGACACAGCCTCAAAGCTATGTTTTCAAAGGCCGAGAGGCAGAGACTGAAGATGTCCGTGCCCTTGAAAGCCAAAGTGCATCTTTCAAACCAGACACAACTCTCCAAAACAGAGCAACGGGCTCAAATCAGCAAACACAAGCAGGTTCTGTTTTACTATCAAGCTAGGTTCTGCTTTATGTCAAAGATCCAGTTTCCAGAGAATGATTAAGACCTCTCAGAGACACCATAGGCTGTGGGCAGCCAATCAGAAAATGCCAGACCATCTGGTTTAAAATTAAACAGGATATGAAGCAGGAATGACCTCAGACCACGAGTATTCCAGACCCAGGAAAGTCCTAGACAGGTCTGAGCCAATCAGCCACCAAGTGATCTTCTAAGGCTTGCAGTCCAAAGAACGTTGCTTGAGGGGCTGACCACCTGGCCCCGACCAATCAGCTTGTGCCTCATGTAACTGCTCTCTAGCTACCCAATAAGAATAGAGATGAGCTCATCCACCCCTGATTCCCTTTAAAAGGCCTTTGTTCATGGTTATCATTTGTATAGCTGGTGACCCTTCCATGCCAATTTTTTTTCTGCAGAATAAATGCTCTTTGCTTTTGAATACTATTTGAGTCTGGTTTTTCTTCAGCAATTCTTGGAGCCTTACATGAGTACTGGAAAAGCCAAATACCCAAGACAGTACCTGTTCATGTGACTTCTCTTGTCAATGACCTTCAGTTGACTCAACTAAGAAAAATTAGAAACGGTGGTGGTTTTCCCCTTCAGAAACTAGGAAAAACCCCAGTCAGTGCCTACCTGTGCTGGGCTGCACTATCAGCAACCTGCTTCCACTGACTGACAAAGCAGAGAGCCAATGAAGCAAAGTCCTTTGGCTCCATCTCCAATGATAACACTACAGTTCACTGGCTGGATTCCCACATCCACAACTGAGCTCCCTGGTTTCAGTGTAGAGCTCATCTTTCATACAACAGCATAAATAATATTTGGGTTCTCATAAGTCTTGTCATTTCCCTAAGTTCAGCTACACTGTGGCAATCAGAGGTTTCTGGCTTGTATTACTCCAGGCTCTTCAAATCAACAGTATTAAACTGTTAGTTCAGAATGTTTGAAAGCTTGTACCGCAAATCGAAATAGTTGACATGCAAGATAAACCATGTTCCCCTCTGAGTTCGTACACTAGAAGAATGATAGCCAGTACTTTGGTATTGAAAGGTGGTATAAAATGTTAATGAGAAAGGCCAACTGGGTGGTGGCTAAGGTCATTGAGCTGCTGGAAGGAGTTAATATTGGCTTTGCAGAGTGAGTTAGTCCCTATGAAAGAAAGATGTGATAAAAGAGGAAGATTGGTCCACCCTGCCCTCTGACTTCTTGACTAACCATGTGATTTGATATCTCTCCATTGTTCAACTGTCCACTGTGTATGACAAAGGGCAGTAGGAGGTCTCACCTCAGGAGAGGTAGCAATGTACTATTTGGGCCTTCAGATTTCTAAATTGTGAGCTTGTTCTTATATACAGATCCCAGATTCAGGTGTTTAGTTATTTCTTAATAGCAAGGGAAACCAAATACAGCTGGGATAGGTACAAAACCCTGAATGCCTAAAGGTGGGCTGGCATCCATCCTCTGTCTTGATCTGTTCCTTACCAAGGGAATATGCTAACGTTCAACCTTTCTAGAGAAACTTGTAATGGTCTGAATTTCATTCGTACTAGCCCATCAGCTTATTAACACTGTCCCTCTCTGAGTCCACAGATCTGTCAATGACTATACAATTTCCTCTACTGCTCCTAAGAAACTGTGACTGGCATATTGTCTGATTATTTCAGGAGTATAGTGTCTGCATAGTCTTCTCATTTTAGGCCATATGTTTGGAGCATAACCCTCACTCTAATGGCATTGAAAGTGCATTAACTCACATTAATTTTTAAACACCACTTTTTGTCCAGTTTTGTTTGTGCTTGATACATGAGACCCATCTTAATTTCTAGATCCCCAAAGATGATCAGTTCAGCATCTGACTTGTTAACAATGACCTCAGATCAGGGTCAACCTGGGCAAACCACACAGCATATTATTGACAACACTGAAAACAAATACACAGCAAAACCCCAGCTCCATGCAAGAGCTCGTGTCATTGAGACAGCTTTGTAAATGTACTTTTTATTTACATTTGAGACTAAGAGAGAAAAACACACCTATAGCAGTCACTGTCTGGAAGAAGACATTGGCTGCCATGGTCAAGGCTAAGCAAGTCCTTCCATCCAGTTCATTAACCTTTGGGTTGTGTTCAGAAAATGCAGGTGTTTGGTGGGAATTGTCTGTTATCTATTTAAAATAGTGCTTGCTCTCAGTTCTGGAGGTTCAACATGAAGTACAATCTTCTTGAAAACAGACATCTACTTTTCCCCTTCCATTGCAGCTCTACCTAGAAAAATAGGTTGTAGCTTCCAGGCACTTCCTCTGCCAGTGTGCAATTCCTGGAGAGCATCAAGATGACCTCCTAAATTACACTCTCAGGATTCCCAGCACTTTTAATGAGCTCCCAAAAGGGCCTGAACATATGCTCCCTGAGAAGATCCCACAGGTGAAAACCCTTTAAGAAAGGAGACTTAGCCGCAAGAGCCTGCTACTCTCAGTGCAAGCTGTGCTTAGGGACACGTACTCAAAATGTCCCCAAAGAAATAAAGCACGTAGTGAGGGTAAGAAACATAGATGCCCATGGTGGGTACCCAGCTTGTGGAGAGAATATAGCTAGTCCAGCCTGGTGGCCTAGGGAGAAATGACTGAGTTTGGTTCACATGGCAATCCCACTTGCATGGCATACTAGGAGAGAGATGTGCCAGCCATATTCATGACAAGAGATTAGTGACTCTAAAGGCTTGGGAAATAGTGGCATGAGCAGCCCCTGAAAACTGTTCCGATGACAATTTTCTGATCCATGCAGACCCAGCTACATGAGAACTCTGGAGGGAGGAAGCCCTGCTATCCTTGTCTCCCTGTGGGTTCCTGGCACCTTGTTCGAGAAGCCACTTTTACAATGACTCCAGTCACTCAGTATACTCCTTCTCCCAAATCTTAAGAGAGCAAAGGAGCTTTTCTCCTAAGGAAGCATTGAAGATTCACAGACTCAGAGGTGGTCACAGCAAGACTGGAAGGGTTTCATTGTGTTTTATCTTATGTCTGAATTGATGACAATTGAGAATCTCCATCACAGTTACCAGAAGAATGTGGGGAGGAAATAGCAGAAAAGATCATCCATCCCAGGCCTGTGAGTGGTGGCTGAGGTACTGCTGGTTAAGCATTCCTTTTCAAGTAGGGTCAGAGTCATTCCTACAGACTACATAGGTAAAGAAATTCAATCCTCCACACAGGATACCACCAAGCCTTCCTGACAGCTTTCCCTTCTATGCACTTACAATATCAAACTGTCAGACATCACACAAAGTACAATAATCTCATAACAGCCAGTACATTGGCTTAAACATCACAACAAATGCTTTGAAGTCCCTGGAACTCTTCACTTTTATATAAAAGCATTTATTTGAGTGTCTCCTCACCCCTGCCTCCAAACATAATTTGTTAGCCTCTAAAACATATCAATTATTATCTCATGACAGTATGGTCTCTCCTTCTTAGACCTGAAAATTTTGCACTTAAATCAAAACCCATCCATGCACAAAGCCTCAGCGCACCATGGTGGCTTTTCTTACTTTGCTTCTGATGGTATTGCTTAATTTTCAAAGACTGAGAATACAGAAACGCAATAGCAAATGAAAACGGGTGATAGAAGACTTAGAATCTCAATGTACAACAGAAAGAAGCACATGTGCCCATGGCCACAGCATCTCCCTGCTCCTGTGCCTCACCAGCCCGTGACCACAACAGGAATGTTCAAGCATTGTTCCACATCTGCACCACTGAGCTAGTCTATAGTTGGGAAACCAGTCCATGCTTCCTGGGATAACTGTGCTCACAGGAAGGTGGGCAGTGCTGAGTGATCATGAGCTCTTTCTGTCTTGATTTGCAGTATCACATCCTTGTTGCTATTTTTCAGCCTTAAAACCCAGTCATCATAAATCTAGCCACTTCCTCCTTCAGTGATAATTAGCATTAGTCATGAGTCAAAAATGAGTCCACTTAAGAAGCAAACTAAGCACGGCTCTGCTTACCTTTCATGCCAAACTTGGAATGCCTCGCCAACTTGAGCAGAAGCAGCATCACCAGCAGGCAGAATCCTACCACGGACGCAATCACCACCACAGCATAGACCTGGGGAGAGAGAGACAGGCTGTGAGGACTTTGCAAGACCGCTCCCTGTGCTTAGAAGACAGTGATGACCGTGGCAGTCAACGTGTCCTGAACACTTGCTGTTCACTCTTATAACACTGTAGACACATTGGCTCACTTTAACCTCAACAGCCCTGTGATGAGCAGGTAAGTCCTGTTATGGTGCCTACAAAGAAGGAAGTGTTAAGCACAAACAGACCTCTAACTGATGTCACACAGAAGGAAGTGTTAAGCACAAACAGACCTCTAACTGATGTCACACAGATAATCGTATCCATGGCTACGTATCCATCCATCCTTCTAGAGACATGGGAAAGGGGAAGGAGAGGGAGGGGGCTGACGGGAAAATATTAATATTGGGATACTAATGAAAAATATAGTGGGGTTGATTTTATTATTCTCATTGCTTTGTTGCATACATAAAATTGTTCGTGGTGAACTCCCTTCTTAAGTTAGTGTCACAGCTTATGGAAATCAGGGTGTAGGGGAAGCAGGGTGGTGTTTTGCAGTACATCCCAGTCCTGATCATGACTAGAGATAGGCATCCCTCATCTGTACACTTTCCTGTATGGACGATACAGACCAGAAAGGGGCTTTTATGTTTTTTTAAAAATGGAATTACAAGTTGTGGGTTATGCAAGTAGAAAGAGTAGCTTTCTGTGAATTCTATCACAACCCCAAGAAGACAATGAGAACTTAGTACTCCCTGCCACCACTGCTCCTCTGGGTACATCATGATCATCTCACTACTTGAAGAGACATAGTGACATTGTAATTGTAAAAACAAAGATGCAACAATGTAACACACTGTGTAGGCCTTTAGGTTTTGCTCTGCCCAAGAATCCCAGTTAGCTCTCTGCTGCTGGAATAAACACCATGACTAAAAGCAACCCAAGAAGAAAGGGTTTGTTTCACCTTACAATATACTAGCCATCATCAACAGCAGCCAGACCAGGAACCTGAGGCAGGATGCAGGAGGCAGAGATTGAAGCAGGGAGCCTGCAGGAACACTGCCTTGTTCCCCAAGGCTTACTCATCTTGCTTTCCTACTTATCCCAGAACCACCCACCAAGGTGGCTGGCTCCACCCACAATTAATCCACATCAATCACTAATCAAGAAAATGCCATGCCGCACAGACATGCCCCTGGGGCCAATTTCATGGAGGCAATCCTTCAGCTGAGGTCCTCTCTTTTCAGGTGATTCTAGTTTGCGTCAAAATGACAAAACCTGCAGTGCCCGGTTCAGGGAATTAGCAAACTTCGGTTATACGGAGACTGAGGTGGCTCCATTGTAAGAACTCAGCTCTGCCAGTGTTAGGTTGAGAACAGCCACAGAGGATGTGAAAACAAATATACAAGGCCACGTTCTAATAAAGCTTTAGTCACGTTCTTGAAGTTTAGTCAGATGCTGCCCTTTGACAGTCCTTAGTAACTCCTATCTAAGTGTGTCTTATCTTACTGCAATATTATTTTTCCTTCCAAGGCAATGGTTCTCAACATGTGAGTTGCAACCCCCTTGGGGTCAACTGACCTTTTCACAAGGGTCACTTAAGATAATGGGAAAACAGAGATATTTACATTATGATTCATAACATGTAACAAAATTACAGGTATGAAGTAGCAACAAAAATAATTTTATGGTTGGGGGTCACCACAACATGAGGAACTGTCTTAAAAGGCCACAGCATTAGGAAGGCTGAGAACCAGTGTTCTGAGGCAACCATTAATTCTCCTTACAAAATTGATCGTGGCTCCCGTTTCTGTGGAAAATTCACTTCCTGCCTTGCTTGTGGCTAGGTAGATTCACGACTCTAGTTGAGACCAGAATTAACGAAGGGTGGCAAATGTCTGCCAATCTGAGATCTTAGTCTAAGGCCAGGGTTCTCACCAAGGGAGGATGCTATCATTGAAAGACTCTTGGCAACTGTAGGTTTTGACAGTGGAGCTGGGGGTGGTCCCACAAGCACTTAGTGGAATAAAATCCAGGCGTGATGCTAACCATCTTCCCTGGCCAGGAAAGAGCCCCCACAGTTATTCACACCCAAAGTCCCAACTTGTCAAAGTTTAGAAGCCCTGCTCTACCTTCCTCTGGCGCTTTCTCCCTGCTGTGACAAGTGTCAACTCTCCAAGGAGCAGCTGTGTGTCAGGCAACCTGCAGATGGGGCAAAGCTAAAGAGACTCCCAGGAACACTTGTACTGGACCGTGAAAGAAATCTGTGCAATGTTTAGCCACTGAGATATGGGAGTGTTTGTTATTGTAGCATAGCATACCCAGACACTGGAGTAGAGATATTTCAGACCTGGCCTCCCTCCGAGTGTGAAATTCAGATGTCCCTCTCTGCTACTCATAATCTTCATGTTTAACAATTTTCCACCTTGTGGATTATAAATAGTGTGAGTTCATGAAGATAATGAACTTAGAACAGTGACTAGTACAGTAAATAATGCAATAATTAAGATGATAGTGGAAGTGGAACAAATGATGATACTGTCAAAATTAAAACTCAGAAAAAAAATACATAAATAAACATCCCAGGGGCACAGCTTGGAATCTGAACCAGCCTGTCCAGTTATTTATTTTAAACCTATAATTTATTCGCAACAAAGTGTATGGTTTACAATGAAAGCAGAAAAATAAAATGTCACAGCTAATCCCTCTGCAGTTTCACTGTCTGGTGTTAGATAAGAACAACATTGTGTCAGTTACAAGCACCTCAAGGACACTGTTAATGGCCATGCTATGCAAGAGTCTGATAACGGACCCTGTGCTGCCTTTCTGCTCTTCGGCTCTCCCTATACAACCTCTGAGATATAGACCTAGCCTCAGAGCAACAGCCGGCCCCTTGTGGCTGACGGGGGACCACCTAATTCTAACCAAATCCATTCCCTTCGAACTTCCCCAACAGATACACACTGTATGAACTGCCCGTGTGCTGGTTAATTAGGAGCCTTCCTACTCATAAGAAACACTGTCACGGCATCACTGAAAATGGCATCATGTTCATAGAACTTGAATAAGTAGTCCTTATTTATTTAACAGTGACTGCAATGGGAAAAAAATGATAGTATATTGTTATAACTGTTAAATATTTTATTAGTGTTTTTTTCAATCTCTTAGCATGCCTAATTTATAAATCAAACTTTATTATGGGTATGTATAGGGAAAACCACAGGGCCCCTGAACCTCAACCAGGTTTCAAAACTACTTAAAATTTTAAGCATCCACTGGAGGTCTTAGAACATATCCTTTTCGATTTAAAAAAGTTGGTATTGGGCTGGTGAAATGACTCAGTGTGTAAAATTACTAGTGGGAACCACAGTGGAAAGTGGTCCTCTAACCTCGACACAAACACCGAGGCAAGTGCATGTCCAAACATACACACAGTCACTATACAAATGCACACACACGTGTATGCACAGACACACACACATAACACAGATACATACAGACACACAAAAACAGACAGATATAGACACACACATACAGACGCACACAGACAGACAGAGACACACACACACACAGAGACAGACATAGACACACACACACACACACACATACACAGAGAGACAGACATAGACACACACACAGACACACGGAGGCTTCTGCAGGTGATCAAATACATTACCCTGGCATTAGCAAGAACAATGTCAGAGTGAATCAGCTAGAGAGCCTGTCACTTGCCTGTCCTGCTAAATTGTTTCAGCTTTTTATTTTTCGGCAAATGATTCTCTATTTCTTCATTTAGAAAATGTATTAGTGTACCTAAGAATCTAAGCAGAGTGAGGTAAACCAACTGGTGTGTGTGACTGACACATGATGTTCAAACTGTAGTACAGAAAGGGAAGTACAGTGGCATGAACAGTCTGGAAGGACTGGACTTTCTAACTCTGACAGACGCCCATAGAAACCTGAGGTAAAAGGCCATTGTATGAAGTTTTTTTTTTTTTATTCCAATTATGTAGAGTTTAGACATTTATAAATGGTTTCTGGTTACAAGGAGGACCATTGGATTAAAAGAAGGACCTGGATGCTGATAACAACATTAAAGGCACCATGAGGGTATTACGACTATAATGGTTACTAGCTGGACTGACTCATCCACATAACATAAATAAAGAAAAATTTTAAATTTTTAAATTTCATAGAACTTTCAGGTCACAAAACATTATTCCTCCATGGATATTTTTCAAAGTCCAGTTTAAAATTTAAGACCTGGCATGACCTGCAAACCATCATGGGGAAAAATAGCAGCTGGTGAGGAGCCTGACAGTCAGGTCTTGTCTCGCTGAACCAAGGACAGCCTGCAGCTGCAGTATCAGAAAGGGGGATTCAGGGTTACAAGGAATCAGAGTTCACAGGACACACCATGGGAAATTCAGCATGATTCTGGGTTTTGACCAGAGCAGTTTCCCCACTGACCCACTATGGAACCCTAGACCAGGAACAACAGACACTTCAGTGGCAAGGCTAATCAATGGGGACTATTTCAAGACCTTCTGCAGCAGCCTGAGTGCCCCAGGGAGGTACCCACATGTATTTCCCACTCTGCAAGCTCCTGTTCACCCCCAATATCCCTTCTCTCATTTCTTCATGCCTAAGCGGATCTCGCTCTACAGACTATGTTGAATACCACTTCACTCCCAGAGTTCCTCTCTAAAAGACAGGCCTGATCTTTCTTCCTTATAACATTCTCTAGAGGCAACTGGATTTCCATGTTTTGCACACATTCAAATTTTATTTTTTAAAAAGAGGGAGATAGATGTTGAAGTGTGGTCCTTGAATATGAGTTGACTTTCTGATTTCCCAGTAGTCTGGCTATAAAGGACAGATATTTAAAACAGTCATAACTAGGAAGGAAGATGGCGGCGACCTACACTGATGCATTCTGAACGCGGGGAAAAAAGAGCCATAAAAAACACAGAGTTACTGGGCACTGTGCAAAAACCGGAGGGGCTAGACCCCCCCCCCCC
>CAJQZJ010032727.1:5139046-5213771 GCA_907164525.1 Lophiomys imhausi
GATAAATACACACATATAATAAGCACTGGAGATAAATACACATATATTATAAGCACTGGAGATAAATACACATATAAAATAAGCACTGGAGATAAATACACACATATAATAAGCACTGGAGTTAAATACACATGCATAATAAGCTCTGGGTAGCCTATAGGAAAAGCATGTCCAGTGGAGATCTTCTTTGCAAAGTACATGCTGAGTGTGATCATTGTGAGGGGCATTATTATAGACCCAAGCAAACAGGAACATCAGATAATATGTACCTGTAACTGAAAAGTTAGAGAACAAAGGGCTCTTTGAAATATAACATTCTAGTGAATCTAATTTTAATCATTTTCCATTTTAGTCCCAATCTTGAAACAAAGCCTGTCACTTCTCTAAATTTGGTGGCTTTATGATCACGATGGAGGTTTGGATATCTGCTAAAGAGTTTTTATACCCATCAATGTGCCCTTGGCTTTCAGTCACAAAGTAAAGAAAAGATGAGCAGCTAAGCCATCATTAATGTAGCTTTCGTGTTCCTCCTCTTCCAGGTCCCTAAAAGGACTTCACTTTATTTAGGTTTTAAGTTTCTCCACCTGCAGGGAAACTGGCCTGTCCTCCAGGGATGGATTTGGTAAATCCAGGCTAACTAATCCTGCTTCTCAGTAAGAAGGGTAGATGGACCATGTTCTGGGTCAGTCTTCCACAAAGGAGTCAGCCTTAGCAGAGCTGCTTTGTGGGTGTTGACATGGGAATCGGGGACAGAGGGTGTTGACATGGGAATCGGGGACAGAGGGTGTTGATGGCATGGTCCAGTGGCTGGCTGAAGTGCCCCAGGTAAGCCCTTTGATGTTCCTGCCCATTAGCGGCTTTCTGCATTATACAAGAAACAATTTCATATGTGTTTCCTGCCATGGTCTGAAGGTGATCCACCTCCCCTCTCTCCGTTGTCATGGCTTTTAAACAGGTAATTAGTTCCCAATTACGGAAACAAAATGTCTGTGAGAGCAGAATGGATTTACTACTTCCAAGAAGAGAGACTGAGAGAGAAAGTGCTATTTACAGGCACTGTAAATATCAAGGGAAAAGAGCCATCAATAATGGGTGATACTTGAGATGTTATTTTGGCTCATGTAGCACTTAAAAATGTGTATTTAACTCAGTTTGCAGGTCTTCTTTTAGCTGATTTATTTCATTACGCACAAACATTTATTTGAAAAAAAAAAACATAGAGTGGAGAAATGTGATAGCTACCTTCATAGAGGTCTTCAGGGTAATTTTGGTTTGTCTCTGAAAAGCAAAACACATTAAAAAATTGTAAGTACACATTTTAGAGTTAACAACTGCTTAGCTCTACCAAGTGAAATGTGTTCAACAGCCCCTGAAGTTTTTATAACCAGTAGGCTGCTTCATGGGACAAGTGCACAGGAGCTAGGAGTCTGGTTTCCCTACATAGAAAGTAGTCTCCTTCTTCTTCTTCCTCTACTTCCATCACTCAAAAAAAAAGTCACATATCAGTTTAGAAAAAAAAATCAGTTCATTTTTGTCATTTCTCCTTGTATTATTTCCACTATTCAGCTGGCTATGTTAACCATATTTTGGATATTTTTACTTCAAAGATGGAAATTTTCATAGCATTGTTATTCTCTGATGTCAGGCTCTGTATCTCAGAACCATTTATCCATATTATTACTCTCTTGCAAAGCACTCTTTTCCTACCCTCCTCTCCAGCAACAAGGAAGAATTGTAGGGCTTCTTTGTTCTAGCAACCCAGAAAGGTAAAATTTACTTCCCTACTGAAGTCACTGGCTGGTAAGAAGTACAAATAACTTAAAAAAAAATAGAAACATATAACAGATTTGTTATTTATGTGGCTGTAAACTCACCAACTTGATCAGAATACCCTACCCCTCTTTGAGGTATTTCTATGAAATTTGAAAAAAAATTAAAATGTTCAAACTTGATGACAACAAGAATTGGTGAATACAAATCTGCTTTTGGTACCTAGGCATATAGGCAAGTATGCTCAGAAATACACTTCGTCCTAACAATTAAGTGATTGCAAAATTAATTCCCAAAGTGCCTCCTTATACTTTTAGTCTTTGTTTATCAGCAGCAAAACTTCTGGCCATAAAACTTATTCAGTTTTCATTTCACTTCTGAGCCCTGGCATCAAAATGAAGGGATATAAGTCAGTTTTCAGGTCATAAGTTCCTCAGGGAATAGTCACCAAGTTTAGTCTAAATGAATAAACCAATGAAAATGGGCCTAATGTTCAAATTAGAATTGTAATATACTTCAGTAAAAGAATTTCTGTTTCACAGAGAAAAATTAAATGGATGGCTATGTGTACTTCAATTCAGGGATGCTGCCCAAGCCTGTCATTGAAGTCTATGTAAAAAACACCACCCAAAAATGCCCATTATACAACCTGAACAGCCACCTATGATCCTACAGTGTTGACTCATACAAAATCAATTGTTCAAATATTTTCAATTGCATTATGATGACTTTTATCACTGTTGATATAATTTTGAAGCAAGTTTGAAATATACCATCAAAATATCTATCCTTAGAATTACAACACCGTGTAAGGCGACTGGCTTGTGGCTGCCCTGCATGCAGCCTGGGGATAATTTGGTGAGTTAAGCACTGGAAGTCCCAGAATTGTACCTCCTGATATCACGTGTAAGACCTCCTCTGATCCTCTCAAGCCTTCTCCCTTTGGAGAGAGCCCACGCCAAATGCTGCCCTCCGCAGTGTTGGCCTGACAGCCTGCTGAGGGAAAGTTTCACAGCTCCAAGAGAGTAGGTCATCCTCTGACATGCCCACCCATCCATTGTCTCAGATCTTACTCCCTTTGTTATCTTCTCACTCCCCCTCAACACACACTCTGAGTCTACCAGAACCTTGGAATTCACTTCAGGTGCCCTTGATGACTTCTCTAATCCAACCTATAAATCCTTTTCCAAGTTCTGCTTATTCTTGCTCTGCATCTGCCAACTCAGCTTGGCCACAACATCACAATGACCATATTCCAATCCAAGACACCAAAGTGAGACAAGAGTAAGGACCAGACTTTCAATGGAGATCAGAGTCCCAGTTCAGAGGTCATGGCCTCAGACCAGTTGGACCAAAACCATTCTATTCCCATATGGATGAGAGATTCTGAGAATTCTACTTTCAAACTCATATTAATGGGTCAAAGAATGTGAGATATCTTGTCTCACAGTCATCAGTTTGGTATATAACTTTATACATGAAAAGCTCAGCTTGTACTGGCACTATGCAGCACCCCAGATAACCAGGGACAGAGTACATTCCTAAGATAATGGATTTTCAGTTTCAAAGCTGGAGAATTCCCAGGTGAGTCCCTGGTATGGACCCAGAGGTTTCTCCCTGGACTTGCTTTGGAAATGCTGGAAAGGTTGTTGTCCTTGCATGTTCTCAAATTCTCATGGATCTCACAAATGGGAGGGTTGGGTTTGTAGTACCATTTGATTTGACACATAAACTCCCATCTTTAAAAAGGTATAATTCTGAGTCATATTTATTTGGAGCAAACATTTCAGTGACCGCCATGACTATGAGTGATACCCAGGCTTGGTAAACCTCACAATAGAAGGGGAACACCACCAAACACTCCACACACAAAGTCCCTAGGAAGATTCAAGACCATGAAATCAACTCAACACAGAATGTTTTGGGTCCAGGAAAAGTAGAATTTCATGTAGGATCATAAATAACAAGTTAGACTGCAACCTAGAAGACAATTCACTTCTCCAGACCCATGACCTATGCATCATGTCTTTCTTTTTTTTTTTTTTTTTTTTTTTTTTTTGGAGGGTTTCTTTTAATATCTCTGGCTGTCCTGGACTCGCTTTGTAGACCAGGCTGGCCTCGAACTCACAAAGATCCGCCTGCCTCTGCCTCCCAAGTGCTGGGATTAAAGGCGTGTGCCACCACCGCCCGGCGCATCATGTCTTTCTTAACAAGATCAACCACAAAATATCAAGTCAGGCCACATTCAAACTTGCTATTTTTTTTAACTTCTTTTAAAAATAGAGAAAGACTATTTTACTACAACTTCCATTTCCCAGACACAAGAAGTGTCTCGGGTCTTCCACTGTCAGTCGTAAAGCTCAGGGTAGGATGACAGACCTGGCATTGAGACAGAACAACAGTCACCACTGTTGTTCCCGCCCGAGTACACATATCCTGACCTAATGAGTCACATTCCACAGTTGCTCAAGGTTCAAGATGGGCATTTGAGCCATGCAGACTCGAGTTCATGAAACACAAGGACAGGCACAAAAATAAGACAACAATCCCTCTTTATACTTCTTACAATGGCCGAAAATAATTTTGAAGATATTCCACTTTTTTTTCTCCTATGATATAGAGTCTTACTGTGTATCTCTGGCTAGCCTGCAACTTGTTAGGTAGGTCAGGCTAGCCTTGAACTCATTGAAATCTACCTGCCTCTGCCTCTTGGGTGCTGGGATTAAAGGTACACACCCCCAAACATGGGCATTCCACCATTTTTAAGTCTATTTTCTAGCTGGTTCCTTTTACTGAAACCTAAATAATACTCATTATACAGAGGTAGGGACCGCTGCTGCAGATGCTCAGCGTTGAAAGGTAAGCCTCTGTTCTTCATGGCTAGAGTCTTCTTCTCTCCTCTTTCTCCAAGAGAAACATGAGAAAGCAATTCTACCAGATATCATGAACAAAAGAAGAGCATCTGACCCAAGTCACATCCTTTGCAGCGGGGTTGGAAAAACATCTTGTGGATTCTTTGAACACACCCTTGTCCAGCCTATCTAGTAGGAAATAATCCAATTCAGGCAGCAGACATGCATCAAGATCTAACATGGAACTATGGAAACCCAGGCACTCTCTTTCTCCCACCAGAGTTCCGCACACTAGCTTCCACAGCCACTCCAGTGACATCATGTTCAGGTTCCAGCATCACAGCCAAGAGAAACTTAAGGCCAGGGACAAGCTTTACTGATCTCCTGGGTGAGCACTGTCCCCTAAAGAGAATCCTCAAATGCTGTGGACACATTTGCTTTGTTCCTGACTTGAGGGATTGCTTTCGGGAACTATGGGTTGTAGGTCCAGAGTGGCCTGCCGCTTCCAAAGGCTGTGTCAGGGCTGTATTAAGGTCTCAGATGCACCTCAACATAGCTCTAGAATAAATTGGAGGTGCCTATGCCTCCAGGAGGCAGTGCTTAGGGCTCAAGGCTTGTAAATGGCAAACATTAAATCACTATTTTTCTTTCTGGACACTACCAAGCTAAAACACATACCAACACTTCCATTCCATCCCCCAACTCCCCCCTGCTTTGTTTACCATTTAACCCTTTGGTTTTTGGTTTGGTTTGGTTTTGAGGCAAGGTCTCACCCCGGCTGGCCTCAAATCTGCAGTGGTTCCCCAACCTCAGTCCCCAACACTACAATTACAGGCATGCACAGCAGCACTCCTGGCTCCATTTTAGCTTCTAGTACCAACCACACATCATGAGCAAATCTTTGGGCTTCTGGAAATCCGCCTGAATAAATTATTATGACTTGTTTAAACTGCAAGAGTCTACAGTTCAGTAGAAACATAGTCAGAGGGTAAAAAAATAAACAAGGGAAACAGAGGTAGCATGTAAACAGTTTTCTGCAGCCAAGATGAAAACAATGCCAGGGGCCAGGAAAACAGGACTCTTTCTTTTTTTAAAGCTGTTTGTCTCTCTAATGTCCTTAATTTTTTAGATGTATTTATTTTATGTGTCTTAATGCTTTGCCTACATGCCTGTCCATGCACCTCATCCATGGTGCCCGTGGAGATCAGTGGACAGCATCAGATCCCCTGAAACTGGTGTTCCAGATGGTTGTGAGCACATTGTGACTGCTAAGAGGCAGACCTGTGTCCTCTGCAAGAGCAGCAAGTGTTTTTACCTGCTGAGCCAACTCTCCAGCCCCTCAAACACTCTTCAAACAAGTCTTTTCTTTCAATTTTATTTTGGAGACTCTGCGATGTTTAAAAATATTCCAAGGAATCCCTTGTGATAGGAAGAGCAAAGCCCATATTCGTCGTCTAGTGGACAGTCTCTGCTTCAGATTATCTGTGTTTTCCGACATGTGGCCAGTGCCACTGATGGCCATGGAGTCTTTTACCCTTTTCAGAGGAGGCTGAACCCAGAGTTGGACAGCATGAGGGTTTTTTTCCTTTCTCAGCCACCGGTTTGCTGAGAGCATTGAATTTTTTCTTTCCTGTAAGAATGGAGTCTTGCCTAGGATGAGGGAGGGTAAGAGCATGGCAGTGGAAAGCCCTCAGGAGCCTCTAAAAGTGTAATCAATTAACCTAGTACTCTTGAGATGCAAGGAGATGTAAGGATGAATCTTAATTATTATGGTTATCACGTGCTTGTGCCTAAGTCATTTTCTCCTTAGTTTCTTAAGCAGAAAAGTGTGTGGGGCTCTGTGCTTTTAGGCCCAGGACAAGAAATGGTCTAAGAAAATGGTGGAGGCTTTGCATTCTACTCTTCTGTGGAACCTGGATAGAAAGTTACTCAGTGTGTTCCTTAGCCTGGACACACCACACCTAGATCTGCAACTTTGGGGCCTTCTAAGTACACCTGAGGGAGTGCCAGATCATGATTCTTTTGACAAAACAGCACTGGAAGAAACTATGGGGAAGCTTCCAATATTTATAGCTTGTCCCTGACACGCATTTTCCATAGGAGACAACTGCTTCTGAATTAAGGAGCGGAAGTTACTAACTCCCACTGCTGTGTGAATGAGCATTCTGGAGCTGTGATACTCTTCCTGAATGAGTGGGCCAGAGAGACACTCTATGCGCCACCTAAAGAATGGCAAGCTTCAAAACAAGAGCATCATCATCCAGCGCTCTGCAAAGTCTGAATTGCCTGTGTGATGACTGGGGTGAGGCAGTTTGCCCCCAGTCAGTGGGCTCACACTTAAGGAACATCTGGCCTTCAGAGTTCCCGGAATTTGTGATATTTAATCAGAACCTACTCACCACAGGACCAAATTCCCTCCTTGCAGCAAAAGTAAAAGTTATTTTTCTGCTACTAATTTTTGTTTCAAGGCCTCCCTAAAATGGAAGCCTATACGACTTCTAATCTCTGTTCTGTCTCCATGCACATTTACCTGTCCATGAAGAGATTTTTCTGTACATAGGATTGAATTCCATGACAGCCACATGAGGGAATCAAGTTCATCTGAGACAAGTCTTTGTAGCCCTGTAAGATAAATAAGCTATACCAGAGCCACTGGAGACTCCTCAGCTAACCCCATGCTGTAGATATGTGAGTCTGGAGCCACTGTCTCCACTCTCCTTCCCTTTTTAAAGTCTTCAAAACCATCCACTGAATTCATTATACTTTTTCCAAGTGGAGGACATCTCTGACCACTGTCTATTCTGCATTTTAATCATTATGATTTGTTATCTGTCACCGGTCAGTGGAGTTTCCTGGAAGGACATTTGAACAGTTCCTCCAGTAGATGAAGGATCCTCACTACGCAAAGGGTGGACCCCAAGCCAGCAATGACAGGAGCTCACTAGCAAGGCAGAATCATGGGTCCCTATCTAAATCCCTTAACTCATATCTGCAGTTATCAGGGTCCCCAAAGGTTGAGCGTTCTCCTTAAGGGGTGGATCCTAGAAAGGTTAGCGAAGTGGCAGAGTCCCCCTGAGCCCAAGCTTCTGGATAAGGAGGGAAGAAAAACCCAGTGTACAATGAAAGCACTTGAGGGCAGAGAGTTTTCCCCTAATTGTGCCAACAAAAGGGAGAAGCATGCGCCTTCGCTGCATATGCTCAGTGTCCAGCTGAAAGGGGTTGACTGTTGGTACAGCGCCAGACCTCTCAGCCATGACTGACTCCACAGCTGCCTTCTAAGTGACTACTAAATTCTTCCCCTTCAGACAGACAGAAAGTCACACTCTGGTGTAAAAAAAAAAAAAATCACCACAAGTTATATAGTTGGTCAATTCTGGCCTGGATCTGGGATTAGAATCAGATGAGAAACCTTAACTCAAGCCCTCCTCCACCAAAGCAACCATATGCAGAGCACAAACTAAGCTTCAGATTCCAAGTTCAGACATCAGGTTTGAAGAAACCTTCCAGAAGGCTCTTAGGAATAGGAGTTTGTCAGATGTTAAAGTAAAACCTTACTGGTACTTAACATTCTCCATTCAGTGGCTTTCATTAAAGGGAAGACAATCACGAGCTTCCTTTGTTCTCAGTACCTATATTGTACATATCTTCAACCAGGTCTCACCTAACACTAAGATATAGATATTCATGGGATGTTGAAGCAGATCTGTCAGACCCAGGATGACGGCAACCATGGAGAGAGGCTGGGGCAGGAACTTTGGTTCCTTCGGGTCACTTGTTATCCGTGGCCAGCAGCTTGAGCGCTTTCTTTTATTGAGAAGAGTGGCTGAATCCAACACTACTGCTGCCACCACATTCCTAAGGAGTCATATCTGCATTGTTTCTCTGCCCTCCAGAAAGAACTGACATGCTGTTCAAACTTGCCCAGAGTCTGTACAAGGCAAAGGAAAAACAGTCTTCTGGCCTTAGTAACTGGAGTCAATGTGAAAGGGAGGTCCTCAGAGGCAGAACTCACAAAGAAACTGGCCCAAGTCGCCTAGTCTACCTTCAGGTGGTGAGTAGTTCCGGGGAAGGAAGGAATTAGTGAAAGGTCTTCAGGAAGTGTTATGAGCTGTTCCCATCCAGGAGTCTTCCACAGAATCATTCTGAGGGCTTCCCTGGCCATGGCAGGCTCAGAGGACCCAACTACAGCCATGGGATATGGGTAGCACGTGTTTTAACCTGTACTCTTCAAAGAGTCAGGACAAGGGATCTCGGGTACTGCCCTGAGACCATATGGCACCAGCCAGGAATTAAGTCTCTGTGGGGACTCTCATGTCCTAAGCCACCTGGAAGTACAAAAGGACCCCAGTAAGATGAATCTCCTTGTGGAGAAGGGAGCCAGTCTCTCTAGCTAAAGGAGAGAGGTGTTCACTCCTGTCATGAGGGCTACAGAAAAAAATACTTTGGAATAACACACAAAGGCTTCCAGGGGAGAAAACTCAGGGATACCATGGAATAGTCCCAAAACTGAAGCACACCAAGCCAGCATCCAGCAGCTCTCCCTTCTTTACATCACTCCCATCCACCTAGGGAACAGATGGGCTAAGGCGGCAGCAAGTTCCAGGTCTAGTGTACAGCTGAACTTGGCCAAGAAGAAGGGAAATGACCATGAGATCAACCCCAGTCTTAGTTTCTATCTCTGATGTGATAAATTACTTTTTAATTTATGTTTATTGTGTGTGTACGGATGTCTTGCCTGCATTTCTGACTACTATGTGCATGTGTTGTGCTCACAAAGGCCAGAAGAGGGCATTAGGTTCCCCTGGAGCTGGAGTTACTGACAGTTATGAGCCACCATGTGGGTGCCGGGACCAGAACCAGAGTTCTCTTCTGGTGTAGAGCCAATGTTCTTAACTGCTGAGCCATTTCCCCAGAATATGACAAGCTATTTCTTAATCAGGGATTCTTTCTATGGCCCTAAATAACTGAAAGACTGTGTATTATTCACTCATGAGCAGAAAATGGTTCCACACCTCAGAGTTCTCCTGCAGGGCAGACAATCGCCCTTGGGAACCATCTGAATAGCTTAAAAAGGGAAACGCCAAAGGCTAACTTGAGAACCAGTAAATCATGATTGCCAATGTCACGCCTTAGGAACACACACTAAACTGAAATAAGACAAGAATACTGCCTGAAAGTCCCCAACTGACGCCCAGAAAGACCACCATGCTAGGAGTCAAGGACACCTGCTCCTAGAGGCTGATTTTATAGGGACAACAAAAACCGAAGACAAAATAAAATTAGCATGACTTACACAAGCTGTGCTCCTTGGTGTGCTGGACGCACATATACTGTGGCTCCCTTGATTTCATTCAGCAGCTGGAAACTGCATCTTCCTCTTTCAGCACAAGCCAAAACATCCAGAGGTGGGTTCAGTTCTTACAGGCAGGGTCCCAAATGGCAGAGTGCAATGGCCAGGACCTGGGGAAAGTTCCTTCTCTCTTTCATGAACTAGTCCAGGCTTTCAGTAGCTAACATCTGTGGAAGGTACTGGGTCTTGTGGACACCAAGGATCAGATGGCAGCTGTCATTCCACACATCACCCTGGGTAGATCCTTGCAGTCAGGTGCCATAGTCTAAAGACATTTTATAGAGGCCTTGCTCTGTGGAGTCTCTCTAGTGCCAACCTCACACCCTCAGATCTTACACACAGCGTCATCCTGGGCCTGAGTGATGCAGCTGCTCCTCCAGCCATCCATCCTTCCTCCAGTGAAAGCACAGTGCCTAACACCAAGCAATGGTTTCACCTGCCCAGAACTAGTTATAAGAGCTCAGACTATGCCTAGGCTGTCTGTCTAAATAAAACCAAATTTTTTGGTGCAGAGAACTATTGTTTTCTTTTATTTATATTTTGACTTCTTTCCATATTCTTCATTCTCTGATTCCTAAAACATGTCCCTAATCTGAGCGAACATCCCCTAGAAAACTGAGCTGAATGAGGGACACGCCCCAGAGGGCCACCAGGACCACCATGCTCACTCGTTTGGCTTGTATGGAAAAGTGACTGGCATCACGATGAACGGCGGGGGTGGGGGGGGTTGGAGGAAGGTTCCTCACTCATGCTGTCACTTGGGCATTCTTCCTACCTTCCTTTATAATCATCAAAAGCAGCACTAGAGAAATTAGATTAATTCTCATCACAAAGATTTGTGAGCACCAACCTCCACTAATCATTACATGAAGACAGCAGAAATGCCAAAGGAATAAAAAGTCAAATTTGACCTCCTGTTGTCCTCCATGTGGAATGCATCACAGCAATATGGTTGTTACACTTCTTTTCTATTTATTTATTTTACTTTAATTTTAAGGAGGTTAAAAGAGAAAGAAATCAGTTCTAAGGACGGTTGTTATCTGAATGCTATGACTGTGACTCTCATAAATACCGCCAAGACTCCATCCCACAGCCCAGTGAGGTCAGTCTCTAATTGGCCATGTTGGTTTATGGCCCATTAGGGTCATCTGTATCTACTGCCACCCAAGACCAAGTCTCCACAATTTTCTCTTTCATTTATTACTCCTTGATAACTGGCCCTTAAATAAACAGTTAAAGACTAAAATAAATCAGTCTTCCCTCAAGGCAGACATTAATAGTTTGTTTGCCTTTTCTGTTTTTTAGTGTGTGTGTGGGTGAGCATGCCCATCCTTGTGCATGCTCAATATTTGTAGGTCTCTGCTCCTTGTATGCACACGAAGATGCCAGAAGAGGACTCCAGGTTCCTCTGCCATCACTCTCCAGCCCATTTTTTAAGACAAGGTCCTTCACTGAGTCTGAAGTTCACTTTTTCAGTTAGGCAGCTTGGCCAACAAGCTGTCAGGATCAACCCATCTCTGTCCCCAGCAGCTGGTGGCAAACACAAGAGGTCCTATCCAGCTCTTAATGGACGCTGGGTATTTGAACTCATGTTCACGTCCCGCTTTCATGGCAGGTTTGTTTACCTTCCTGAGCCCATATTTTTATTTTAAATCCATAAAAAATGAGTGAGTGAGCAAGAGGAACACGGAGGAGGAAGAACAACTTCACAAAATTTAGCTTAATTTAGGGTCCAGGCACCTGCTGTCAAGCCTAGTGATTAAAGTTCCATCCCCAGGACCCAAAGGGTGGAATAAAAACAACTGCCTCCTATGAGCTGTCCCCTGAGTTCCACACTCATGCCATACGTGTGCATATGTGTGCATGTGCGCACACATGCACAAATAAAAATATAATTTTAGTTGAATTTTTACTTTTTTAAAGTAAATGTTTTTTAAAATATTTGAGAGACACACCCCCAAGTTATGATCAAGCCACAAAACAAAACTAACAACGGATGCATTAAAACTGAGACTACATGGATAAGAGAAGTTTAATTCAGACAAATATTAGCACCATAGAGGAATGTTCAGAGGAAAACACATCAAATCCCACATAACTGGCCCTTTAGTGCATGGATTTCAAGGGACACAGACCTGCTTCTTAGAGCACTCACACTCTGGGCCTTTGCCTGAGTCAAGTTTCAACCCTAAGAGCTTCAAAAGGCAGTTGATGATAAAACCCAAATGAAGCCTGAAGTTCAGTGAACTGTAACATGCCAATGCTCTGTTCTTCACATGACAGATGGGTCACAGTAACAGAAAATATCAACACTGGAAAGCTGGGCTAAAGTCTTCAGAAATTCTCTGTATTGTCTACAACTTTTCTATAAATCTAAAATTACTCACAAATAAAAATTTTACTGAAGAACAAACAAAAAGCTGCTGTCCCAAACTGGAGTCTCTGGCTTCGTTCCGAAGCTTCCCACAAACACGTAGGAAGAAGCACGCCCATCTAGAGAGATTTACTGCAGCAAACACAGCCAAACAGCTAAACTCTCAATTAAGAGGAAGATTTAATGGGAAGGACCACAAGAACCAGGGGTGTCTGGGTGTCGCTTCCTAACCCTGCTTGCTTCATTACTCCTGTAAGGCTTTTGGTAAATCAAACTGGCATAATTCAAATCACATTTTGAACACACTTGGAAGCCTGTACGTTTAGAAGATGTTTAGAAAATACCAAGGAAATGGACAGTGCTTACATAAAGAGAATGGTTGCATTCTTGTTTATTGTGGGACAAAGTCCTTTTGCATGGATGCAAGTAGCTTTGCCTGCATCACCGCTGTCCACAACACTGCCTTTCAAGTCCCACCATATAGAAGGTGACCAAGCAGCCCATTGCTTCGGATCTCCATGGTCCTTTTTCTCTTTCTCTCTGCCACATCCCCATGTGACTCAGACTAACTCCTGGCTACTATAGTGAGGAGTTCTAACCACACAGGTCTTGACACCACAAAGCAGGCTCAGCCTTCAATGTAGCCAACACCCAAGCAACAAGACTGAGTGGAGGAGACACGCCTGTGACCCACGGTAGCTGAAGCAGCAAAGGTGTGACAGCATCTCCCCTCAGAGCTGTAGCCCCACAGAGCCTTTCCTACTGGCCAGGCAGAGCCTTCTCTCCTGATAAAAGCATGGTGCACCATAATCAGATAATCAAGATCTGTGGTGTCGGTTCCAACCCACAAAGAAGATGGGACTCTGATCCCAAATGGATAAGAGGGTAGAAAATAACTCTTACTGTTTTATGAGCCAACCAGTTACTCTGCTCTTGGTTTTTGTGGGGCTCAGCACTGTGGGTGTGAGATCTCATTAAACATAGAGATGATAAGAGTAAGCCAAAGCTCTCCATCAGTAATCCTGCGTGAATCTGATTACCATTCAAACTTGTCCACTCCCCATCTTCTGTGGGTCGCACTTGTCCCCTTCTTTGACACAGCTTCACCCTACGAATCCCTTTAGACTGGGGGCCTTCCAGCTGAAGAGGCAGCACATACACAAGGTCTCCACCTCCAGCTGTCTACACACCACACTTGCCATGAAGAGCTGATTTCTGGCATCACCAACGGCTACGTACACAAAACCAGGCCAGGCAGCTTGCAAATGCAGTAGTGCATTGTATCACTCTACCGTTTCCTCATGTGCAAAGCGTCCAGGAACTCACCATAATCAACTCCAGGTCGGCCCATGAAGTGAGCAAAAATCTGTCTCTCGTCTTTTCCATACTCATTCTTGGCCATTAGAATGTAGTCTCCATTATTCATATGAGTGGGACTGTCCAGCTGGAGGCAGCCATGGTACTCTGTGTGATTGATGACGTGTATCTTAGTACAGATGTATTTGGATTCGTTCAGTATTGCCCCATTATGGAACCACTGAAGCTCTGGCTGGGGGTTGCCTCTCACAGTGAATGGAATGCACCAGTGGTGGTCTGAGGTTGGAGACTCCAGGAATGTGATGGTTGGCGCAACTGAGTTAAAAGAGAGAGAGTTAAGAGCGTCAGAAGGCTCAGAGTCCTCTCTGTTGAGTCCTGTGTCAAGAAAGGCTTGTATTTAACCATTATTTAGCTTAAGAAAACCCACAATCAGTAACTCCAGATTAATCATTTGTGTCATCTGACTGGTCTAACCCTCACCAGGAGCTCCAGAGAGCAATGTAGTCCACCCTGCTCAAGACTCACAGCATAGTGAGACTCTGATGGTACGAAGTGTTCGTTTGATGCCCACTTTGTCTTTGTCATGCCTCCTCCACACACACATCTTAGTATTATGTGGATTCATGATAATAAATAATGCTTTTTTTCATTAGCAATTCTTCCTTAAATAATTAAAATAACTACAGAAATCACTAAATTTGAAAATGATTTTGGAAATGTTCCCTGAAGCTCTGATTCCATGGAACATTTACTAAAATGTATCAGACTAATCAACACAGTGAATGTTACTACTCTGCTGCTGATTGATTACCATGGAGTATGAGAACCTGATCCCTTCTATCAAAGCTGAATAGAAAATAGATTCTATTTTGTATTTGTATATGAAAATACATTCAAAAGTCCTGAATTATGCTGTGGTTTGGTTTTACTAGATTCTAAATGTCCACACTTTAATTCTTGAAATGTCTGAGGTATGATTTAAGCTTGGACAAACAGCCTGGTGATTATCTGACTTTAAATGTGTACAGCGTCTTACGCTTTGGGGACTAAGGATGAGCAGGTCTCTTTAAAAAGACTACTCAGAACAAGAACCAAGGATTGAGGACACTTCTTAACTAAGCACACACAAAAGCCTGAAATAGACTCTTGTGTCACCAGCTTAAGCAGCCCACAGACTTCCCCAGTGACAAAGGTGGAACACCCGCAGTCACTACCCATGGAAACACACCCTGCTCTCACTACGTACAATGCACAGTGAGGTTCACAGAATCTTGATCTTCTCCTACGAGGTTTTCTGCCACACAAGAGATTTGCTTTCCACTGTCATCAGATGAAATATTAGTTATCCTTAAGGAGCTCTGTGTGTGGCTCGTTTCATTCTACAAATGAATTAATAGACAAAAAAAAACATTGATTAGAATTGATCCCAAAATATCAGGATTTCTTCCTGAAATGGAGTACACACACACACACACATACACACACCATATGCACATATACACACACCACACACACATATTCACACATGTACACTCACACACACATACATACTCACACACATATACACATACCATACACACACATACATACCACCCACAAACACACACACTTTTCTGCAGGTTCCAGACTAAAGTAACAGGAAGTTATTCTCTGGTTCTGGGTTTCAATTGTTCAATATCTGAGTTTAACTTAGCTCCTGAATTCTTGCTCACCTTCCTCCAAGGGCAAAGATTACAAGCACTGCGACTTCTTTGCTTAGAACAACACAGAATGGATTATTAATCTAAAGACTCTCCTCTAATATGATCTGTACAGATAACTAAAATCTAATCTTTGAATTAGCTTTGTCTAATTAAGGGTAAATAGAAACTAATTAAGGGTAAGAAGAAAGTAAACGACATAAAAAATTCATTATAAATGCCTACGTGTGGGCTTGTAAAATAGTGGGTGATTTTGATGGTTAGTTAAGATCAGCAACTTGACAATATAGGATCACCTGGTAAGGGAATCACAATGAAGAGGTAACTGTCTGGGCTGGGTTAGCCTGTGGGAGAGTTTCTTAACTGGGTTAACTACATTGGCATCATCCACCCTAGATGTGGTGATGTGTCGTGGTGTCACTGTAAAACTGTAGGTGTGTCTATTTTGATTCTGAGTTGATAGAAAGGAATGAGTTGATACACACACACTAGTTCACTGTCCCCTGCTCTTGACTGTGAGCTCACTGCGACCCTCTCCTTTACACTCCTGAGACTATACTGTCCCAGTTGGGATGGACTTGTACCTAGAACTGGGCACCCAGTGAGTCTTCTCCCAATGAACCCTTCATTCTCCTTTAAGTTACTTTTGCAAGGGCCTTTTATCACAGCAACAAAAAGGAATCTAAGAGTGTTCATCACTATGTCTAATACAGTCTCCAGATTGTCATACTACGAGACAGAACTAAACACAAGCCTCACCATGTGTTTGGAAACCAAATTCCCAACATCCCAGTACAGCGTAGGGAGAGGGTCACCCGCCACACTGCAGGAAAGAGTCACGGACTTTCCTTCCTCCACGGTGAGGTTAGGAGCAGCCAGACGTGCAGATGGCAGGCCTATGGAAGAGAAAAGCACACAAAAACGTACACAAACAATTACAGCCAGAATCAACATGATCGGACCTACAGTTTTACAGAAACCCATTGTTGCAGTAACTCAGTAAGGCTAGAAACCTCACTAAGCCCTAGAGTTTAAGAGAATCAGACTACCTAGGAAAACTAGCTTGAAAGAGTTTCTTAAGAATAAGACTCGAACTATGACCATGCTAGAATGTTCCAAAGCCAAGTTAGAGTTAATTATTATAAACTAAATTGTCCATTCTGTTCATACTAATTAATGAGAAGTTATATGAATCCTTATCACAATGAAAAATTCTTTTTATAAAAAGAAAAAGAAAACCTTAAAATTTATTTGTTGTTAAGGGAAATTGTGAACATTACACATATATTTTAGAATTTCAGTGGTGTGGTTTTTAGACCTTATATTTCAAGAGCTAGACAGTTTTATTTTAATTTATATCTCCAGGCACCTCTCCTCCCAGGTGTGCACACTGCCTTAAACTGCCAGGAATCACAGTCCCTTTAACTGAACCAGTGCTTAGAGAATTATCAATGTGTTGGTCCTGCCAATCAAAGCAGCCCCACCCACTTGACAGGAGGACCATTTGGAGAAACCCCAATAACCAAGTCTCACAGGACCATGATGGATCATTGTCTAAGAAGCAATTTGGAGATCAGAAAAGGCAGTTCATCTGCAATCGCTATTAAATTGCAATTAACCCATCTGTTTGCCAGCACCTGGACTGACATATTTGATACACGAACCATTCATTATTAAGCCACTATTCTTCAATATTAAAGTCAGACTAGAAAATATTTGTGCACAGTGTGTCTCACAATGTTTCAGCCACTGGGAGAAGACACTCCAATAAAATCCAGCTTTGAGAGACTTCTGAGACCTCCTTGGAATGACCCTTCCCAAAAGCATCCAATAGAGAAGAATATTACACCTTTTGTGGGGTTTCAAAGTTACCCATGCTATCCAGAGTTTCATGAGGCAACGAAGCATAAAAGAAAGCACAAATAAACAAAAATAGATCTTGGAACTTAAACTTCACTCGTATGTACTATGTGAATTAGGATGCAGGTCAAGGCAGAGCACCATTAAAGTTAATGGTGGGTCTGGGAACTTTATTTAAATGTGTGTTTTATTTATTTTTAGCCTAACATGTGGCCATGTCATTTAAAGAGTCTATAATGGTATAAAAATTGATACTAAAAATAATCAAGCTATTGTGTGAAGAGTAGTTTGACCTCACCTAGATGGCAGTACACCATTTCACGTATTTGCATATCTTCTTTACTATTGGTTCCCATCTCACTAAATAGTATGCCTGCACTTATATTTGTTGGTTTTTTCCGTTGTAGGATTCCCTGCTGATCTCCGAGCAGGAGAGAACTAGAGACTTCTCTCATGTACACACCAGCCTTTCCCACCTGTCCACTCCAGACTCAGCACAGCTCCATCTCTGCATCTTTCCACATGCTGTGAAGATGCCTTATCTAATAAGGACACACATTTTATCATGATATGTAAACCTTACTGAGAGTTGGACCATCTAAAACCCATCAGATCTACCCAGTTATCTTCAAATAATTGTGAGGAAGAGACAATTCCAATTACTCAGCCCAATGGAAGGATTATTGAACATTCTCCTAATGTCCTGCCTAGATGAGGGAAAGACTAGAAATATTTTAAAAATCAATATGTAAAATTATCAGGTTTTCTATGGATGTTATAGCTTCAAGTCTAGCCAGATCTCCTCAGAATCTTCGTTTTATTTTCTTTATAGAATGGATATCCAATTTCCTCCCAAGGAAAGAGGGTCCCATCGCCTAGACTATTTTGAACAAAGAGCATGTTGAGTGTGAATGTACAACAGGCTTTCAGCCAATGTCTGTTATGGTGTCACCTACACTTGTGCACAAGTCACATTTTCCCTTGGTTTTCCCCATGGACCAATTGGTGACAGATACTCTAAGACACTATGACAGTTATGACATATCCCTTTGCTTTCCCAGATAATAGCTTTTGATATTCTGTTGGGTTCCATTTTTCTTGTGTTTACAGATTTACTTTCTGATTCTAGGGTGACCTCAGGAGCCAAACTTGTTCTAAAGATGTGACACCCCCCTCCCCGCCACCAACAGTCCCATACTAATCACAGAGCTTAAAGATGTCCCTTTGGGATGTGTGCTTCCCTTAATAATTGTATCTGTTACTTTAGATATCTGAGCAGAGAAATGTTAAAATGGGCTTCAGTAGGAGATACTACAACATAATCTTAATTATTCCCATGAAGACTGGTTTAGTCTTTCTTTTCAAACTTCAGTTTAGATGACTAACAGTCCTGAGGGTGTTTGTTTATTTACAGTGGGAACAATAGTAACACTTTCTGGGTGCTCATTAGTGTAGACACTCTCATCTAGTGTGTTATCTTATCGAATCCTTACATCCAACCTTGAAGGCAAAAACCTTGCAGTTGTTTAATTAATGAAGTTGTAAGTATTAGAAATGTCAAGCACATCTTTCAAAGTTGGCCAAATCAATATAGACATAGGCTTTGAAACCAACATAAATGAAAGGCCGTCGCCACTACAGTGCATTGCCCCCCAGAGTTGCACACATTCATCTTTGTACAGACCATACACACTGCATATCCATGGTCTGAGAATTTGGTTCATTTGAAAAGAGTTCTGTGCCTATTTTGTAAAGGAAGAATGAATCTCCTTATTATAAATTAATCATCTCACCCTATCATTGGACCTTCCAAAGGAATCTGTGCAAAATTAGCCAAGTGTGGATCTTTTAAAAGTAAAGTCTCCCACAAATGAGTAAGCACCTGCCCCACATTAAGTCTACAACATTGATACACTGGCTTAGACTCAATAATGGAAAAAACAATCTGTACTTGAAATATCACTTGAGGCTTAATTAGCACAATAAAAATGAATTGGGAAGCACGGATCGCCAAGGCAGGATAAACCATTCACCAGGCACTACTTCCTGGCTTAATAAGATTTGAAATCAGCACAAGTACACAGCAAAGGCCCATGAGGCCTCCAAAAGCTGTGAGCGCTGCCATCATAGACCTGATTGCGAACACCAGGCCATCCTTTTTCTACAAGGAGAACCTCACTGGGGACGAGAAATACCCAGCATCCTCAGCAGACAAACCATGTCAATGTTCTTGACCTGACTTTGTTCAGGAAAGAAGTGCTCACCCGTAAGCCTTATCAGCTGGACAGTAAAGCATCTGGCTTGCTTTGGACCCAGCTCCCCAGGTCTTAATGCATATGGTGACTCATGGAAGGACCTTGTCCAATACGCAGCTTCTTTTGCAGGCTGTACAGGGTGATCCTAGAAGGTTTGTGTTTCAAACAAACTCCTCATCCCACAGAGCACAGTTTGAGTAAAAGGGACTTAGATAATGGGTATTGGACAATTGTTCACTAGGCTTTTGTTTTTACAACTATTATTCTTAAACCCAACAGGGCCTGAGTAATTATCTCTTCTACCATAATTTCCACAAAGTCTGTTCTGGGAGAATTTAATTCTTTAAGATTCTTAACTGAGTGTGGTAGGGATGGGGCATAGGGCAGAGACAAATCCAAGATTAAAAGCAACAAAGCAGACAGGGAGAGAGAGCTATAGAAAACTGGATGATTGTATGCATTCCCATATAATAGCCCTCTGGAGTCTTTCTGTGAAAAACAACAAAACATGTAGCCACCATTGCTCTTATGTCCCCCTCAGCTGTCATAAGTACAAGACTGTTTGAACTGAGATTTTATTACTTTCTTGGAAGCAATTTACACAATATAAAATATTTAAATCCAGTTTAAAATATTTAAATCCAAATGCCAAATATTTTTAAAGATAGTATTCATTTTGATGACAGCAAATAACATCAATAGCTACCATCATTTAGATCCTTAATATGTCCTGTATCCATCTAGTCTCTCTTCAGTCATTCCAAATACCCAAGAATACACTAGTGTCCATATTTCCCGGTGAAGGAACTAAAGCTTAGCAGTACTAAAATTAAACAGATGCTGTGTTAGTCCCACCTGCCCGTATCTCTGTCCATGCTTTTCAGTAGTGTATGACTGGCGGCCTCCTCAGCTGGCATCTTCCAGCCTCTGCTCCATCCTATAATGAGCACAAGAGTAGAAGCCACTGGCCCAAAATATGTAGGTTTCACCTTTCTGATAAATGAGAAAATCAAGTCTCTGTTCATTTTGAGTTATTAACTAGAAAGGTCACAGTCCTGTTTTATTTGTCACTGGTCAAAATGAAGTCAAGATGGTGTGTTTTGTCCATTTGTTCAGTAATTCTGAGCTCTGTTTGCATGATATCAGGTTATCATTAGTGTGTATAAGACTAGCCTAGTAAGTTAGGATTTTCTCTATATTTTTCCTTTTCCTTTCTCTCCTTCTAAAATTTTTACGAATTTATTTTGTTTTAATGTTTATGAGTGCTTTTTCTGAGTGTATGTATGTGCACAGTATGTACACAGTGCCCATGGATACCAGAAGAGGACATCAGATCCCCTGCAAATGGTTATGAACCACCATGTTTGTGTCAGGAATTAAACTTCAGATCCCTGGAAGACCAGCTGGTGCTCTTAACCCCACACTAAGACATCTCTCTAGCTGCCTCTCTCCTTCTCTCTTCTTGTTGCGCATAAAGAGCTCATAGAAATCCACTTCAGAAAAATTTCAACAGTCTGGACCTCCCTCTATCTTCCAGGCATACTTTCCAGTTTGGTACCTAACGACAAATATATATGTGTGTGTGTGTGCGTGTGTGTGTATGTATATATATATATTTGATATGTGTGTATATTATCATATATATATTATCATATACATATGTATGTATGCATATACACACACATATATATTATGTAAGCAAAAATGGAGTTGACATAATAAGATTGATCTGTTTAGATGTAACTGCTTATAGCATGTCACAAAAAAACTGACAGAAAATTAAAAAACATCTTCCTAAACTCAAATTGGAAGTTACTCATCTAAGTTTTTGTGAGGCATGGTATAGAAGTGGTAACAGCCAGATAACTTAGAAACAACAATTTCAGTAGCTTCATTTGACATTCTATAAAGGAAAAAGAAAAGCAACAACCCACTCTGGGCTTTGCTTTATAATTAAAAAATAAAAACTGATTTCTAATAATGTGAAAGCAAACAAAACATGACACAGAAGCATAAGTGGTGTTTTTTGGGACCACAGAAATAAAGTATCTTAAGATGCTGTGCTGTTCTCGCTTCCACATTGAATGCCAGAGTAGCATTCCCTTTCAACCTCTGAATGATGACGAAGTCGAGCCAAATCACCAGCCGACTTTACGGGTTTAAAGCAAACAAAGGCAGGTTTGTCCTGCTATGCACTAAGCAGAAACGTGGGCTACTACAAACTGTAGTAGAAGCTAAAAGTAAATCATGTAAATAAATCACTGACATAAATTTAGTTCAGAGAGCAAACCTCTCTCCCTCCAGGCACATGCGGCCTTTGCTGACCCTCACCACCACATGCCCTTAGGTTGTGGGTGATGCTTTAAGGAGTCCTTACACTAAGTTTGGAAAAATTGAAACTGGAAATTGTCATTATGAATAACAAAGAAGCCAAAGGCAGGTGTGACTTCAGTCCAGGGGTCTGCTAAGGGTGTTTTATATAGTGCCCACCCTGTTCCTCCAGCAGGCAAGCCTCAAATTCACATTTGCTACAGGGCTGACATTCTCACAGTAATTGGTTACTTGTGAACTCAGCTGAGGTGGGTAGCTTTGATATGATCCAGAGAAATGCCACCTTTCCTACCTTCACCATTCACCTAGAAAGGACCATTGTCATGGCTGTTAACACTTTCCATCGAAGCCTCCTCCCAGACAACACCAGGTCATAACTGGAATATTCAACAACTGAAGTACAAATCTGAGTTAGTCAGAAGAAATTACTGAAAAGTTTCTACTGAAAGGGGCTGACAAGAAGATTACTGTGAGTGAGGGGCCAGCTTGAGCAGCAGAGAGGGGACTGTCCTTGATCCTGCCCCACCCCCACAAAAGATGAATCCACACAACCCATCAGTGTTATCCTCTTCTGGAAATATCTGTATGATCCATTTCAGTCCTTGGGAACCCAGTTCACTACACCCCTTATCCAGTTAATGTGGAAAATGCACGACTATGACTATCACTTCGCAATTGATCATTTTCCTGAAGCTTAAAGGGGACATATAGAGAAACAGACAACTTGTGCCACAGCCTGGATAAATGAACACTCATTCACTAAAGGATGGGATCGATACTGTTGGGCATTTTGACTGTTCATATAATGGTGTGAAACTCCTACGCAGCCCCTGGATTGACTAAAAGAAGAAACAAGACCCTCTTCAATGTGATGAGGACAGAAAAGTCTCTGGGAACTTCGGGTAGCACTAGGATTGAGCCTAGTGTCCTGAATATGGGGTTAAAGATGCTAACTGCTACACCAAATAACCCCCACACACCCATCCAACAGAAAAAAAAGTAAAATATTAACCCTCTCATAGCAGGGTCCCTTTCAAACATCACAAACATTTCATTGTAAGAATAAGGCAGCAGGTAAGTCGACAGCCTAGCTCTGCCAAGACAGGGTAGGTAAGTCCTTCATAATTCCTGCTCTACAACCAATGTCTGTCAGAGAAATGGGGCCAAATGGCTGAAGATTGATG
This sequence comes from Lophiomys imhausi, assembly GCA_907164525.1. Classification (NCBI taxonomy): domain Eukaryota; kingdom Metazoa; phylum Chordata; class Mammalia; order Rodentia; family Muridae; genus Lophiomys; species Lophiomys imhausi. The sequence continues at coordinate 5,162,040 of CAJQZJ010032727.1, forward strand.
TTGTAATGTATGGAGAGAAAATGGGAACTGTCCAGGCAGCCACTGGTATGTCATTTTTTAGTTTTGGAAGCTGCAGGCCCTGCACTTCCTATATAATCAGATATATTTATCCCTCTCAGGTCTCTGAGGTGGTTGAAGAATAGATACCTAGAGTCTCATAGTTAAATTTTGAGTTGTTTAGGAATCAAGAGGGTGTTCTGGATCTAAGAAGATATTTTTAAAACTATGAGGCAAGTTAGTATGAAAGCTGAGTTAGATATAGAACTTTAAACTCATGGAGATGGTTAGATAGTAGAATGTTAAAGTCAGGTGCCAAATACATATGGACTGGACATTGGGAATGTATGCTAAGCCATATAACTCTTATAATCGTGGCCTATTTATTTCTGTTGTTTTGTATTGTATTTATAGTTATAAGAAAAAGAACCATTATTTGGACTGAAAGGGAGAGCTGTTGGGGGGAAAAATAAATACCTTAAACTAAAAAAAAAAAAAAAAAAAAGAAGGGAAGAGGATGGTGGGGCTGAGGGGGAGGAGGGTGGAAGGGTGGGACTAGAGGGGGGAGTAGGGAGGGGATTGTGATTGAGATGTAACTTGAAGAAATAAAAAATAAATTATTAAAAAAAAAGAATAAGGCAATTCAGGACTCTGAGATAGCTCAGTAGGTTAATGTACTTGCCTGATGACCTCACTTCAGTCTCTAGATCCCTTCTGGCAGAGAAACTGTCTCCTGAAAATTGTCCTCCAATGTCAAGTCACATGCCATGCCATGGAACATGCTTGTGTAACTTCTAGACCCATAAAGGAGATTTGAGCTGACACTGGGTAAGGTTCACAGACATTCAGAAGCAGTGAAAACTGTGGTATGGGCTGGATCTGACCAGGGTTAGGTCCATGGCCATGCAGGAAGTTTTACAACATAGTAGTAGAAACTGAGGACATAAGGAAGAAGCCTAATGTGTCCTCAAGCAAAGTCCACAGGAATAGGGAGTACCACAACTCCCACAAGAAACTGCAAATACAAGCAGAAGGTCAAAGTTGACTCAGAACAGTACCTGACACTCAGGGGATATTGAAGATAGAGTCACTGGCCCTAAATACCAACAATACAGAGAAAAAAATGAGGCCTCAACTGTACTACGACTTAGTCCTCTCCTAAACATGATAAATACATCCACCAAAAAAGAATGATGACTTAAATATTAAGAAGATAGAAAGAAACAACCAATAGACTAATTCTTGTTGTGCAAGTCCCAGTATAGAAACATAAAAAACAAATCTATTGAAAGAAATAGTACAACCCAACCCTAGTACAGCAGGCACTGAGAAGAGATAAGGTCACAAATTTACAGTTAAAACACTAAATATGTAGAACAAAGAAAGTATATTGAAAACTGCAAGATAGAAATACCTAGTCACATATAAAGGCAGGCACACTGGAACAGCACAAACCTTAAAAGGCAAGCAGGTTTAGCATGATATAGTTCAAGCTCTGAAAGGCAATGATTGCTAACCCAGATTACCATATCCAGCAAAACTATCTGTCATAATTGAAGGGGAAAGGAAAACTTTCCACAGTAAAAACAAGCTAAAGGACTCCATGACCTCTTAGCCAGCCCTAGAGAAAATAGGTTAAAGAGTCCTCTGGGATGAAGAGAAAGATAAATACATCCAACAAGCTACAGGAAAGAACAAACCGCATGAACAGCAGTTACACAGAGGAGGAATACAAGACTCCAAACACTACAAAATCAAAACAAACAAACAGAAAGACAAGATTCAATACACACTTTTCAATAACTATAAATATTAATGTGTTAATTACCCCAATCAAAAGACACAGCCCAGTGGACTCAACTGAAAAGTGGCCCCATATATTTGTTGCCTCCAAGAAGTGTATGTCTTCAGCAAAGATGGGGTCAACTTTAGGGGGAAAGACTGGGAAAGGAATTCTAAGCAAATAGAGCTAAGGAACAAGCAACTGTCACTGTTCTATTACATGACAAAATAGACTCACATTAAAACCAGTCAGAAGACACAAAGAAGATCACTTCATACTGATTAGGGAAACAATTAATCCATGAAGAGCGTATTGCAATTTCAAACATGTAACACACTGAAGGAACACTGAACACAGTACACCCAATTTCATAAAACAAATTTGACTAGATGTAATGACAAATAAGTGCCTACAAAGTAAGATTAGAGGATGTTATTACCCTGCTCTCAACAAAATAGAGGCCATCCTTTAACAGATACTTTACAGGAAGACAGTAGTACCATGATATCAAAACCAGGTAAAGATATAGCAATAACAAAAGGGAAATTATAGAGCAATTTCCCTGATGATCATATCTGCAAGAATTATCAGTAAAATACTTGCAAACCAAATTTAGGTAAACATCAAAAAGACCATTCACCATGTTCAAGTTGGCCTCATTCCAGTGGCACAGCGTGGCACCACATTTACAAGTCAGTAAATATAAAACACACAAAAATAGAAATAGACTCAAAGACAGGATCATCTCCATAGACACAGAAATGGCTTTTGACAAAATCCAGTATGGCTTTATGGCAAAATCCCTGAAGAAGCTAGGAATAGGAAAAACATATTCCCACATACCAAAGGCCACATGCACAAACCTATAGCCAACATTATAGCAAATGGGGAAATCTAAAGTATATTCACTAACATGGTGAGAGTGCTCACTCTCTTCACTCTTATTTAATACAGTGTTTGAAATATTAGCTGAAGCAATAAGACAAGAAAATGAAATAAAGGAGATACTAATAAGAAGGCAAGAAGGTGAACTCCCTAGTTTTAGATAATGTGATACATATGAGTCCCTAAAGACTTCATCAGAGAACTCTTACAGCTGATAAATATTTCCAGCAAAGTGGCCTGGTGAAAAATGTTCGCTAGGCTGATGAGCACATATTAAAACCACTCCTCTACCTTGCCCCAGGCAGAATCATAGACAATAAAAAACCAAATAGTAACAAATACTGGTGAGGATGTAAACAAAAGGGAATTCCCATGCCCTGCTGGAGCTAATGTACAGTGGTCCAACCACTGTGGAAATCACTGTGAAAGCTCCTCAGAAAACCAAAAAGTCCTTTGAGATCTCAAAATATATACACTAAAGGTTTGTTTAGCTCCAAAATAACAAAATAATTTCTTCTTTAATGCAGATTGAAAGATAATACTTTATATATTGTCAAAAAACCAAATTTGCTCCAGGAAAAATATTACCTGACCCCCCCCCCCAAAAAAAAAGGTAATTGCCCCAGAGTTAGGACTAGGGCAAGGCTCTGTTCTTATCTTTCCAGGAGACTTAAAGCATCCATTCAAGGAATCCAGGGACAACTGGACAAGGGAAACCTCAGCAGAAAACAGATCAGACACTGAAGAAGACGAGTGGCCTAGATGATCCAGACTTGCAGACTCCCTCAATAGCTGTTTCCTCAAAAGTCTACAACCACAACTCAAAATAACTAAGATCGTTCAGCTCCACAGACTGCTCCAGCCAGAACTTCAGTAAAGGCCTGAAGATCAGCTTCTGTCTACAAACTTCTTAGGACATCTAAATAGCTGAGCACAAAACGACTGAAGATCAAATGATTCTATTAACATTTTTAACCATTTTTCCATCCCTAATTGGGCCCCAAACAGGTTTACTATGTCCCAAATCAGCAGGAAGCCATTTATGAGAGCAACGTCCCAGGTCCAGAAGGTGGGGAGGGTGTTCCCCCCCCCCCTTTGGTTATTCGATGGATAACAGAAAATTTTGTCATTTAGGGGAAGAGACTACAAGCTGTTAAATGGTCTTGTTAAATGGGTTTTGGAGGTTAGACCTAGGGACTTCTCTCTTTTTCTTTTCTGTATCCTTCTTTCTCTCCTATGTGGGAGTGAATAGATCTGAGAAAAACTGGGACATAGACATAGTATAGGAAAGATCAAGAAAAAAAGGAGAGATTATTGAATAAGCTCTTATACCTTTGTATATTGATACAAAATTAACACTATATTTGGCTAAATTGGTTTGATCATTATATATTAATGCAAAATTAAGATTGTATTGGACTACATCAGTACTGATCTTAGTATATTGATACAAAATTAAGAGTATATTTGGCCATATTGGTATTGATCTTTGTATATTGTTACAAAATTAAGGGTAACACTTCTTAAAGGTATTGCACCTAGTAATGCTTAAAAAGGAAATGTGAAGTTTTGGCCTTTTGCTACCAACCATCATAAACTGTTTAGGATAATTAAGAAATACCAACTAACAGTCATGCAAGCGTGTCATTTTGTTAGTTACTATGACAGTCTATCACAGTTATTTTCTAAGCTACTCAGAAATCAAGTTGTTAAGAGACAGCAACATTTGCTTATCTAAACATAAGAGATAGACAAGGCATCTTCAAAAACCCCAAGAGATCTGCAGAGTATGGCATTCAAAGATGTTTTCTTAAATTAAGATTTTTTTTTTGATATCGAGACATGCCAGCTCCTGACAGCATCCCCTATTCCACTCCAAGTAGAAGATGAGCATCGAAGAATCTCCAGTGTGAGATGGTTGAATTAGTGGCAAGCCTATCTCTTGGCAAGAAAAACCCCTTGCTCCAACTGTAGACAGACTGCTGTCCAAAAAGGACAAAACTTGGAAGCAGGTAAGTCGACAGCCTAGCTCTGCCAAGACAGGGTAGGTAAGTCCTTCATAATTCCTGCTCTACAATCAATGTCTGTCAGAGAAATGGGGCCAAACAGCTGAAGATTGATGCTGTAATGTATGGAGAGAAAATGGGAACTGTCGAGGCAGCCACGGGTATGTCATTTCTTGGTTTTGGAAGCTGCAGACCCTGCACTTCCTATATAATCAGATATATTTATCCCTCTCAGGTCTCTGAGATGGTTGAAGAATAGATAGCTAGAGTCTCATAGTTAATTTTTGAGTTGTTTACGAATCAAGAGGGTGTTCTGGATCTAAGAAGATGCTTTTAAAATTGTGATGCAAGTTAGTATGAAAGCTGAGTTAGATAGAGAACTTTAAACTCATGGAGATAGTTAGATGGTAGAATGTTAAAGTCAGGGGCCAAATACATATGGACTGGACATTGAATATGTATGCTAATCCATATAACTCTCAGAATTGTGGCCTATTTATTTCAGTTGTTTTGTACTGTATATATTGTTATAAGAGAAAGAACCATTTGTTGGACTGAAAAAAAAAGAATTATGCATTCCGGGGGAAGGGTGAGAGGGTAGGAGGGTGGGACTGGGAGGGGTGGAGGGAGAGGGCTGTGATGGAGATGTAACCTGAAGTAATAAATAAACATTAAAAAAAGAATAAACCGGGCTGGAGAGATGGCTCAGCGGTTAAGAGCACTGGCTGCTCTTCCAGAGGTCATGAGTTCAATTCCCAGCAACCACATGGTGGCTCACAACCATCCATAATGAAATCTGGTGCCCTCTTCTGGCCTGCAGATATACCTGCAGACAGAACACTGTATACATAATAAATAAATCTTTAAAAAAAAAGAATAAACCTTGTAAAGGTTTACTTTTATATTCTAGAAGTATTAAATAGTTGAATTTGATGTGTATTATACATGCCTACTATCTTCAGCAGTGGAACAGCAGGATTTACATTTCAATTTTGCTTATTCTTATTTGCAACAACTCACATCAGGAAAACCCTCCTGGGTTGTAACCACATAGCTACTACTTTATTAAACTTTATTAAAAATATTCTTCTCGGGTCTCTGATGTGGTTGAAGACTAGATAGTTATAGTCTCACAGTTAAATTTTAAGTTGTTTAGTAATTAAAAGGATGTTCTAGGTCTGAGAAGATGTTTTTAAGTTGGTAATAGAAATTAGGATGGAAACTGAGTTAGGTATAGAACTTTAAACTCATTGCAATAGATAGATAATAGAATATTAATATCAGTTGACAAATATTTATGGACTGGACATTGGGAATATATGTTATACATTATAATTTTCATAATCGTGGCCTAATTATTCTTATTGTTTTGTATTGTATATATTTTTATAAGAAAAAGAGCCTTTTATTTTACTAAAAGGGGGAGCTGTTGGGGGGAAAGATACACCTTAAATTTTTTTAAAAAGCAGATAGGAGGGTGAGGGGTAGATGGGTGGGACCGGAAGAGGGAGGAGGGAGGGGCTATGGTTGAGATGCAACTTGAAGAAATAAATGAATGTAAAAAAATGAAAAAATAAAATAAACTACCACTTTTCAAAGGCCAAAAAAAAAAAACAACAACAAAAGAAAACCAAAAAGTTAGAACCACCATGTGACCAAGCTCAGCCACTCCCAGGTATTTACACAAGGACTCCAAGTCAACATGTCACAGAAGCGCCTGCACATCCATGGCCATTGCAGCTCCATTCATAACAGCTAAGTTGTAGACACAACAATGAAGGTGCCCACCAACAAGGGACTGAGTCAAGAAAGCATGCACATTTTTCGGACATGCAGAAGACCGAAGGTGTGTCATCCGCAGGGAAATGGAGGCAACTGACCAATAGTCATGCTTGGAGAATCAAGCCAGTCTAGAAAAGACAAAGATCTCATGTTTTCTCTCACTTGCAGGTCCTGGATTTTGTATAGACAAATAAAATCATGTACATGACATAAATATAGAAGAAGAATTGTGTGAGGAAAGAAAGAGTGCTAGAGGGGAGAGATGGGAATGAGGACAGGGAGTATAGAAAGAACACACTCAGTACATCCTACAAATGATGGAAATGTCCTTAGGTATCCCAGTAGCATGTGCAATGAATATGCAGCAATGAAAACCTTCAAATATAGTTTCAAACTCTAAAAGGTCCATGGAGCATTGTCATCACTTCCCCAATTCTTTCCCTGTGGTTTACTCATGCACACATCTCAGGGTTCATCTGCCAGGCTCCTGGGGTTACGATTTAGAAAACACATTTAGTGTCTCTCCCCTGCCAGTTACACAGAAATACATATCAAATAATTTAGTTTCTTAAGTAAAAGCTCATAGATTATTGACCTTCAACGTATTGCTGAATCACCTATTAATCCACTTTCATAAATATTTTTCAAATTATATTATTCATCTCCAAATGCTTTTTTTGTTGTTACTGATGTAGGAAATCATGCCGTTTGTATCTTCTGATAATTGTGTTTTCTTATAATAAATGGCAATACATGAAATCTAATACAATTGTCAGCCAACTGTTTGCAAACATTTTCTTTTGAGCAGAAAAAAATAAAAACAAATTTTGAGGTGATAAAATGCTGAGAAATGGGTAAAGAAATACAGAGAAATATAAGTATTTTTTTCTGTATTTTTAGTGTCATGAGCTCTAGATATTTGCAGAAAATGTATGTTGAAATATAGGTAAATAATAAATGTTTTGGATTTATATTTTTCAAAAAGCCAGTAGTATACTTTATAACTGTCAAAAAATTAAAAAACGGACACTACAGATGAAAATAAATGAAAGAACAGGGAAAATGCTATGGAAAACTAAGGAAGCCTAGGAAAAGGTACATTCACCAAAGCATAAACAGCTCAGTTCTCACTGAAGAATACTTAACAATCGGGAAAACATAAACTAAAAGGACCAGGCAGCAATTTTAAGAGGGATGAACTAAGAAGTTTGCTGTTATCAAGGAATATAACTTGCTAGAATGATGCTATGGGTGCAGGTGACTTTTAAGGCACACACCTTATAAAATAGAAGTTCAGTTCTCTGTGGTGTCTTCTAGAAGGACACTTACAGGAGTGTGGAGAAGGGCACCTTGTGAACACTGAGAAAGTAACAAGAGCACTGGCTGCTCCTCCACAGGGCTGAGTTCAGTCCCAAACAACATCCACATGGAGGCTCACAACAATCTGATTCCAGTTCCAGGGCTCTGACTCCCTCTTCTCTTCCCTGTGGGTACTGCACTCAGGCACGTACATATACAAATAAAAGATTTTTAACTTTAATTAAGAAGAAATAAAAGTAAAGTCTTTATTTAAAGTGAGAAATAAGCCAAACAGCAATGAACATGGGATACTCAGTGAATTAAGATATATTAGATCACAAATGCTATGCAGGAGTTAGACAGAATATGGCAGGTCCGTCACTGCCAACCTAAAATGATATAAATACAAAAAAAAGTTCTTTTCTAGAATACAGGAAAATACTTTATGACAAAATTTACTGATATTACCTATGCGATTGCAAATAAATAAAATACCTTGAAATACACAAGTAAGTAAGGAAAGCACGGAACAATTTCTGAGCAGTAAAGCAGCAAACACCTGCCAGGCAAATTCACCTGACACAGTCTCAAATGTTACTTTAACAAGCACTGTGGACAGTCGAGTGGGTTACAGATGTGACCATTTAGTCCTAGTGAACCAATCAAACCTTAGTTCCCCTGTCAAGGGGGTAGGGTGGGGGGAAATATTACTCTCAAACACATCATTCATTAGGAAGTGTGTACAAAAACACAGGAAATGAGAAACATCAAAGACAGACAGACAAAGAAAAAATAAATATCTGTTTATTTTGAGCATTTCTTCTGTTCATATCTCAGTGGTCAAGCATACCAATGATGGTCACCTCTGAACCCATGTCAGACCACATGGCCACATTTTAAGATTGATAAGAATAGAGTTGGTGTCAGGCAAGGACAAAGCAGACGCCCATTCAGAGGCACCCCATGGGACAAGGGCCTCTGTCAGATGCTCTCTCTTCCATGTTTCCTGGATCAAAAGGCCAAAACAGCTGTGGGGATTTGAGTACAAGCCAAATGGCCAGGTGATTCAACAGTGACTCTCTTGTCCCTCCAGGCAGCTTCTCTCAGCAGCTCTAACATACACCCAAGCTGAGAACAGCCAGCTCTTATCAACTGGGAACACACACATATTGAGAGTTGTTTGGTGTGGTAGTTTGTTTGTTTGCTTGCTTGCTTTTAATGTTGGATGGCAAAGTAGGTTGAGAGAAGCTGGCAACAGAACAAAGTGAAATTCCCCCACGATGAGAACAGAAGACTGTGACAGAAAAAAACTGTGATAAGCGGGAGCTGTCTTCTAAGGTCCTTGGAGTACAGAACAAGCAGTTATCTTTTTATTATCCTTATTAAATCCTCATTAAGAATAAGCAGCAACAGTGTTGTTCTTAAGTAACAGTAGGACTTAAATAGGGGCTCCTAAATGTAAATGGCCAATACATGTTCCTGTAGGCAAGAACAAGGTGCTACATGATTTCCTGCTTTGTCACCAGCCACCAGGCAAGAGCAAACAGAATTTTTTTGTGAACTTGTCAACTGTTTGACTAACTGATTAAATTTTTGATGAAGGAATAACACCCACATGTGTTAGTATAGAGATAAGTCATAGGATTGTAAAATCCTAACCACGACCCTGCTTTTCTTCCTTGCGGTACATTAGCTCTCTCTGAGAGCTGGGTTTTGTCCTAAGCTGTCCTTCTAAACTCTCCAGATGGAAATTCTGGGAAGGATGGGAGGTGACAGTAAAGTGGAGAGCCTGAACCTAGACACAGGGACAAGCAGGCAGGGTGCAGTCGGCCACAGCACAAGGGACACACACAGGGCAGCAAAGCAAGCCTAAGGATGGACAGGCCTGGACTATGTTTACCTCAGCTGCGAGGGCCTTTCAGCACCATAAGGTCCTTCCTGTGCATGGCTTACATGCCAATCAAGTGTGTGTGTGACTTGGGAAGGGCTGTACTCTTTGTGGATATTTTTTGGAAGAGTAAATAGTAGGATGGATGATAGAAGGACAGGCAGACAAACCAACAAAGGAATTAACAGTATACTTTCTCCTCCATGTTCTTTAATGTCAGCCATTCAGAAGCAATGTTCTACTTAGACTATCCACTAAAGGTCCACCCAGGTGGGTTCTCCACACTGCATATAAACATCTGAATCACTAGAGACATTGTAACACACCCTGTGAAGTCTGGGTAGTGGTGTTGTTCCTAGACTCACTCCCATACCAAGGCAATTGGAATAATTAATAGCAACTAGAACTCATTGATTAAAAATAAATTTACCACAATTGGGTATCTGCAGGTATGCCAAGGGGATATTCTTGCTGCTTTCATTGAGGCAGTACAAATCCTGAGTGTCTGGGCTGTATTTAGTCTCTTGGAGAGTCTTGATCCACATAATGTCACAGGAACACTTGAATGGATTGCCCACCAGAATCCTACATGGAAGAGAAATGAAACATGATCAGGTTCCCACTTAACTTTCTACTTCACTAGCATTTACAAATGACTACATGAGAAATATTTCCTAGCTGCCAACCTTTGAAAGTCAGACCCACTTCCATGGTGTGACAGTACTTATTGTTCACTCCATTATCTAATAACTACTGTGCTTCTGTTATGTGCAAACAAAGCTGTAGTCTAGAGACAGCAGAGATGCAAAGCTTTGCGGAGCATGTAGGAAAACAGATCTGAACACACACAGCTACAACCGAGAGCATCTCATGACGGGGAAACGTGCTGTTTTCTACTTAAAGTGAAGATGCCAATGGCAATTTTCTTTTTTGTGGCGCCCTGACTGTCCTGGACTTCCTCTGTAGACCAAGCTGGCCTGGAACTCACAGAGATCCACCTGCATCTGCCTCCCGAGTGCTGGGATTAAAGATGTGTGTGCCACCATGCCCAGCCACCAATGGTAACTTTTTAGAAGCATTAATACACCTGTATCTGACCAGGCTAGAGACATAAGAGTTCTCACTTCAGTGAGGGAACACAAACATTTTGTCTGTATCTAAAATGAAATTAGAGACAGGAATCTATGGTTGAGATGTAAAAGCCAGTAGACTGTCTCTCTTGCCTTTCTGCATTATGCAATCAGAGTCCTTTTCATTCATGCAAAAAAAAAAAAAAAAAGTTGAGGGCAGGAGCTGGAAGGGAGAAAGATAGAGAACACATATGCATATCCTCAACCCAGTGAGAGTTTCAAAGGGTGAGACACTGGGCTCCCCAGGCTGAGCTCTGCAGTCATGGCAGGAGCGTGTGCAGAAAGACACAGCACCAGCCAGACCTCAGCCATGCCGTCTGGACTCTTATGTACTACAGTGGGTGAAGGAGGAAGTGTTCAAAAAGGAAAACAAAACCACAGGGAAAAAATCTTTAATGCTTATTTATAATTCTCAATGGCCTATTTAAGATAAATTCCACTTATGATAATGAACCTTTAAATGAGGCCATTTTCAATCGTTATGTAGACTCTGCCTAACACTAACCACAATACTTAAGATTTCCTGAGGACAGGACCTGGCTTTGCAACATCATTTACTCCTGTGGTTTTCTGATTGCGCTCTAAGAATCTCAAAGATCCCTGGAGAGTTTTCTGTGAGTTTCATGGGGGAAAGTGTGGTCATGGTAGATGGGTTTAATTTGTATCTTCTCACTTGTGTCCAAGTATCCCGCCAATATCAAAATAGGATTTGATGCTATGAGACATGGAATATGAGGCAGAAAAGACCCACCATTGTCTCAAACTCAAGTCACCCAAGATATTTACTAGAGTTCTGAGCACACAAATAGCTAACATCTTTCTAAAACTGAGGCTATAATCAAATAAGCCAAGTGGGGGAAGTGGAAGGGATGCTTCAATTATGAAGCTGTGTGCTCATGGCCACACAGCACTGGTAGAGAGCTGGCCCCTTCCTCCTGTTTGTTTGTTTGGGCACCAGTATCTCCCACTAAAGGACACAAACACTAAAGGAGTCCTAGACACAAACTTCCCTCCTTTATTCTGACGGGTAGCCCACGCATGGGTAGCCCACGCATGGGTAGCCCAGCCACCTACTGGACGACTTGTTGTTGAACAATGCCTAGTAGAATCTTGAAATGTTCTGGAAAGCAGAACTCTAATTTTAAATCCATGCAGGAAATTATATGCAGTGGCACCCAACACCTTTACACAGAACACCTTGCTCTTTGTCACATACTTGCCTTTGAGGTGTCATGTCTCCTTCTGTGTTAGAAATGCCCAAAGCACAGAAAAGAGGCACATAATACATGTCCTCACCCACGTGTGGAGGCTAATTAAACTGGCCTCATAGATATAAGACGTAGGATGGTGATTACTGGAAGCTGGGAAGAGTGGTGGGAAAGGTGAAGGGACTGCCTGGCTCCTGGGCACGAAGCCACAGTTAGACAAAGGCAGTCACAGCATTCTGCAATGTAGTAGGCTTACTATGCTAATCAGTAATTTATATTTCAAAATAGGTAGAAGAAAATATTTTGAGTGTTAAATATTTGAGATAATGAATGATATATATGTTTGTATGTATATATGTATACATATCTTTATATACTATATATAAATTTTAAATACCATACTGTACTCAAAGAAATATATAACTCTTATAAATTTAAAGTAACTTAAGGAAGCAAGCATTAGTGCTTAAACTCCCTGAAGTTAGTTTATTTAAAATAATTGCCAGTTGTCAAAGACTTTCACCATGTAAGACTTTCTGCTTGTACATTTGTGACCTCTCCACTAGGCATGTCTGTATGACATGCTTGAACATAGTGAAGGCCTCTCTTTATAGGAAGATGCTATGTGTGTCTTGTTCTGAACACCTAACGCAGTGAGCCCTCCTTCTTCTGGTGTTAGCCTGGAAAACATGCCATCACTCCCTGGACTCTTCTCCTAACTGTCTAGACCAAAGTCCTACCCCCACCACCGCCATTGCTCACTTCCCCTGTACACCTCCAACCCGCCTCCCCCCCCCCCTCACACACACATACTATCCTCAGAAACCAGACCAGCCGGGCAGCTCTGCTGGATGTGGCTATTTCTGGCAAGATGGTTCCCTATTGGTTGAAGCAAAGTGTCCTTATCTTTCTCCAGACCTCCGTGTGAGTTGTTCCTAGGCTGTCTGTGTGGATATGGCTCAGAGGTTCTCCCATGGGGCAGCCAACATTCAGAGGTACACACCGCAGCCTGGATGAAGCTGGCGCACATGGCCATGAGCAACCTTGTCACATGTCAGCCTCAGAGGCCAGGGTTCCATTGTAGTTCCTTCTCTATGGGACTTCAACCTGGTACACAGAGCTCAAGACACCTCTGAGCCCCGTGACTGCCTGGGGCAACAGCAAGGTGGGGATAGGAACCAACCTAGATGGGAGGCAGACCAAGGCCCAGTTCCACGGCTCTAGTGTGTGAGCAATGGCAGCCTTTCTTATTTGCTTTCGGCGATTACACCAAGAACTGGGGACCCTCAGAGGTGCTTACTTTCAGCCATCAACACGTCTCAACATTTTTCCTATCATTTTACAGTAGAGGAAACTGGGGCATAAGGATGAATATGGAGTATAGTGGTGGGCCTAAAAGAACAGCTCAGCGACATGGTGGCTCTGGAAATAAACTCTCCACCAGGGTTGGCTCCTCCACCTTAGCCTATCCTGGGCTGACAGACAAGCTGGGAGGGTGTTAGCCACTGTAATTTCCTCTTTGGTGAACATGCTTTATTTTAAGGCTTGGATAAGACAAGAACCGGATGAGATGAAATATAAAGCTACTTTAACACAAAACTCCCTGCTGTTTTTTCTCTTTCCATCTATTAGAAAATAAATTATTTATGTAAAAACAATATTCAACTTATCATAATGACATATAATTGAGATTGAGATTTTAATCACTCAATTGGGAAAAAAACTAGAGAAATCATTTATTAAGAATTTTGATGCAACATAAACTTGCAATGGTACTCATTTAAAAAAATACTTAATTATCCTTTTTTTGAAAATGTCCTTCCAAATGCCAGACATACTTACAGCTCAGACAAGTCAAGGTGACGGAAATGCTTCCTAGACAAACTCGTCAGCTTGTTTCGTGTGAAATTACTGAAAGAAATCAGATACATTAGGTGTGAATATAAAAGGTTATGATTTAAGAATGGAGTGTTAAAATAGAGATTTTATTTTCAAAGTGTAATTTCTTTAGATTGGACCCAATCATGTCTTTTACCTGGAATGATATCTTCCTGGGTCCCTGCCTCTCTTACAGTTCCTAGGAAGTATGAAAGAAGAGTGTACGCTTCTTGGAGTCTACTTTCACTATCTTTGTTTCACCAAAAAGCTTATGTTTCACACGCTGGTTCAAAGCCCAGTTCTCTGCCTAGTGGAGATCCTGATGCTTTAGATGTTTAATTGGGGAGTATATAACAAAACATCACATTATAAGCTCATGAAAGAAAAAAAAAGAGGCTCTAAAACTAAAAAGCATCTTGAACATTTTGAGGCACATGACAAACAAAACTTGGAACAGACAGAATGTAAGCTGTCTTTCCAAGAAAGAGCATACCTGCTGACTGAAAGCGCCTGACAGGACCATTTACATGTGACCTCCATGAAGAGAACAGAACAAGGGAACAGAGAATGTGTCAGGCTTTATCTTGAGGTCCCCAGAAACACAACATCTTTATATTTAAACAAATCAATGGAAGGATGCTCTATCCATGGGAAGAAAAAAAACTTATGAGTTTCGTGGTAGGTTCCAAATATGCACTTTTTTTGGTCAGGTGGATGAAATCTGTACCATGATCATTGGGATGGGAAACTCCTGGCAGCTGAATTTCTTTACTGTTTAAATTTTACTTAAAGTTCTTGAGCCTCTGGACATGTATTTTTGACAAGAAACAGAAGTGTAAAATAAACAGCCACTTCCACAAAAACAGCCAAGACTCCACTGCATGAGGCTCTTTGTGTCTCATCCATATCCAGGGAAGATGGTATATAAGAGGTGAATAACATGTAAAGTCTAATGCGTACAGTAATCCTGACCCTGCCCTGTACCTGAGGCTGGTATACTGTGTCAGCCCAATGACATCTCAGTCATCTTCAGAGAGGGACCAGACAAAGCCCAGGAGCTGAATCATGAATCATGAATCTGTCGGCTGGTGGACAGAGAAAAATATGGCCTCTCGTAGCTCAAGAATGGGTGTGTACATGCAGGGAAACTCCAAGGGAGAATTCCACCCACCTGAGCCCTGACAGGCAAGAGAATGCCTATCCTCGTGCCTTGTGTGCGTCTCCTCCATTCGACTAGTGCAGGGTACTCACTCACAGGAAGTGCCATCCCACATGAAAACATGGTCCACCAGGAAATTACAAGACATGCCCACATATGTCTTTGCCTTTGGAACATGAATTAAGAATGGTTTCTGGCCAGGTGTGGTGGCGCACACCTTTAATCCCAGCACTCAGGAGGCAGAGGCAGGCGGATCTCTGTGAGTTCAAGGCCAGCCTGGTCTACAAAGTGAGGCCAGGACAGTCAAGGATACACAGAGAGACCCTATCTTGAAAAACCTAAAAAAAAAAAAAAAAAAAAAAAAAAAAAAAAGAATGGTTTCTGTGGAGCGCATCACACCAAAAAGTTTCTGCCTGTCTTTAAGCCTCAGATAAGTTCATATTCAGCACAAATCCCAATCTTTCTGAAAAAAGAAAAAAAAATCTGTTCTTCTCCACAAGATAAATAAAAACAGAGTGTGTGGAGGGGTGGGGGAATGGAGAGGAGAAGGGAGGGAGGGAGGCAGGAGGTGAGAGAGGAAGAGAGAAAAAGAGGCAGTGGCCAGGAGAGAGGAAGCAAAGGGAGGGAAGGACAAGCTTCCCCATCAGCTCCCTACCCCTATGGAGCTGCCTCCCCTGTCAGCTCCATGCTGCCCTCCCTGGAAGCAGCTGCTCTATTAGTTTGCCAGAGCTCAGAGCAGCACAGTTACGGGCCAAAGAACAAGATGAGTTTTATGAAGCATACTTAGGAATGGGGCCAAAAGCCAAAAAGGAGGAAGAAGGAAGAAAAAAAAAATCAACAATCCTCTTACTGTTTGATTGTAAAACTTTGCTAAGAGCCTAATTAGCACCTCGGCAAAGCCCCTGGAAAACACAAATGCTGGCTTTTCTCACAGCCCCTGGGGTTTTAAGGGCTGGGCAGCAATTAAAGGCACCCAGGCATACATTCGGAGACCAGCTCTGGATGGTCACTGCATGGACCAGGCAAACTGAGGCAAAGGTGAGCCAGGGTTCCCCTCTGAGGTTCCCTAAAGCCTGAAGGATGTCAGACCCATCTTTCCCACATTTCTGTATAGGTGAGGGAGCTCAAAGGCATCTTCAACACAGGCTCTGAAATAGCCACTTACACCTCACTGTGTTGATAACTGAGGTCAAAACAATTTTGCATTCAGGAAATCCAAGCAAAGTAAGTTGGTCCCCAGGGTCCTCAGTCACAGGCAGAGGCTGAGACAGAAGACAGATGCTAGAACTGACTCCTCCTCCATCCCTACCATACTCAAGGCAGATCACTGGATTCACTCTCATACTGAAACCAAGACTAGCCTCTTTCTTCGTGTGGATGTGAGAAGTTAGGCGGCACCTCACTGTTCTTCATGACTGTCTGAATGCTTGCCTGATTTCACTGTGTCATACTGCTTGACCATAGCTACACACATCAATAGAGTTTTTGAAGTTATTGGCTCCTGACTGTGGTCTGGTAAGGACGCTAAAGAGAGTATTTATCCCTCTTTAGTGAGGCAGATTCATGACTTTAAGTAAGCTGGATACAGAAGCTAGAACACCATTAAAGTTATTCTATCACATAGCAGCACACACACACAAAACCACACAAGGGCTATCAATAAAAATTACAATTAGCCACAGCCCACTGTTCGTATTATAACAGGAACATCAATCTCCCAAGGAATCAGACAGCACACAATGTAACTGCTGAGTGATTTGGGTCTAGGTCATCTGTAATGAAAATTCAAAAACTTAACTATCGAGGTCATTAATTATTTCTAAGAGATTGCAGTGGGACACACTCCCATTCTTCTCCTGCTGTCATGGCTGTGCTACCAAAGGCTACAAACATATCAGGTTTGCCCCAGCAAAGCAACTCAGACAGGCTGTCAAGAAGTGTTTCAAGAAAATGTGTTTTAAAATGTGCCCAGAGTTTTATACTGGTTTCACAGAATGTTTTATATCTTAGAAAGCGGCTTCATTATTCCTGTCACATATAAAATATGAACTCATGATAATGACTTTATGAAATTAAGGTCTCCAGTAATATCAACACATCTCCACAGAGCATCCAGGCAGACTTCTCTAAGACAATGAATTCTTTAATAACTGTCATGGAAATCAGGCCGGGAGCTGTTTTCCCCAGGGATGGGAAAAGGGACAGATGTTACAAGATGATATCAATGGCAGAAATTTTATCTCCTTTACTCTTGTCTTAAGAGCATGGTGAGGAGTTCGTCACCTGGCTGTCCTACAGCTCACTGTCAGACTGGACTTTTGCCTATGTACTGAGAATGTGGTTATTATTCTATGCAAGGGACATGTCCAGTAGAGACCCTGCAGGTTAAGTAGCAAACTACAAAATGCTGAAGTTACCACTGGAGAGAGAATTGAGTCAACAAGAATCAAGTAGCAGTAGAACCTCCCACTGGAAACTCACAGTTTGGGAGTATGATTTCAGGGCAGAGCCATGAACATTTTTGTTTTTTGAGTGATCTGTTTAATAGGGTATCTCAGGAAGGCCACAAATTATTGGCTTAACTGGTATCATTAAGGGGACTTAGGAGAAAAAACATATAATAACTTTTATTTGCTGCATTTCCAATTGACTTTAGTCAACAAAATACCAACATGACTTGGGAAAAGAGCAGTTCCTACTGTTAAGAGTCAATCTGAACTATAGCATATCCAGTGATTGATTTTTTTCCCTCTATTTGTATCAATCCATGGCACACTATGTTGAAAAAAATGAAGGTTCAAATTGGTCCTATTATAAGGGAAAAAGTAATAGTTCTTTTTATTTCTTTAAACCATCCAAGGCCAAGTCAGCATCTTGATTAGTTAGCTTGATGGTCTCCAGGGAGTGTGTCTTGATTCCAAGCTGAAGAATCAAGAACTCTGTACAAGGGCATTGCCCTCACATCAGAGCCCTTGCCGCTGGCCCAGAGCTCTGTCCAACATGGAAATGGCCCAGAAATTCATGAAAGAGAATAAACAGGCTGTTCTAAGTACCCCTCCAAAGCCATTCAGAAATCAAAAAGAATCAAAGTTAATGTTCCTAAGCTATTATCACAGCTATGCTAACTTTTAAGAAGGAGGTTTAGAGTTGGCAAAGAAAGAAAATAAACAAGAGTGAGAAAATATTGAATAAATTGGGTCCTGGGAAGCGAACAGACCGTTCTCTACTCACATGTGCTGCAGGTTGCTGTTTTTCAGAAATGCTTTGTAAGCCACAAATTTTAATCCAGAATCCACAACTGTCCTACAAAAACACATAATGGCATTCACGTTAGAACTAACCTGCAAATTGCCTACTTGACCACAGAAGACAAGAAGTCTCTGAGGTAATGTGCATAAGTATTGAGTACTCACAGGTTTCTCAGCCCCACATAAGCTTCAACGTCCTCTTCATTGATGATTTCTAACCTTTTCTGATTTGCAATGAAACTGTAACAAAGCAGAAAAGAAATAATGCGTGACTCAGAATGTAGGTGACAACGCAGAATGGTGAGTAACTTCCACACAGCCTCACCAAGGTGTCCGAGGAGCTCCTCTGGGGCTCCTAACACGCTAGCTATAATATTCTTCTGCTGTCATTGATCCTCCGAGAATTTAATACAATTTAGTTTGATCATATTTACCCCCACTCCCCCAGCTCTCCCTATATCTGTCTCCCACCTCTTTCTTTACAGTGAAGTCAACAGGGTTAAACTGGCCAGATTTCACCCTCACCAAGTGTCTCATCGTTTCTTTACTTTCCTGCCTCAAAATTTCAGCTTTCCTCCCCTTTTGAAGGCACCACCACTATATAAAGGTGAAAATGTCTTAAAAGTACATTTACTACCATGCAAATGTGTGGCACACTTACTACGGTGAGAGCCCGGGAAATGTGAGAAAGGTAACATTCTAGGAGACAGAGTCACTTCCTCTTTTTATCTTCTAAAACATGAAGTGCATCTCCCATCCCTCTCCCTTCTTGTTATTTTCTTGGCCAGCATCCTCTCCTTCTGCCTTTGTCAGCAACAATTCCAATATTTCCTTTGATGAACCGCATTCCACACGCCCCAGGTGGCCGCAGTGAGGTCTCTGTAGGGAAACTGTCTCTCCTGCCCAGCCCCCAATGCTTCTAAATGTAGGAGTTCACTAAGGACTCTGGCTAATGACAGAGAATAATATCCCTTTGTCCATTATGATTGGCACGTGACCTCAACGAGAACGAGACTAGTGAAACAAGATGAAACACTATGAATCCTGGGAGAGAGGATCTTTCACTGCTGAAGAATAACACAAGCCTTGGGCTTCCAACGGGTGAATTTTCTACCACAAAAAAAGAGGCCATTCAAAAATGACATCAACATGCAGAAGCAGTGTCTCTAAGGAGACATAAAAAGGGCCAGCATCCCGAAAATATTACTTGAGTCTTTGGAGACAGCCATCTCCAAAGCTAAATACCACTAAAGTAGCTTGATCTGGATTTCTGTCCTGTGCAATCGACAAAGTCCCCAGTAGTACAAACATGCAGCTATTAAAACTACCATCCTGGAGTTTTTTGTACTCTGCTTTCCACGACAGCTGTTTCTATGTTCTTATGTCACAATCTCTTTGAAAAGAAAATTGTTTTTAAAATTCTTAATATTCACCACATACAACTCATTAGATGGTGTATAGATGATGGGTGAATAATGGGTGGGTGGATGGGATAATGGATGATTGATGGATTATATATGTTTGATGGTTAAAAATATGTGTATGCATGTAAGTTGGATGGATGGATGGATGATAGAAGGACAGACAGGCAACAGTTGCAGTTACTAAAGTACTACAAGAGTCAAGGTTGGGTAAATTTTCCTTGTCATTTTTATAAAACACTAAGATGTGTAGTTCTTCTGTTAATAATGAGTTAAAACAGAAATAAATATCTTGATTATTGAGACATGAGCCCCCAGCATCTCTGAGTCTCTACCCAACAAGAAAAAGAAAATGGCATGATGCATGGTAAGAACTTGGGCAAGTTAGGGCTGAGAAGATGGCTCAGTGAGTAAACAGCTTGCTGTGCAGACATGAAAAACCACATGAAACCTGGGGGTATGTACCTGTAACCCTAATTCTTGAGGTATGGAGATAAGCAAACCCCATGGGCTCCTTGGCCAGCCAGTCTCTGGCTGAAATGGCAAGCTCCAGGTTCAGTGAGAGATACTCTCTAAAAAAAAATAAGATATAAAGCAATAGAAAAAGACATCCAAAGTTGAGCTCTGGCCTCCACATAAGAAAAAGAGTATGCCTTCACACATACGTACAGATTGAACACATATGGATGTGAACACACACACAGATACACAGAGAGAGAGAGAGAGAGAAGAAAAGGGAAAATGGAAAATAGAGTTAGGGTACATTAAAATTAAAATTGAATGGCTGAGTATATAAACTACACCAAAACCAAAATTATTTTAAAAGGAGCCATACAAACACTATATCAAAAACCAAGCCTCTAAAACAGAAGGTCAAGCTTCTCAAACTCTCAGATTCCTAATGGGACCAGCCCTTCACAGCCAGTGAAGTTACTAATAGGCAAGTCCTCCCTCCTCCATGAGTCACAGAAGGGGGGAATATTTTAAGATTTAAACTGAATGCTCAATTTTTGACATCAAGTTTTATGAAATGTTTCAAAAATCGTCACATTTTGGAGACATTTTTCCAAGAACTTTATTGCACTAACATTTTCAATAAGGGCCACAATGACCCCATTCTTTTCAGTGAGCTCACACCAAGACCTGGATTCCAGAGCCCTAAGTATTTTTAGCATTTTCTTTATGTCACAGCAGCAGGAAAGGAAGAATTGGTGGGAAAAGCATTTTTGAATTCACCATTAGGGCATCAGACAAGTCCACCTTCCAGTGTTACCACCTGAGTTAGCACAGCGCCACCCTGTCATCCTTCTGAAACCCTCTACATTTTGCATTTCTTTCCCCATCTCTCTCCTAAGACAGAGAGACCACTTGCACACTAGGTGGGAATCTAAGCAACATCCACAGCAAAATATTTATCTTTACTTACTTCAACCTTTCATTTAGTTGTTTGTGCCATTTTTAAATGTTCATTTCATTTTAACCAGATACTTAGATTATACATGACCTACTTGTGTTCAATAACTATGATTGAACAATGAGCTAGCAAACAGAGGAAAGAAAAGCAAAAGGCAAGATGTCATTAAGGTAAAGAATTAAGGTTAGGGAAGCATCAACTTGGCCAGGCATAGTGGTGCACACCGTTAATCCCAGCACTTGGTAGAGGGAGGTAGATCTCCGTAAGTCTGAGGCCAGCACGGTCTACATAGTGAGTTCCAGAAAAGCCAGTTCTATCTACATAGTGAGACCCTGTCTCAGTCAGAACAAAACAAACAAACAAACAAAAGAAAAAACATTGACTTGTTCGAAGAGTCAAATATTTATCTTTAAGTTTTTGGTTGCAAATACTCAAGAAAACAAGAGGGTAAGCTATGTCACTGACAGATGCACGATGTTCATGAAGGAGTAGGCACCACTAAGCACAGAAAAGCTTGGTTACCCTTGGATCTAAGATCAGTCTGGTTTTTCTGAAAGCTACTCAAAGACCATAAAGATTATAAAAATAGTGTGAGTGTGCATGAGTGTGTGTATGTATGTGTAGAAAGGAATTCTGGATATGGTTCTCCTGGTCAAAAAAAACCATGCCCCGAGAGAGCAAGAGCTCTCCCAGCAGCTGATGCTAAGGTTTCCCCTGCTTACTATCCTCAGTAGAGAAATCCACAGCCTAGCTCCTAACTATAAATTAGTCCTGACATCTACACCTAAGAAATTCTGCTTAGACTTGGGGATGGCTCAGCAGTTAAGAGCATTGGATGCTCTTGCAGAGGACCCAGGCTCAGTTTCCAGCATGCCCATGATGGCCTACAACTATCTGTAACTCCAGTTCCAGAGCATTAGTGCCCTGCCTTCTTCTGACCTCTGTGGGCAGTGAATGCACATGGTACATAGAAATGCAGGCAAAACACTCATACACCCTAAAAGAAAAGTAAATACATCTTTAAAAACAGAAAAAGGGGGTTCTGCTTAGTTACTACCAAGTGAGGCATCAAGAGTAAAAGAGAAGCCAGTAAAGCTAACACAGTCCACAGAGGAAACCTGAATGGGCAGGAAGTTGTTCACCCGCTAGGATTCTGAAACTCCCTACTACATAGACAAGGAGTGTGGCACCTGACACTACTCATGGCTGATGATATAGGAAGAGTTCAACCTCTTTCCCTATTTTTCAAAACTATAAACCAGCACCATTTGAGGTGGTGATTTCTGAGTTCAGTCAGGTTCCTAGGTCTGTAGATGGTCTCTTGCCAGCCAAGGTGCCAGAACTTCTAGGTAGAAACTGAAGGCCAATGCTTTACAGTACCTACTGGTGGCTTACACCTAGCTACAGAAAGTTCTGAGATTCAATCATCTCCTTTGACAGTCCCCCCAGCAAATCTCCTCAGAGACCTTTCCCCATGGCTCCTGGGAAGTGCTGCAAAGCCCTGAGGACTCTGCTTCAAAACAGTCTCTAAGAAGGCCTTTACTCCCAAGGAAGCGCTGGAAAAGGCCAAGAATTTGGCAAAGGACTGTGAGAGCTTTCACCATGACAACCTCTGGCTCAGGATTCTAGAAAGCTCTGGACCCAGGGCCTCCTTCCAGCCCTGCCTCACAGGACTCCTCAGGAGGCCAGCAGAACACCTAGGACTCCTCCTGCTGCCCAGCAGGTGACATTGTCCCTACAGGCACCTTGTAATCACTGTGAAAAGACTAGATAATCAAGTGTTTAAAATGCAATGCTCCTTAGAATCCTCTAAGCTCTCGCCTCTCCCCCACACCCGCAACCCTTCAGAAGTCAGCACTAGCCTCCACCTTCTCCCGGTGTCCACAACAAGCCTTCCTCCTTCCTCAAGTCCAAATCTCATTTTGGGACCTTAGACCATGAGCTTGTTCTTATCCCTCTTTTCACACTTCCACTACACCTGAACTATGTTCTACTTCCCTAAAAATTGAATCTCATACTCTCGAAGTCTCAGAAAATTCACTGAAATCTGTTCGGAGATGCTACAGGCTGTAACACCGCAGCTTCCTAGGACAGCTCCTATTGGAATTTATGAATGGAAGTACTTGGAAAACGTAAGTGGTGGAGACCATGAGCAAAGCATTTTGCGCTGGCTAGACCTAGTGACCTGGGGAAAGGGCCCACATTCCAGTATCCTTGTCAGAACTGGAAAATGACAATAACTGCCTCACAGTTGAGCAGAAAACAAGCCTCCTCTGTGAAGCCCTCCATTAGGACTATTCTGATGAACACTCACTAAGGCTGGGTATCTGATCCAATTACTGACAACCTGGTGAGCTTATGAAACACATCTCCAGTGCTCACGCATATGGAAGAAGATATGGACTTGGCAATATTTAGGTCCTCTTTAGTGTGTGCACTATGAGAAAAGTTCCTCTGAGTAATTATGGACAAAAAGGTTACCCTCTGCATTTTTCTCTGAGAGTTTAGATAGCCCTGTTATTGTCTGTGTCTGCCAATATGAGCTTTCCAACAAGGAATAGCATCATTTATCATCAGAAAACTTAGTTGGAGGGGTAGCTTAAGGTCTACATAAAACACATCAGTATCTACCAGGAAAATGTAAGTTTGACTGAATTATTACATTGTCTCCCATGAAGATATAAGACTCTAGGCAAAAAGTGATGTGCCAGATCCTACAAATGGGCCACAGAATTGCAGCAAGCCACACAGTCTAGATTTCTTTCTGCTGCTGTGATCAAACACTGACCAAAAACAACTTAAGGGAGGAGAGGGTTCATTTCAGCTTGCAGAGTACAGTCCATGGTTTACAGGGCAGGAACTGAAGCAGAAACCATGAAGGAGCACTGTTTGCTAGCTCGCTCTCTGCCTTACTCATTGGCTCACTCTTAGCTAACTCTCTCATACAGCCCTGGACCACCTCGGTAGGGAATGATGCTGCTCACATTGGGATGGTGCTGCCCACAGTGGGCTATCCAGTGGGTCAGATCCTCTTAAATCATTTAACAATCAGAACAATCCCCCACCAACATGACCACCGGCTCATCTAATCTAGGCAGTTCCTCACCTGAGGGCTCTCCACCCAGATGGCTCTAGGCTGTGTCAAATTGACAATTAAAACCAATTAGGCCACAATGTATCATTCTGATCTGCCCAATACAAGACATTTTCTTTTTCTTTTTTCCTTTAATGTTTTATTAGTCACTAACATTTTTTAAAGTAGAAATTTACACATTTTAAAATCTGAATCTCCCTCTTCTCTCAAGCACACATTAATGTAAAGTAAAATTAAACAAAATGAAAGTCCAGAGGATGGAGGAAACCACCCCAGCATTCCATCCTGGGTGACCAGCTGTGCCCCGTCTCCCCCTCCCCCACCACCCTCCCACCCCCAAAGATCTGAGTGTGTTTCTGCTTAGACCATTTTCACTAAAGTGACTATTCCTTTGATGCCTCCTGAGAAGGTTTTGTGATACTGATTTTATTCTTGCTTTTAATCTCCTCTTAGACATTAATGCCCCATACTCTCTACCTTCACAGGAGTTGCCTAGAGATCCCTAAAAGGAGTTTTATTCAATAAAATGACACAGAAAGGACAGTAAACACCTCACTTTAAAAACAACAAAATACTTTTTGTTATGATACGACTCTGAAATTCCTACAAAGACAAAGTACAAAAGGTGAGTTTTCCGGCTTGAATGCCTGTCAGAAGGTGGTTAGAGACTCGGAGGTGTGCTTGGTTGGAGGAAGCTGTCCCCATGCACAACACAGGCAGCTCTACTCCACACACCATCTCACTCTTTCCACCATGATGTTTGGCACTAGTCAAGGGTCACAGGCAAAATAACTCTTTGCTTCTTTCTTTATAACTTTGTCACCTCGGGTATTGTGTGCCAGCAACAGAAAGCTGATTAATACACTTTCGTTTCTTTCAGAATATCTAGAAACTTCCTCTATTGTTAAAAAGAAACAGAAATGGACATAGATGGAGCCAAACATAATTTAGTTCTTCATGTGAGGTGGAGAAATCCCAGAAGGAGAAAAAAATTAGATTATTTGTGATAATTTTTCAGATTCCAAGGAACATACTTAACATCACCAGGCCTTTGTCTCTGGCAAGTCACTGTTGCTCACCACAGCCAATGGGAAGACAGCCTCATCAGGTAGCATGACACAGCTTTGAACTATGACAGCACAAGGAGAAAAGTGGTCCTAACACTGAATGATTATCAAAAAAGTACTTAAGTTTCTGTTTAAGTCGGCATATGTATTTAGGACAAGTGGTTCAAGAAGGAATTATGGGAAGCATAAGTGAGCTCTTCCAGTGATTTGGGCTGCAGTTCACAGCCAATTCTTCCTGACAGGTGCACAGCCCTCTCAGGTCAGAAGCACCACAGGAGCCTGAGAGAGCTTTCCTATGGCTGGTCGCAGCTGCTCAGGAGGGCTCCTAAGCCAAAACCATCTCTGCTACCCTGGTAGCACAAGCTAGGGCTCCAGCATTGGTCCAAAGTCAGGGGATGCCATCTCGCTGCTTCCCAGCATGCCTGGGGCCTCTTGCTGACTCCTTTGTAGCTCATCTTCATGTGCAGGCAGGGTGGCTTCCACCTGGATGAGCACGCAGGCTGGGCTGCTCAGTTTTTGTAAAAAGATGTCAGTCCCCACCATCTGCTTGTCTGGTTTGCAAGGAGAACAGATCTGGCCTTATCCAACCACAGAGATGAAATTCTTTCTAGGTTCCAATCAGAGGAGACAACCTCCAGGCACCATAGCAGAGTTTAGCTCACTAAAGAACGGGTGATGGGGAGTCCGAGGTTATACCCCTGGAGAGTACCTTTCCAGCCACCTTAGCCTCTGCCCACTCAGTGCCACTATCATGCCCCCCAGATTTCTCCAGAAGAAACTGAAATCTACCTCTGGATCTTTGTAAACTCTGTGCACTGTATCATGCATTGTCCCTGCAAAGAAATTCCTTTCCACACAGGGTGCCAGGCAAAGCTGCACTCCTGTGGGATTAGGAGCTGGTCTTCTTCACAATAATGATCTTTTCTTTCCACTGCCAGGAAGCCAGGGACAAATGCTGGACTCAGTCACTGTAACTAATCCAAGCATTCAGGGTAGATGGTGTTCTGATCTCTCTTTCTCTTCTTTAATCCCTTCTTTCCTCTTATTTTTACCCTGTTAACTTTATTATGTAAAATTATCCTCATGAAGTGTTCAAACTAATGAGACATGGTCACACTTCTAATATTTATTCAATTAAAAAGTATGTGACCATAACATGTAAGTGTTGATCTTATAGTAAGATGAAATGAAAATGTCACCAAAAGTGGCAACACACACCTTTAATCCCAGCACTTAGGGGGCAGAGGCAGAGAGTCCGAGCCAGCCTGGTCTTCCTGAAGAGTTCCAGTGAAGCCTTGTCTCAATTTTTTTTCTTAAAATATTGATCCTAAGCACGGATTACATTTTTAATGTGTTCTCCTCTCTCTCTTACTTCAGGTAAAGCAGTGTGTGATTGGTGATTCCTAAAGAAGAAATGCCAATGAAAATCCTGGGCTGAAGAAATCTGGCAGGAACTTCAGCCAACATGAATCACATCAAAACAGTTCTGAAAGCTGCAGGTCTCTGGACCAGACAAGTCACTCGGTGCAGACAGATCCTGGGAACTGATACCTCTGCTCCAGCTTCAGGTTAGATCAGGCAGGGCAGAGGGAAATTGAGCAGTGGACAAAACATCAAGAAAGGAGAATGGTGCAAATGGTGAGAATTTAGGATCTCTGTGAGGGTCTGTTTCCATTTGGTGCAGACTTTTGATGAGCAGTTATATAAGGGGTGAGCGAAAAGGAAGTCATCGCTGGACATGGCACTCCCAATTTTCTTTCCAGCGCTTCACCTTTCATGTTAGCATGTTGTCATTTCTATAGAAAACACAAGATCACTTTCTTTGGAATCAAATTACAAACATGCTAGTGGGAATGATCCCAAATATAAGAAGTTGCTGTGTGTGGCCACTATATGGAGAAGTTACTGTGCAGAAAGAGGGACTGTGTCTACAGTTTTTAAAGGGATCTATTAAAAAGTGCTTTATTCATAGAACATGACTCTTTGAAAAACCACATTTCTGAGCTAGCGGAATCACTCACAGCAGAAAGGCTGTTGCCAAGAGATGGGGTAGCAGGTATGGGGTCTGGCTGTTTGATGTGTACATGTCCAAGACTTTGTATGCTGCGAAGACCTCTGAAATAAATAAATGCAGGTCTGGCATAGCACATGGATGCACAAAACACCAGTCAGCCAAACATTCAAAATGCTCGAAATGTGTATGTTTTGTAGAAGCCTTGCCATTGAAAAATAATAATTGAGGGAAATTGGAGTACAGACTGTTTACCTCCAGAGTCCCGAAGAACAGTTAGAAATCTGCTAAATAAAAGGGACAAGGTCTACTAGACACACAGCAATTGTAGAAGAAGATTGTGACCTGAATATCAGCGGTTAAATCTGCCTCGTGCCTGCTCAGCACACAGACAGCGGGCTAATGTCCCAGTCAGCCAAGCACAGCAGGTGGGATGAGAGCACTGGACAAAGCAGCCCAGAGGTATCCCAGCATGCAATCATGGGGCAGGAGCCATTCCTTCACACCTGTGCCCCCAGCCACAGCACCTGCGCAATGTCAAGGTCAAAGGGAATCCTTCTGCTTTATTAGAGTTCTTCCTCAGCCTTGCTGCAGAATCTTCCACAAAATACAGTTGAGGACAGACACTCAACACCTAAAAGTAAAGGGTAAACCGAACCAAGCATTTTACATGCATAGTCTTAATTCAGCCTCGTGGCATCCCATAAAGAAGGTCCCATGGTGACTCCTTTTCCAGATGAGGAAGCAAAGACGTAGGACAAGAAGCAACTGGTTCAGTGTGGTAGAGGCTGCTTGACCCACTTCCTAGAGTACCTAGCAGCACATCCTTCCTTAAAGCAGTGACCGACCACACCCCGAGAATGTGGGAATGAATTTGACCAACTGTTTGCACATGCCACCTGAACCAATTAAGTTTTTGATTAAAAAACAAAAACCAAAAAATCTTCATCTCAGTCAGAATGGCTATCATCAAGAAATCTGATGACAAATGTTGGGGAGGACATTGGGAAAGAGGAACCTTATTCACTGTTGGTGGGGTGCAAATTAACACACCCATCATGGATGTCCTCAAAAAAATTAAAAACAAAATTTCCAGGTGACCCAATTATTCCACATCTGGGCATATACCCAAAGAGCTCCATATCCTACCAGAGACATGTGCATATCTGTGTTTATTGTTGCTCTATCTATGATAGCAGGAAAATGGAACCAACCTAGATGTTCAGAAACAGAAAAATGGATAATGGAGACCTGGCATATATATATATATATATATATATAATGAGATATTATTCAGCTCTGAAGAAAAAAAACATAAAATTTGCAAAATAGATAGACTTAGAATGTATAATATCAACTGAGACCACACAACCTCAAAAAGAAAAAGAAAGCGTGTTCTCCTTCAGGTGAGACTTCTAGCCTATGATACACACATGCTCATGTGGTATAGCACAGCATTTAGAAGGAGAGTAACAAAGGGGACATACATGAAGGAGGACGGGGTACAAGCGAGGGACATATGAGTTGGGGAAGGAGATAGAAAGCAAATCTTTTTCCTCGTTTTAACTCTGTCATGTTTTTTCTCTTTAGTGGTGAATAAGTGCATAAAACTATTTGGCAGTGAATGTCTAAAAGTTTAAGTGAGTCTCCAATGTCTAAAAGTTTAAGTAACTTCAGAACGGCCGTTCTAACCATCCAGAAGTTCACTGAGATCTTGGAGTTTGGAACTGGGCAAGTGTTAGAGTGGCTTCCTTAACACCTGTGCAATGGATACAATGAACTGTCTTATTGTTATTTAAAAGGAGAAGAAAAAATAATGAGAAAGGGACCTTTTCATACATAGTTTTTACAACGTCGGGGTTCTCCTAGGATATAATATACAGAATATAGAAAAAAAAGTTGTGGGGAAGAGACTCCATCCCATTCTGCCCTTGCTGGGAACAAGGCTCACCATGCACCACATCCGTGCAGAAAAAGGTGAGGTTCCGCTCTGGAGAAGTCTGAGCAGCATGGTGAGTCACTGCTATTGCATACCATAATAACACTTTCTTGAGCATTCTCCCTGCTCAACAAGCTGGTCCACAGGCCCTTAGCTCCAGGCAGTGGCCTGGGCAGTTTAAAGGTTCTCCCTCTGTATGCCTTTGCCAGGCTCCTCCACTTGAGGTGAAGAAGGGTTCAAGGGACAACAGGAGGTTCCTACCTGAGTCACACCCTCACTTCTTGCCTATGTGTCCAGAGCCTCAGAAACCACTACTGAAAACATCACATCTACCACTGGGGCCTATAGAGATCTGCTCTTCTTAGTCTAACATCCTGAGGATAAACTATGCTGTTGGTGTGCACATCTCTAGCCATGATGGTATGGGGAAAGGTTTTTCTGTGATGGCACACTGGAAAATCAGGTGTGATGTTAGATTGTTGGCACACTGGGTAAAGTGCCATGAGTTGTTAAGAGATGGATGGGGGGACAAACAGGGTGAAAGAAAAGCTTTATTTTTGGCTTTGAGGTGGGCTATATTAAAGGTAAAATAGTAACTGACTTGTCTTATTACCTAGAATCCAGAAAAATATTCAGAGAAGACATGCTTAAAATATATTTATTAACTAAATAAAGAGTGAATGCCAGCCAGGCAGTGGTGGTACACGCCTTTAATCTCAGCACTTGGGAGGCAAAGCCAGGCAGATCTCTGAGTTCAAAGCCAGCCTGGTCTACAGAGTGAGTTCCAGGACAGCCAAGACTACACAGAGAAACCCTATCTCAAAAAACAAAAACAAACAAACAAAAACCCAAAAGAGTGAAGGCCTTAGCTGATGCATACATAAACATATATCCTGATATATCCATAGGAAAAAAGACAACTCAGTCATGAGAATGCCCATCACTCTTTGAACTGCACGTGTACAAATATAAAATGAAATAAAGGGGCTTTACTGGCTCCATGACCTCCAAGGTGAGCTGAGTCAGCATAAGCCCAGCACCAAGCTGCTGTTACTTGTTTATTTTTGTTTTGTTTTTCTGGCAAGAGATAAAAATCCTTAAAAGAATAAGTAAGACAGCTAAAAAGTTAAATTCCAGAATGTTCCCCAGACTCACCACGAGACCTGTGAATCTACCAAAATAAGACGTTTCTTACTGGAGGTCAGCATTACAGTCAATTCCATATGAGGCCCATTCCTTTTCAAATTCTTAACTTCAAAACCCACAGAGGATCGAAATATATATAAATATACATTTATATGTAAATATATTTAGAATTATATAAACATAAACAAATGAATGTTATTTAACTCACAGAGGAATTATCTGTTTGGATCTATCAACACCATCTGTTCACCTATAGATCCCTCCACTCTATTTTGAAAAGCTTTCCAATCTCGTATGTCAGTTATTTTATGGTAAGTTCTACAAACAACCATAAAAATTCCTCAGATGCAAAACAGTGTTGATTACTATAAATGCAAATGAAGCCCAGGCAATGTCCACAGCGTCAGCCTGATGCCTCTTGACTGCAAAGGCACAAACACATGCAGTATCAGATAGTATGTCAAGCTGTCCCCAACAGTGCATGCCTCTGCTCCTAAGATTTTCAGTTCTTTGAGAGAAGTGAACAGCCTCCACCATCTGCACTGAAAGGAGTATAAATCTGAAATCTCACTCCAGCATTGCCTCATGTGTGAAGAACCTTAAGCGCAGCTTTCGCCGAAAGCTGCGATTGATCCTTAGGGTTTAGGGTTAGGGTTAGGGTTAGGGTTAGGGTTAGGGTTAGGGTTAGGATTGATCCATGAGGCTGTCCGCTCTTGGTTGTTACACAACACAACAGGCAGAGCTCTTCCTCACTGCACCCATTGGCTCGCTGGAAGTCAGATGTCTGGGGTGACTCCTCTCCCCAGGGTTCAGCTCTGCTGCTTCTGTATCTTTTTGCATTTGTGGTCCTCCTCCTCCCATATCACCCCGTCTTCTTTCTTGTTGAATAAATACTCTTCTAGCCTCATCAAATCTCAGCCTTTCCCCCCTTTACAATCAATTGATTTCTTATTGTGCACAAATCAATATCATGCATTTTAATTCTCTGAAGGTTATTTGCATAAATAAATACTATAACCTAGTGGCTTTAGAAAAGTCACATCTAGAGATTTATGTATAGATGGCAAAGAAACTAACTTGAGTGCTCTGACTTGGAATTCTAAAAGATAGATAGACAGACAGACAGTTGATAGAGATGGATGATAGATGATTGATAAATAGATAGATGATAGATGGTAGATGATAGATAAATAATGATAGATGGATGACAAATGATAGATAGATAGATAGATAGATATATGATATGATAGATAATGATATATGGATGATAGATGATAGGTAGATAGATAGATAGATGATTCTATCTAGATAATAGATAGATAGAAGATGATAACTAGACAGCTAAATAGATAGATGATTGATAAGAGATCGATATATAGATAAATGATGGATAGATGGATAGATAGATGATAGGTAGATAGATGAAAGATAGATAGGATATAGATACATAGATAGATAAATGATAGATAAAGAGTTGATTATACACAGGTAGAAAGATATAGAGAGATAATGGATAGATAAATAAATTATAGATAGATAGATGATAGATACACAGATGATAAATAGAAGATATATAGATGATAGATAGATAGATGAGACAGAGACAGACAGACAGACAGCAGATTCATGAATGCATTTCCTCATGTGTGTCCAATGTGTCCTAATGGGGTATACAGCAAGTGCACAGTGCATACTGGGGATCCCATGTGATTGGGATACACTGTGGTCCTCTAAGAGCAGGGGAGAGCATAGCCTAGATACTAAAGGAGAACAGATCTTTATCTTCAAAGATAAAGAGGAATCATCTAGGAGTGCAAAGCAGAGAGACAGTTTCAGACCATGGGGCAGTCCTTAGGAACTGGGAGTAAGTAAGAAGATAACTTGGTGCTGAAATGTCAGAGTAGTCATATTTCAGTACTAAAGTGGTAAAGTATCGACAAGTAACAAGGCCAGAAGAATGGCGCTGAATCAAGGACATGAAGCTCCTAGGGCTTGTGAAGAAGATAGTTTGTGCAGGATGAAAGGTAGCTATCGGGTTTCTTTCTTCTAAGTGTAGATAAATGGTTTTTCCAGCACTATTAGTAGAAGAAACTTACATAGTGTACTAATTATTCAGAATTCACACCTGAAACCCCATTACACCACCACGGAAGTCTTCCCCCGCATCACCATGACTAGGGATGTGCACATCCATAGTGCACCCTTGTGACATCAGACCCAAAAAAGAGACCTCCACAGGCCCCAGCAGTAGGTTTGATGTCATTAATAGACTTTGAGGGCCCGGGCACCATGTCAAGAATGGAGCGTGTGACCTTCAGATAGGAACCTCCTGTTGTCCCTTGAGCCTTTCCTCATCTCACATCGAAGGAACATGGTAGAGATGAGCTTCCTTGATACTTCCTAGAGCTAAGGGCCTGTGGAGCAATGGGTCTCTCACCCCATCACTGTGGTCTCAAGCTGGAAGACTGTCCTAGAACAGGACACAAACCGGGTGTTGTCTTGGCTATGTTGTGTCAACTTGACACAAGCCGGAAACACTTGGAAAGAGGGAAAGTCAGTTGAGAAAATGCCCCTACCAGACTGACCTGTGAGCATTTTCTGAATTGATATTGATGGGGGAGAGGGTCCAGCTTACTGTGGGCAGTGCCACCCCTGGGCTGGTGGTCCTAAGCTCTATAAAAAAGCAAGCAAAGTAAGCCATGAGGAGCAAACCAGTAAGCAGAATTCTTCCATGGTCTCTGCTTCTGTTCCTGCCTCCAGGTTCCTGTCCTAACTTCCCTCAGTGAGGGTCTATGATGTGGAAGTGTAACCCTAACTAAACTCTTTCCTCCTGGAGTTGCTTTTGTCATGGTTCTTATCACAGCAACAGAAACCCTAACTAAGATAGATGTATTCCTTGAGAGTATCCAGTGTGGCCACCAGGCTGTTCAGATAGCTTTGCAGAAAACAGAGTGGTGTGTATAGCTCAGATAGAATCACAGCTTAAACACACTAGGTGAAAATAACTCAGATCCAGTACACTGGCTGTAACAGACATACCTGTGCTGTGGACTCAGGCAGATTATTTTGGGAAACAGCCAGAACCCGAGCAAGTAGTTACATTGGAAAGGGCCGAGGGACGAAGATCCAGCATCGGTTTCAAGAGAAAGTTCCCAGGAGACATCTGTTCATACTGCTGCATTGCTTATAATGTTCACTACTACATTTTAAAAGCTAACCACCAACAAAATAACATATAATAAAATCAATGCATTTCAGAGAAAAATATGTAAAGTCGCCCTAAAGAACCTTAAAGGCTCTTAGGCTTTAGCAAGAATGAAGTGTTAAACAGAATTAGTCCTCGGCAGCGAGTGAAGGAGAGAGGAGTGTGGCATCTTCCAGGGGATCCAGGCCTGGCTATGCCCTCATGGAGATGGAGCCTCTGCCAAGCTTAGCCTGATGCTGCCAAATATCTTAACTGTAGAATTAAAAGCCCTGGGCTCCAAGACCACTAAACAAGCTTTCAGCCATCATTTGTTCTTCCTTAGAGATCTCCTTGTGTAGAAAGAGATTTTTATGTTGATGTCTGTGTTCTATCCCATTCAATAATTATGTGGACTCTTTGTATTGTAAAATAATGACAACCAGGAAGAAGGGAGGGAGATGAGAGAAAAAGAAACTACCATCTTTGGGTATGAGATCCCCAGAGCAATCATTATCAGCGTCATGACAAAATCAGGATTTTGAAAAGTCCAGTAGCACCTTCATGACCATTCTAGCTACAGGGCTACATATGCCTAGAGTGGGTAAGAAGTCAGACATGCGAGCTGGGAGGCTACCACCGTGTTTTCGGGGAAAGACGACGGTGATAGAAGCCAGACTGTTTAGAGTTAAGTACTTCCTTGATATTGGTTTCCCCTCTCAGACTGTAAGCCCCTAAAGAAGAGGCAAAGTCAGCATTTCTCATTATAATCCAAGTACTTAGCACAGTACCCCATCTAGACAAAACCCCAGGAAATACTTAAAGGGGGATGGGTGAAAGAAGAGAAACAAAGTGGATGGTAGGGCTAAGAGAAGTGGATACATTTGTTCAAGAAATGTTTGAGGGGTTGAACTGATAAGTGGGTCACTGTAATTTAGAGGGGGGGGAGAGGGAGAAGGAGAGAGAGAGAGATCCAGGTTTTTAGCCTGTGTTCCTAGGTGAGCTGGGTCTCATTATTAAAGAAGGGGATACTGCAGATGGGTCAGGAACCCTGACCGTGACTTTAATTTGTAGATGTGATGCACTACTGCATACCCAGAAGGAGGGCTTGGCAACAGTTGAGCACAGGGACCCAAAGACCATCACTGGAAGCTCCTGAGAACAAGTAACCTGAGGGATAGGATTTGAAGATCATGAGGAAGGCAGCAGATGCCATGCCTGAGGATCAAAACTTCAGGGACATCAACTTTTAAAGGAGGAATGGAAGAAGAATCCACAAGAAAGGCCCAGGAGCAGCCCCTGGGAGATAGAGAATCACAGTGGCCCCATGGCCCAAGAAAAAGGTGCTTCAAGAAGGAAGTGACAACAGAGCCACGTTCTGCTGAGAAGTCCCCTAGATCACGGCAGAGGGCTACAGGTTGCAAAGGTCTGTCAGGATGGGGTGGAGGGAGCAGGAGAGGAGGGACAAACATGACAGGGGACACAGATCAGTTTTGAGAT
This sequence comes from Lophiomys imhausi, assembly GCA_907164525.1. Lineage (NCBI taxonomy): Eukaryota > Metazoa > Chordata > Mammalia > Rodentia > Muridae > Lophiomys > Lophiomys imhausi. Next base: position 5,197,076 of record CAJQZJ010032727.1, read on the forward strand.
CTGGCTTTCGTCAGCCAGGGCTCCTAGCATGTTTAGCTGTGCCATGTTGTCCCCAAAGACACCTGTGGAGACTCTTTAGCTCAAATGAAAGATAAGACTTGATCCTGCTGACATGACATCTTCCATCATTGTCACAAAAGGTAAACCAAAGAGACAGGTGAGTTAGGAGCCCGCTGGAGCCTCATCCACAGAAGTTGGCCAGATATGTGTCCAAAATGTTCTCAATAAACATACAGCAGGGAGTTTTGATTAGAAATCAACACTTGAGCTAGCTGATGTAAGGACTTAAAATGCAGGTAGATGGTACATGCTAAGAATGTTAACCCCCCACCCTGGGGAAGGATGTCAATTCTCTTGGTGAGAATCCACAGAAAGGACACTGCCCAGTGCAGTAGAGAGCTGATTTGAGGTGGGTTACTTAGAGAAATTCTGCATGTCAGAATTCTGTCACTCAACTATCCATAGCACCACAGCAGGATTTATTAAGGAAAAGAAAACAAAAGAGAAGAAAAGAAAAAGAAACACCAAGCTGTGACTGGCTGGTCGGAAGCAAAAGAATCTTTTAGGGGTTGGCATCCAGCTAGGTCCCTACTTCTTTTTTTTTTTCTTTTATAAATACTTTATTTTTTTTTCTTCAAGTTACATCTCAGTCACAAACCCCTACTTCTAGCAGGTAAGGACCAAGAGGTCATTCAGGATCCCAGACCTAATGTTGGTTTAGATAAACCATCAATTCCAAAGGGCCCAGTCACCTCATTGCTCTGGTAGTTTGAACATGCCTTGGACATTGTTTTGCTGCTGTAACAAAGAACAGGACTCCGTATTGATTCAGTTTGCAGTTCCCCAAAGCCAAGTGCATGGCACACATAACTGTTTAATGTCTGCTGAGTTCTCATGACAGCCATGCAGAATGGAAGTAGGAGGCACAAGATACTTACCCTCTTACAGCAGCCCACTTCCATGGTAATGAATACAGTCACATGAGACCCGACTCACTCCCCCAAACCAAACAGACTACCTCCAGAAAGACTCAGTTCCACAAGATGTGGCCCCCATAGTCTATTCAGCACACACTATTTTCCAACTCTGAGGTCACCACCTCTCCATAACACACATGGGGACTAAGGTTCCAGCACAAGGACCCTTGAGATCAGACCTCATGCAAAGTTTGTCAGACCCAAACACCATCTTCCTGTAGAGTGTTCCTTTCACTTATACCAGGTTCCTTTACCCATTTTCTGTGTTAGTCTCATTCAGCCTGAGTCAAGCTGAAAGAATGGTGGCTTAAATCACAGGTCACCTACCCAGGAAGAGGAAAAAAAACAAAGTTCCTCCACAATTCATCAGGGATTTGCAGCCAAATTCTCTCGCTCTCTCTCTCTCTCCTCTCTCTCTCTCTCTCTCTCTCTCTCCCTCCTTCTCCCTCTTTCCACTTCTCCCTTTCCCTCTCTCCCTCTCCTTCTCCCTCCCCCTTCTGTATGTCTGTCCATCTGTCTGTGTGTCTATCCACCTGTCCATCTGTCTGTCTGTGTCTGTGACATGGGAACATGAGGAAGGGATGGAAAGTACCACAGAAATAATAAGCTTAAGGTGCCACAAAGAGAAAGAGCCAAAACACCCGGGTATGCTTATCAGTTTGGGCCGCCATAAAGAAAATACATGAGAATAAGTCGTTTTTTGACAACAGAACTTTATTGCTCATAGTTCTGTAGGTTGGCAAGAGCAAGATCAAGGTCCCAGCAGAGGCAGTGTCTAATGGTACCTATTTATCACAGGTGGCACAGTGTACATATGCCTTCACATTGCAGAAAGAGCCCAAAGCCTCTTTTTAAAGGGCAATCATTCTATTCATGAAGGTCTTGGCACCAATGGTTTTGGGATTGGAGTCAACATGAGAATCTGGGATGGGAGCAAACATTTGAACCACAGAACAAAAAACACAAACAAAATATCTAACAAAGCCTTCCACAGCATTCTCTTTGTGGCACCTTAAGCTTATTATTTCTGTGGTACTTTCCATCCCTTCCTCATGTTCCCATGTCACAGACACAGACAGACAGACAGATGGATGGATGATGGACAAGTGGATAGACACACAGACAGATGGACAGACATACAGAAGGAGGTCCTAGGACAGCTTTGACGGGAAACTGGATCCAGCTAAACAGAGTAACTGTGGCTGCTTGACTTGCTTGGGGTTTTCTGTTGGGTTGGCTGGTGATGTGGGTGAGTGGGTGCATGCAGTTTGTTGGTGGGTTGGGTAGTTGGATGGATGGGAGGGTGGGTAGATCCTTGGTTGGTTTTATGGTGCTGAGGATTGAGCCCAGAGCCTGGAGCATGCTAAGTATGCCTTCACCACTGAGTCACTTCCACAACCCAGTTTGTTTGTTTTGGAGAGGCATGCTTGATTTTGATTTTGTTTTATTTTTATTTTTAAATCCTACCCTGCCAGGGAGTTTAAAGGTCACCATGTCAAGTTCTCTTGCTCACATGTAACAAATGAGTAAGGAAACTTCAGCAAAGAGATGAGACCTGTGCACAGTGAGCTGGAGTCACACTTGACTACAGATACCTCTGTCACCTCACAATAAGAGACTCCAGGAACCAGGAAGTAGAAACAACCCCTGTGACAGGGCTTAGGGCTTCCTGGTCTTTCTGGGTCCGACTCAGGCAAACACTCTGGTCTCAGAATTGTTCTCTCACTGAGAAGTTCTGAAACATGCCAACACACAGGATAGCTGCTAAGTGGACCCTGAGGTTTGGTCACTGGCTAAGCTGCTGAGCTGGATCTGGTGTCTTAGAGCACTGGGGGAAAGGACGAAGGAGAAGCCAGGGAAGAACAGATAAGTAGTCTCTGGCCACAGGTCTTTCGTGGGCACTAGCAGACTTTAGGGCTGTGGGTCCTGATTATCACAAAGGCTTCTTTCTGTGCTGTGTTCTATGCTCAATCTCTAGTATTACCCACCACACTGGTCCATTTGGCATTCCTCATCTGTGCCAAGTCATGAGGACTTTTCTTTTAGCTCAGTTTTGTATAAGAACTGTGTAATGAAGATGACTGCATATGCACACATAATTTTTTTCAACACAAAAAGGCATGTCTTCCCATGTGAAGGTAAAGTCATTGCTTTGGAATCTGTAATGGCTGGGCCTCTTTAATTACGTTGTCTCATATAGAATGTGTTTGCACAGAGCTAGCCACCCAAGCCTGTCATCCCATTGCTGAATCTTTTCTGGTAGTACCCTGGAGATACACCTCAGTCTGAAGACAATGCTCCTCAGATGCAAGGAGACAGAACTTCTCATTCCTGAAAGATCTTGGAAATTTTGCAAAGAGGGGAATGGAGACTCTAGAGTCCCTGTCCTTTTTATGGTCTTGATTCGAAGACTTTCTGAATCCTGGCCTTGTCACCACCCCCCCCCCCCCCTCATTAAACTAGCACTGCCAAGCTAATATCCTGGTTAGCAGCACACATTTTAAAAGACCTAGTTTAGGGGAGTTCAGAGCAAAACACACTTGTGCCACACTGTGACATCAAAGGTTTTCAGAAATGTGCTACTGACTCTGAATACCATGCACCCTCTTCTCTCCCACTAGTGTTACAAGGAATATAGCCCCTACCCCAAGCTGAAGCTGTAGGGAAGCTGCAAAGCTAGGACAAAGTTGTCTGGGCATTAAAACTAAGGCTCTTCACTTACAAGGAGATCAGAGTCCTTGAGACCAGATAACCAGAAGCTGATGTCTCAGGTGGGCTCCCAAAACTCACAGTTCCTGGCTTCTATTATAGACTGGTTTTGAAACACTTGGAGAAAGAACATTGTTTTTCTTTGGAGAGCTGTGATAACTTCAGGAATATTCATGTACTCATCTTCAGATCAATATTTATGATTTCCCAATCTCTTGGACACTCCAGAGAGGGAAAGTAAGTAGTGAGGGGGGAATTCTGATGGTGTGGGATCTTTATCTTTTTAATGGAGATCGACCAGCAATCAAATGCAGGGCTAAAATGGTTGGCCTGTTTCAGAGTTCAGACCTCTGCCATTTGGGACAGCAGGGTGAGATTTGTGCTTTAAAATAGCTTGACAAAAAAGTCAAGGCAGTTATTAGTATTCTATAGTTCTAGGCTCTTGTGCTCTCTCTTTCTCCCTCTCATTCTCTTGTTCTCTCTCCTCACTTACACACCAAACAAAAATTCTTTCATCCATAAATAATCTCTCTCCTGAATGCTCTTACTTATCTATAGGAATCAAAAGGCACTGCATACTAACTTTGTTTAAAGGGTGGCAGATACAATGCCATATTCTACCTCATGATTTTGAACCTACAGGAAACACTCCAGAGACAAAGAAAAGCCAACTTAGCCTGAATATGATGCCAGTATATGACACCCAATAATGGCCTGATAATGTTTATTTTCCTAATAGATGAGCAATAAGTTCAAAACTGGGAAATTGACTTGCTACTTAATGCAAAAAAGTAACACAACAAGGAGAAATTTCAATTTCCCTTCCCCAGCTAAACAAAAACTCTAGGTTTTGTGCTTCAGTGGTCTAGATATAGTCAGAGATCATTTGACTGTTCCTAAGGGGAAAGAGACCTCGACCTTCAGCTGCTCAGCCGACTCTTCATCTTAGCCAATATCTTTACCAGGAAATATTGAAAAAGATACAACAAAATGTTTATGGGATAGTCCTTAATGTCCTTAAGCAGATCTACACTCAGCACGAGGGCGCTATGACCACATCACTCCAGCCTTCCACTGCTTGCTTGTAACAACATATAGCCAGGCTCTTCTCTTAACTCTAAGCACTCTGAATTCCCATAAGGAAGTATCACTTTTCAGAGAAGAAGAAAATCAAACACATTTTCCTGTACATTCAATGATGGGAGGTGGGAGAGTGTGGGGTCAGGAGGGTCATGGAGCTTTTTCATTGTTTTACCCAGTGTGATAAAAGGAGATTGAAGGTATGAAAGTACAAAGACTCCAAATGATTATGCTGAGCTGAGGTCTTTTCACAGCTCTGCTATGTGGGCAGTAAGGTTTCACCTCCAGTTTGCAAATTGTATGAGATAATGAATAACCCTGCATTTATTAATAAGCCCAGTGTGACTTGGGCAACCACACTCAAGAAAAAGTGCAGAAAAACTGCAAGTCGGAGTTCTAGAGCCACCAATGGAGGAGCCTCAGAGTGAATATCACACTGATCCCCTTGGGTGAATCTTCGTGAGTGCCAGGATGTTTTAAACACAATTAACTGCAATAGCAAAGCTTATTAAGGTGCCAGGGCCAAAATCAATGTATTAATGGCACAGCATTGCTGCACTTAACCAAGCAATAATAAAATGCATATAGATGCTCTGGCAGCAGAAGCTGCGGATTCTATTTGTGTTGCACTGAGAAAAATAAGTATTAGAATTGGTTCCAAATATTGCCCCCAATTCAGAGAATATCACCCAAGAAGTTCAGAAAAGATCTGTATTGGCCTTTATAAACAATATTAGAGTACATGGGTTCCACAGTGTGGATTACTGAATGCTACAGACATGAACACTGGGAAAACTTTCCATGGGAAACTTGTTTTAATCATAGGGTAAGAGAGTAAACTCATTTTAACTATGCCTTTTACCTACAACTTGGGTAAGACTTACAATTTACCTTGGCATTTGCCACAATGGGGACTTGAATGTCCATAATCCTAATAATATTGCACTCATATGTGACACTGGTACTGCCTTTAAAAGTAATTTGGCTCTCTCTACTGTGGCATTAACCATTTACAAACATCAGTCGGTGTCACTTAGCAACGTGATACTGAACACGCATTTGTGACTGTCACACAGAGAAGTACAGATCAGCTTAAGCGGTAAGTAATGTACGTCAGATGCTGTGAGGCTAAGATTTCTAATCAAACAGGTTCAAATAATGACTCTGACGGCATGTCAGACTGACTTCAACTTTGCATAAACGCAGTGTCCTACCTGTTAGCTAATCAATGCTTATATTTTCAAAACACTCTAACATTTCTCTCTATGAACCCTAAAGGACACAGACCATGGTTGGAAATATAGATGCTAAAAGATACATTATCTTTCAGTGTAAATATTCAGCTGCTGTTTTAGTAAATTCTGAGGACAGATCACAGGCACCACTCCTGCTTTCAAAGGCCAGAGACACCTAACTCCAGGTGTACACTGATAAACTACATTGTTAACCCAGAATATGTTAGGGACAACACTGGTCCAAATGATAAAGTTTTTTAAATGTGTATTGGTTCCAACTTTAGCTTGTATTCACTGGCCAAGCTGTTCAAACAAATATTATCACATAGGGAAAGGGGCACCGATGGTGTTGTGTAAAGCTGAGAGTGGAACTAACTCAACTACTGATACTATTTTGAGTTCAAAATAATTGGTGTTCTCCGAAGAACCACCGAGAGACAATTGACAGATACTAGCTAGACGGGCTGAAGCATCACTGAGGAGCTGAGTAGGCAGAAATGCCTTCTTCCAGACCTTGCCTCTCCCCAGCCCGACGGGTATTACCAACAGACTCCTGCAACCTGAGCACTCGGGGTCACACAGTTCTCAGTTCCCTCCACACCGATGCTTCCCGAATCAGAGGAAGGAAAACATAACCAGAGTAGGAACTGGAGCATCACATTAGGATGAATGACTGTGGCTATAGGAAATATTTTTTTTAATAGAAAGCTGCCTTCACGTAGAAAAGAAGTAACAACATCTGCTAGAAAGAACATAGGAAGCTCTGTCCAAACTGTTGGTTTCGAGTGTGCATCAATCAGGAAGCTCTGGAATATCATAAGCAGTCTCTTTAGAGTTAAAGATACTTCATCTCCCCCCCCCCCCAGCACTGGTCTTAAAATGTTGAAGTAAAACAACTGAAGTGAAAATCAAGCACTGTGTCTCATTTCTTTCTTCATTCGGTGTCTATCATTATTTTTTTTTAATAGCTGCAATATCTAGCTGTGTAAATGCACCTTCCGGGTCTCCAAACACCAAAGCGTCTGAGTTCCACAAGGCCCCTCTATCGGACTGACATCACCTTTGAAAAAGCATGGGTTCTGAGACTCTTTGGACAAGCCCAGCCCCGGACAGGCACATCGTCACCCTACCCTCCCTCTGGGCTGCTGTGATTCTTGTCAAAGGCTAGGAATCCGCACCCTGCGCTCAGCTGTTCAAGGTCGGATTGGCTCAGCTCTGCCAGGCCTGCACGCTCCACTCTTGTGCTGCCATTTCCCTCCACTCGAATCCTATAGCATAGCAGCCATCAGCAGCAGAAGAGCAAGATTAGAAAAGACTCTTACTTACATTTAAAAACCAAAACAGGTTATCTTGGTGCCTTTGGCACTGGCAGATGCGTTGGCAGAAAGCGCTGTTGTGTACTGGGGGAGGGGGTGCATGCGCAGTCTCCAACCGGAAGGGCCACAGCCCAAGCCCTGCTTTCAAGGCTGCCTTTCTCAGTCTCAAACACTGTGAAGATCCCCCAGGAAACTTAGCTTTATAATCCTCCACCCAGAAGAATAAAACCTTGTGTGAGAAACATAAAATGGCAAGACTGCTGGGAAAAGAAAACAGCCGAACCTCCATCACAGGTGACCTAGGAATCTAGAGAAAGGGTTGTTGAGTTCCTACTTGGTAGTGTATTTGTCACAAGACATCCAACAGGGAGAAAAGAAAGACATTTCTCTCTGTCTTCACCAAGCTGGGACAAACTGTAACCTTTCTAGGGGGAAGAAAGTCCAAGGCTAAAGCTACCATCAGTACACACTGTGTTTGCCCTCTAGCCTAGTCCTGGGAAATTATTCAATGGGCAATTAAGATTTATAATCCAAATGGTCTCACAATCATATCTCTGAGAAGTCAGGTCCAAATTAAATCAGCCCAGGCTTTTAGGCGTCCCATGATCACATTTTCTCTCTTGAGCAAGTGCTTTTCAACACTCAGAACTTCTCCTCTTACAGAACATCCTCAAAGCACCTCTGACTGCTATCTCCCAACCAAAAATCCCACAGATGAAAAGGGAAAACAGTCAACTCCAAACCCAGGAAAAGGTGAGAGACCCTCACTCCCTTCAAACAATTTCTGAAAGTTAATGATTTTAACCACCTTTCTGGTAAATATTATTGGAACTTCTCACATAATATATACACAGTATTTTACCAAACAAAAATGTTCCAATGTAATTATCATACACAGAAAGTCTAAAACACACCCATCAGAACTTTGAAATGAAAATGCACTTGGGATTCCTTCCCAGGAACATAATGTAAAGCATTTATGATTATATTCCTCTCTACATGGAACCTTAGGGTGCCACTCTTCACCAGCTGGCAGCCTCAGGGCAGGGGAACACACAGGTGACAGATCCTCCTTCTCTGTGGTCTCTGACTTCTCACTATGTTTGAGACACCATCTACATCCAGAGCATATACTTGCTGGAGCCCTGCAGTGGAGGACAGGAGAAAAAGTACCAGGAACTCACATTTCGGTGATGTTCTCCGGGTCGACACTGTTAGGTTCCAACCGTGGAAATGCCATGATGCCAGGAGAAGGCTCTGTACACCAAATCCTAGAGGCAGTGCATTTGCAGGACATGGGGCAGGCGAGAGAGGCCCTCCAGAAGCCCAAGACCAGCAAACATAAGCCCCAGATCCGCGCCATGGCGGGCCCATGCCACCTCGGCCAGGGCGACATCCCTCACTGCCAGTGCCAGTCAGTCGGAGTGTGTGTCCCTACACTGAGCCAGGCGTCCCCCTCCAGGGGGAGGGGAGGCCTTCCCTGCGCCCTCTTGCTGCTTGGCGCTGGTGGCTTCCCGCGGAGTGGAGTGTACCAGAGGCTGAGCCTGCTCGTGCTGGGGCTGAGCAGGTTGGCGTGGGCCAAATGGTTCACAGTGGGTGGGACATCGCGGGCCGCTGCTCCGAGGCACACGGCGGCTGCATGGTCCTACACGCCAGGCACCACTCGATGGATCTCCCCGGACTCTTTGGGTCGCAGAACCGCTACACCGACACGGATATCGGTGCGCACCTCAGGGCTGAGGACAAACAGACACAGATGAGACCAAGCATAGACCTATAACCACCAACTGGGACACAGTCTCTCCGCTCTCTCCTCACCCCCACCGGACCCCAACCTGGAGAATGGATGTCTGAGAGCCCAGCTCCCGCCCCGGGATTAACTTGCCCCTCAGTGGCCCCCCAGTGTGACCGCCCTCCCTCCAAGCCTGAGGTCGAGGCAGGAGAGAGGTCGAGCAATGGTCTTTGAGAGCAGATTCCATGGTACAGGCCAAGCCAATGACCCTCTAAAGAGGACTCGGAAGCTGCGGCGGCGATGGGGCCCCAATGATGCTGCAGAATCCTCCCCGGCCGCTGGGCGCGGGGGGGGGGAGAGGGGGGCGGGCAGGTGGCGGGGCACATCCCACCTGGGGAGCAACTGCGGCGGGGGGACAGTGACGGCCAAGGCCACCGAGGACTGTCCGTGCGGCTCCCCCCGGCCTCCCGTACCAAGCGCAGGGAGCGGAGCGCAGCAGCGGCGGCAGCAGCAGCAGCGACTGGGCTCTAACCCGCTGCCGCCGCCGCCGCCTCTGCTACCGCTGGCGAAGTGACGTGAGGGCTGACGCAGAGCAGGGGCAGAAACTCCAGAAAATTAGTATGAAATCCAAAAACACACACGCTCACACACTAACGCACACGCACACACACGCATAGCAAAGCACCCTCCAGACAAAAGCAAGGAGGAGGGGAGGGAATCTGGGGGCGGGCGGGAGGAGGAGGCTTGGTGCCCGCGGCCAGGCGCAGACAGCAGCATGTGGGAGTTCACATTCGCGCGCGCGCACGCACGCACCTTGGAGGGGTAGCTGTGCGGGTGTGCATGTGTGCGCGTGTGCGTGCGTGTCCCTGCAGACCCAGGTAACTCTGACATGCAGCGTTGCGCCGCTGGATGCTTCCTTGGTCCCTAATTCTTACATCTCTTCCACACTGCAGTAGATGCTAGCTTCCCCCTTTTGAAATGGAACCAGGGCTTGGGTAGGCTCTGAAAAAATGCGCTGGTTCTTATTGTAGGAATCCTCCCCTTCCCTCTCCCGCCCCGCTGCGTTCTCCTTTCCCACCATGCTCAAAAGGGAAAGCAAGCTATTCCCAAAATATAGAGAAGACAAGCTAAACCCGCTACAAAAATAAATATATAATGCTGTTCATTGGTAACCAAGGACTGTTGCCCGGTTCCGGACCACCTATTTAGGGGTGGTTGGTTCCAAAGCGCTCCTGATAGGGTTTCTGCAGACACAAGTGTATCTCTGATGGGTCTTTCTCCTGCCTTTTGAGCCATAGGCAGAGTCCTGCGTGGGGAACGGGGACCGCCGACCGCGCAGTGGGTTCCCTAAATGCTCTGCTCCGACCCTGGCCTGTCGGGTGGATAGCTCCCCGTCATCTTCTCTTATTTTTTAACCTGGCAGGGTGCAGTCATTCGAAGATCACAGCTTCACTCCCCTTGACACCCAACCGCACGCGGGGCACCCAAGCCCCTGTCCCCTGCCCTGCCGTACCTTGCGTGTGTTCGTGTGTGTGCGCGCGCGCATGTGCGCGAACGTGTACCCTGCACCCGCTGCCCCAGGCAGGATGTGCTTCCAGCTACCGAGAGGCCAGGCTCTGGCAGCGCCCTAGTGTCTCTCTGGGGACACGTGAGCCGATTCCGAAGGGTCGAGTGGCAAACCGTTAACTGCTGAGTGGGTGCAGTTAAATGGTCGCTGAGGGCCGTTCGCAAGCCTGGTCTGAGCCTCTTCTCACCATTTGCGTCTCCGGCCGCCCGCATATCCGCAGTCATTTAAAAGGGAATCCGGTAGATACGCCGCAGTGCCTGACACTTCCGAGGGCTCTGGTGCCCCCGCGCGGGGAGAAGAAGCCCAGCACGCTCCGGTGCATCGGGCCAAAGCCACCACCGCACCAGGAACTGCGCTCCAGCACCAGACGCACAGGCACCGTGCTGTGTGCACCTCTCACCAGGCCCGGACAATCTCCTGCCTCGGAAGTCCTCCACGCACCACAAGGCTGTGTGCTGGAGTCCAGTTCAAGACATAAGAATGGTCACCTATCGACTTGCAAAGGCCAAAAACGAGAAGGATGGAGTCAGGGTGAAAGTTTGTGTCTCCACACAGCCTTAAACCTCACTAAGAAAAAAAAGAAAAAAAGAAATCCATCTAGCAGTGTTTTCACATAGATGACCTACACAGAGTGTACAAATACAATCCTCACACTCCAACACCTGGCTGACGCCTGGAGCAAAAGCCAGCAGGTCACCTCTTTCACTGAGTCCTGATACACTTGGAGGGCTGGTTTCAGGTCACTTTTCAGTTCTGCCTGCGACCTTTGCTGCTGTGGCAGGGCACAGAACCCAAGGGCAGAAACGTGTTTATCCAGGACACACAGTGAAACCTTAGGTTTGTTGTCAGTGTCCTTTTAGGAATAATTTTGTTATATATGCACATATATGCCTCTCTCTCTCTCTCTCTCTCTCTCTCTCTCTCTCTCTCTCTGTGTGTGTGTGTGTGTGTGTGTGTGTGTGTGTGTGTGTGTGTGTGTTACTTATTGTAGATGTGTGGGCTAGCAAACCAAGGATATCAGAGGACAACTTGTGGAAGCTGGTTCTCTCCTTCTGTCCTGTGATCAAAACTCAAATCAGGCCAGCGTCTTTACTTACTGAGCCATCTGGCCTTCCTATTGCCAGTGTCTTTTAGGTGGAGAAACCCCCGGAATCCTCTGGGAAGGGAGGATCCTGTCTCATGCCTATCCTCAGTCCATTTTTTCTCTCAGAAAATGCCCATTTCTGTGGTAGTGACTGCGGCTGATGCAGCACCCAAGACTGGTAGTTTCTGTGTGCCTTTAGACAGGAAGGGTTGCATGGACGTTGGAATATTTGTAGAATAAGTATGTGTTACTGTCACACTGGGATTGCAAGCCTATTCCACTTTGATTAAAACGGGCAGCTCTCTTCCTGCCATCCACTCTCTGTGCCATGTCTTCGTCCATAATATTCTGTCTTTTAAACAGATTGTTTATGGAAACTGTACAGAGGCAGGAATTATTATCAATTGCATTTATTGATTTAGATCCCAATCACAGCAGGCACGTTTAAATATGTGCTTAATGGCAAATAAAATAAACTGAATTTGAAGCATACTTCACTTGCTGACATGGCCAACCTTCCTGGGCATGGTTCCTCTTGTCCTCCAGGCCTGTGCTCTGAGTTCCCATATTCCTTCTCAAAACTTACTTTCTGCCTCCTCTAGTAACCAGATATGTCCTTCACTGAGCCAGGGAGGGCCTTTCCTTCATACATAGTGGTAATTCAACAATACCATGGATAGTATCAGAATGCACAGATAAGTGATAACTCTCTTAGCTTATAAACTTGAAGATCTATATCAATTTTGAGACCAAAAAGCTGTTATACAAAGACCATTCCAGAAACTGCAGACCTAGGCTTTAGAGGATACAATAAGCATTTTAGGTGGATCATGTGATGTGGGGATTATGTCCCCCCCTCCCGGCTTCCTTCAATGCAGAGACAGATTGATGTAGATCCTGCTTGCACTGAACCATGGTGTAGTACTATAGCTTCTCTCAAGACATTCTGATTATGAACCAGGGCAGGAAATGCCAAGTGCATCACAATCCAGTGGGCATACTCACAAAGGGTGTGCCTTTTTTAAAAGTTTCATTCACACATACACACACACACACACACACACACACACACACACACACAAAATCACCTTACACTTGATACATGAAAAATTGTACTTAAAATAAAAACACATTTTTTTCTTTCATTTTGTTTTATAATGCTTATAATAATCTAATAAATTGATTTTAATACTAAATACTGGATTGTAAAACATCACAAAACACAATGAACTTTTGCTTCTGATCAATCTCCCAACCAAACAACTAACAATATGAAACAACTGTTTTGTTTTGTTTTTAAGAAAATGGAAATGAGACAACAAAATGAGGGCTACGGCAGAGTCTGGTTCCTTAATTTAGGAGGCATAACTCAGAGTCAAGGGAAATAAAAGTGAGCAGCACACTCAGGACAGTGTAGACCATGGGAAAAGCTAAGAATTCACAATCCTGATTAACATATTCAGAGGTGAAGCTGCCTGTAGCCAGCAGTAAATGCCCTGCAAAGATGCAAAGGAACTGTTAGAATCCCTGCTCAGATGCAAAAAGAATCAAAAGTAAAACTGAAATCACAACACGTCAGTATTTGAAGGGAGCCACTGACCGCTGTTAGGAAGAACGCTCTAACACTACAATCCAGTACTAGAAAAGAACAAATGTCCCTTCTCAGCAGTGTTGACTTTGAGAGAGCTTAGGAACCAGTAAAAGAAGAATGAATTACCATAAAGTAAGCCAAGGAGATGGAATAATGCAAACTGGAATGAAAAATAACAAAGCAAGGGAACAGAAAAGCAGTGAAGAAAATGGAAAAGGAGCTGAAGTAAAACAGAGATCAAGATCTCAATCTTTAAGATGATGACATTGATAAACACCTGGCGGGGCCAATCAGGAATGAAAGAAAGAAGACACTGGAGAGATGATCCCAGAGACCCTGATTTAGTTCCCAACATACCCATAGTCACTCACTGCTGTCTGCAACTCCGGTATCAGGGGTTCAGATGCCCTCTTCTGGCTTCCTGAGGGGCACTGCATGTGCATGGTGCATATGCACTCATGCAGGCAAACACACACACACACACACACACACACCAACTATCTGCGTAACAGAGCCCTGGCTGTCCTAGACTCACTTTGTAGACCAGGCTGGCCTAGAACTCACAAAGATTCACTTGCCTCTGCCCCTGAGTGCTGGAATTAAAGTTGTGTGCCACCATGTCTGGCTATAATAAATCAAATTTTAAAGAGAAAGAAAAAAAAGGTAATGAATGCAACAACAATCCCCAGATGATTTATAAATATTAACAAAAGCATATGAGTATGTTGTGAACAACTTCACACACACACACACACACACACACACACACACAAATGATGACATAAATAACAATGCTCTCTATACAGGAAGCAGATAACCTGTGTAGTCCTAGATCCTATGCAGATATTTAATTTTTCTTTTAAAATCTTCCCACATGGGGCTGGACAGATTCTCCATGAATAAGAAGGCATGCTCTACAAGCATGAACACGTTACTACAAATCCCAGAACCTATGTAAATGGCCATGCATGAACCCAGAACAGCGGGTAGAGGCAGGTAGATCCCAAGAGCTCATCTGCCAACAAGCCAAGAAGGTAAGTTTCCTGCTCAATGAAAATCCTGTTTCAAGACAATAATTCAGAGAATAACAGAGGAGCATCCTGCTCTGGATGTGTGTATGTGCACAGCTGCACACCCACATACATACACTGCTACCATCCCACTGCACACGAGCATGCACGCACAAGCGCGCACACACACACACACACACACACACACACACACACACCCGTCTTCCCATGAAGAAAATCTAGGCCCAGATAATTTCGCTAGTGAATTCTACAAAACATGACAAATGACACCAAAACCACCCACGTTCTTCTAGAAAATGAATAAGGAGGAACACGTTCTAGTACATTCCATTGATTTGGCATGGAATGATATTCAAATAACAGTGGTTGTACTAACTCCCATTCTAACCAAAACACACTAAGAATTCTCCTTTTTCCTGCTTTGCTGGTGTTTCTCATTGTTCTGGTCTTTTTAATTAAGCCCGCTCCAAACTGAGGTGAATGCATTAGTCACTTTTAATTGCTGTGACAAAATATCATGACCAAAGCAACCCACAAAAGTGTTTGATTTAGGGCTCATAGTTCCAGAGGGTTAGAGTCCATGACTCTCATGGCAGAGAGCATGGCATCGGGGTGTGGCACTGCAGCAGGAGATGAGAGTTCACATCTCAATGCACAAGCACGAGGCACAGAGAGCTCACTGGGGACTGGTGGGAAAACCTCAACGCCTTCCCACACAGTGACACCTCTGCCAACAAGACCACACCTCCTAATCCTTTCCAAATAGTTCCACCAACTGTGGACCAAGCATTCAAATATAAAGGGGGGATATTTTCCTCCAAACCACTGTAGGTGATATCTCATTGCATATTTTATTTGTGTTTACTCAAGTATTAGTGATGCTGAATATCTTTTATGTATTCTATTTGTATGCCTCTTCCTCCTTCTCCTCCCCTTCCTCTTCCTCCTTTTCTTCCTCCTCCTTTTCTGCTGGTGTTGTTTGGTTTGTTTGCAAAGCTGGGGACTGAATCCAGGGATTTGTACATACTAGTTCTACCAACTGAGATACATTCTCAGACCTGTAATCTCTCTTGAGTAGTGTTTATTCTGATATTTTTCCATTTTAAAATGGATCTATTGGGTGTTTTTTCTGTTGAGATTTTTTTTTCAGTTCCTTGCACCAAATACTATCCTTTTCTTACATGAAGTCTTTCACAGTTTTTCTTATTCTATAGCTTATTTCTTCATTATGTTGGTTAATTGTTTTGCAGAAAAAAATTTAGCTTGATTAATCTCATTTATTTATTTATTTTTCTAGCCTATGATTACATTTTTTTTGGTCCCTACATGTGATTCATATAACTGCTTCTCTAATGTGAGAAGTAACCCAGGCCTGGTTTTGTAAACATAGTCAAGACCAATGGTAAGGGAGCCATAGGCCCTAGAGGAAAACCTGTTGATGTTGTTTTGCTAAGTGGTTATGTTGTCAAACTCCCTTCTAAATATTTATGTTGATACCCACAGATTGTGTTGCTTTCAACCTTGATGAGAGAAACTTCTTATTGCAATGGGTAGTGATTAACGTAGAGACTTATAACTGTTTAAAGTACTGAGAACAGGCGGCTGTAAGTGTTCAAAAGTAGATGGAAATCTATATCACATAAAACCCAGCTCCAAAGTTCGGAGAACATGGCAGAAGAGAGGGCAGAAATAATGTAAGAGCCAGAGGATGGGGAGGAAAACTGTGACATGTCCTCTGAACATGGCATGGCCACTGTAAGCATGAGCTCAAGCCAGCTTTAGTCATCTGCACAATCAAGCCAGTTAAAAATTACAGCACTGAGGGGGAAGAGGCTCCTGGGAGCTCAACCTAGATGAAGAAATATTGGTAGTTAATAACTGTTGTGGGGAAGGAAAGAATTTTTCTTTGGGGATGTAGATGCTGGTAGGCTCTCCTGTGTCCCAGGGGATGACCCTGTGACCACCAGCATATAGACATTACTAACTAGACCCATTGAGTTAGTTAGATAGACAGACAGACAGACAGACAGACAGATTCATATAGATGATAGACAGATGGATGATAGGTAGGTAGATAGATAGATAGGTAGATAGATAGATGGATGGATGGATGGATGGATGGATGGATGGATGGATATAGACAGATGATAGATGGGTGATAGATAGATAGATGGATAGATGGATGATGGATGATAGATAAATAGGAGATAGATACATAGATAGATAAATGATAAAGAGTCGATTATACATAGGTAGAGAGATATAGAGAGATGATAGAGAGATAATAGATAGATAAATAAATTATAGATAGAGGATAGATGATAGAGAGATAGATAGATAGATTCATATAGATGATAGATCGATGGTAGATAGA